>CP106977.1:0-407524 GCA_025722995.1 Phytophthora agathidicida | reverse complement strand
AACATGAAGAAATAGAGGCTGTGGCAAGGTAAGACGTGAACAAGAAGGGCTTCTGAATTTCCAGTTAGTCTTGCGCTGGTTGTCTGCATGTTTGTTCTCTATCTACTTGTTTTCTTCATCTTGTGGCTCTTGAGCTGGTTCTTCAGCGTTTTGGGGGTCTGCTTTTGTTCGGCGTTTGCTCGATGTCTGGTGCTGCCATGAGCTGCCACATTGCGCCAGTACACAAGCTCACTAATCGCCAAATCAGCACTTGAACCCACAGCGCAAGATTAGCATGGGGAAGAAGCATGTTGAAGTGCAGCAAGATCTTCATCACCGTCGACGTCTGCTTGTCCTTGATCATCTCGAATACATCCTCGCAAACCAGAACAACGGAAGGAACGTTGTGCACGTGAAGATACCCGCAAACAATGCAAAGGTGAAGAACAACGTAGCCTCGGCAATTGCCGCCAACGGCGCAATGTTGACAAATCATTCGCATAATGGAGCGCGAACTTGACACCAATACACACAGGGGTGTATGCCGCCAGGACATTTAGAACCGCGGTGGAAGCGGAAAAAATAGGATAGTCACTCAGCAACAGTCGTGGAAACCATGCAAGAGACGACCCCGTCATCAGAACGGCATCGAAAACGTTGCGAGAAAAAACTACACCGACAGATGCAGCTCAAGGACCAATTTCGTCTTGCACGAGAAATTGACAAGCTGCACTGTGAAATCAAAAGTAGTAATATCCAGTACATTACACCGCCAGTTTTTTTTAACGCAAATACACCAACGAGCACTGCTCTGCACCTTCCTGACCCTCAGCTGCTGAAAACGACGACACCAGCGCTAAGTAGCACCTGGTGCGAAGGAGGTCTCCTTCACACCTCCAAGCACCGCACACAGCAACAATAGGATTGCATCCAAAGGATGTTCATTCTAGAGAAAAGATCATGACATTACGAAAGAATAGTTCACCTCACCGCCATTGGTTGGAAGACAATGTGGCACGCCTTCATCACCTTCATTTCCGTTTAGGTACGATAGCGAATTCTCTCCCTCTCTTCTTTCCTCATTCCAGAATCCGCTGCCTCAAAGAAAGATGATGATTCTCTTCTGTGCGATCGTTGGTGAAGCGGGAAGTGCGTTCCCTGTGGACATCGACGCGAACAAGTCGGTGGGCCTCTGAAGGACGCGATCAAGGGAAGAACACAGCAACGATCACATGTGATGCCAAGGACCTGCAGCTCTTCCTGGCGAAGAAAGACGAGGGCCGCGGCGCGTGGCTGACGGAGGCAGACGTGGAGAACGGTGTGAGTGACGACACCACTGGATTGAACACCGTTGAGCGCTGTGGGGGCACCACTCAACTTGGTTGACTTATCGGAGGAAGACGTGCGGTTCCAACTCACGAAGGAAGATGTTAAGGCTAAAAAGACCCCTGTTCACGTGCTGGTGGTGGTTCCGGAGGGTGGTGCATCAGGGGACAACGACGGGCGAAGCTTTCAGAAGTTCAGTGTACCAATCTCGTTTTCCAAGGCGAGAAACGAGGGAGGAGTCCCTGCAACTTTTAGAACACCGATCAACGACCACTGAAGCATTTTTCAATCTTCTGTTTCCCGATGATGACGAGTATTTTCCAGTGATATTCGTCCGCGCTCCCCCTTTGTCCGGTAAGACGGCAATGTGTGATCTACTTTACAATCACATTGTTCGCTCCAAGCCTGATGCACTTGTTTCCCGCATTCGAGCAAACAGAATGACTGAAGATGGCAAGTTTGGTGATTTTTTCAAGCTCTTATATGGCTGTGAATTTGAAGCGCTCTGCGCACTCGAATGCGATCGAGTGGTACTAATTGATGAAGCCCAAATTACGTATAACGACGAGCAGCTCTGGAGAGGATACGTGAAAGACGCTTTGGACTCGCAAATACCCAGCCTACGCTTCGTTCTTTTTTCATCGTATGGCAGCTTTGATGCCTACCGCAAGCATGAACGCGCTGGAACTCCGATCCTTATCCCTCCTCAGAATACGTTTGGATTGAATGCAACGCCATCCAAGCCTGGCCTGCAGCTTTCACGTGTGGAGCTGGAAGAAATGGTTCGGAACAGCATTGGCGCATCAGTCTCCGATCTCATCTGGATTCTGTGCTCGGTCATATAGGAATTGCTCGAGCAATCCTCATGTTTTTGTCTTGCAAGTTTGGCTCGAAAACGCCAAATGCTGAAGATCTTGAGATGGAACTTCGCTCCGTGGGGCTGCTGCAATACATTCGCTGCAGCTATCGGGTATCCCGACTGCTGATGCTTTCCAGCGAGTGAAAAAAGCTAATGGTCTGTCAGAGGAATCAACACTGAAGATGAGTGAAATCTTGAATGGTGTTGCTTCTGGGCAGGTTATGCTCGTATCTGATGGGCAGCGAACTCCTAGAAGTCAGACTGCCGTGGAATATTTGACGAAGTACGGGTTCTTGTACGAGGATCAGGCGAAGCAGCTCCAATTCGCTTCAAGCATGCACCTCAAGATCTGGCTACATTCGAACCGAACGGAACCAATCGGGTATATGGTATCAGATATCTCACATGAAGACTTCGTTCTCGCTTGTGTAAAGCGAATGAGTGTTTCGCGTCTGCAGAATTTCGCGACCGAAAACACCTCGAGCATTGCTCGGGAACGCCAAATTCAAATGGAGTTATACAGCGCCACAACATCATGCTTGCCTCGAGATGTCCTGGTTACCCCAGAATGGCGCACGGGAGACGGCAAAGGATTCGTTGATTTGGTGATTCGTGGCTCGAGCGTCCTTTGGTTTTGGGAGTTGCTTGTGAATGGTGATCATGCTGTCGATCATTCAGATCGATTTGAAACTGGGGGGAAGTACTATGGGAGCTTAACTGGAAGTTCTCGATATGTGCTCATCGATTTTCGTCAGAACAAAGGTGTTCGGCATCAGAGGCATGGGTTTCTGTATGTGTCTTTCGTGGATTCATACAGCAAAGCGCTGGTTTTCAGCCTTGGTAAGCCTGATGTCAGTGTCGAACTGTCACGCTAATCAATTGCTGGCTGTCCCACAACGCATTAGTTTATTTTTCTATCCTGATAAATATAAAGTTAGTAATATACAGAGATGGCGTACTCACCTGAACAATACCTCGCTAACAAAGAGCGAATCAAGGCCGCACAAAAGCGCTACTATCAGCGCACACGCGACGCTCGCTTGTCATACCAAAAGAGCTACGACGATAAGAATAGAGACCAAATTCGAGCTCGAAAGCGTAAGCCTAAAACCGAACTTATTGAAGACAAAGTCGAACCTAACAGCGAAACCGAACTTAATTAATTATTTTTTTTCTGATAAAAAGTCAAGCCTAATATAGCCAATGACAACACCAGGCTGGCTTAAAACCTCCAACAATGCATAAGCCAAATATTTGAATTAATTAATTTCAGATTTTTTTCTATAGGAGTATGATATAAAGTCGATCCTGATACAAGATCCAAAATATTATAAAGTCATCCCACAGGGAAAAATATAGTGAGATTCACTTGAAAGAACAAATGGATTTGATAGTAAAAACAAATGCTAAAAATTTAAGTTTTTTAATCTTTCAACCCAATCAAAAAAATTAGGTGATTTAGTTATTTAACAATTCGTCAATAGCAGCACATAGCTTTGGTGCCCTTTCAGTTGCGAACTTAGATGATCGTAGCCATTGGATGTAGGGAACATCAATCGAATATACCTGCTTCACCGACTTGCCCTTATATCGCCCAAAATTTAGAATATAAGAGCCGTCATCATTAGTATTTCTAAACTTAGCAACAAGGAATTTAGCAATATCAGAATCAGGACCTCCAACCAGCATCTCCTGAGAACGGAGCCATCGACAGTAGGATGGGTCCCTCTCGAAGACATCTTCAATAGTTGAGCCTTTGTACTTACCGAAAGAAATGGACATGGTATCTATATACTTTAGGTATATATCTAATTTCCTAATTTAAATAATTAAGCCGTAGTAAAGTCAAGTACTTCACCTGTGAGACGATCATAGCTCAGCTCCTGTTCGCTAATTACCAGAACCAGGATATTAACTCCCTGGCAACCGGCGTTAGTTCCCTGGATCTGAATAGCCTGAGGTACATCCTTCTCCGTTAGACGGCTGACGTCAGCAATCAGCATGCGGTTCGTGAGCGACCATGTCTGGTAGTCAAGCAGACCATTGACAAGTTCAGGAGTAAGATCACCGTTGATGGCACCAAGCTTGCTTACCTCGTCCGAGAACTGACGGAAGTCATAGTCATGGCTAATGTCAAAGCACTGAGTCGAACCAATACGTACATTGAAATTGCGAATTGACGAACCAGGCCGAAGAGTCCAAGGGGCAGTATCGAAAGGACTCTGGAACTGTTGAACAGCGGCAGATGCAAAGCTACCGGTCTGCTCAGCGAACGGTAGCAGCACAACGTACTTAGCATTCTTAACCGAAGCAGACAGCTGGAGATCAAAGGAAGCATTAAACTGAGTCGATTGCTTACCAGTGCCAGCGCGCTGATAGAACCACTGAGCATAACAGTCGTTGTAGCGAACCTTCTTAACAGGCTTCGAAATAATAGCCTGAGGATTCTCAAGATGAGCAAAAGGTACATACAGACGAGCAGTGGTGAATGACATGTAAGTACCATCAATAGTGGGCTCAAGAGAACTGACAACAGCACCCCAAGCAATCGAGAAGCCAGCAGACGCGGCAAGCACACCAGCCATAGGATTATTTGAGGCAGCTGATGCAACCATAACAGGGCATACATTACCAGATGAAAGCGTAGTGCTCGTCAGCGACATGTTCTTACTGGCATCAACAGCAATAGCAGCCGTACCCTGGTTGACGCGGAAACGAAGGCGGATCTGAGGGTTAGCCATCAAATCAATCTCCTTGAAAATAGGGTGGAGCTCAGACAATTTAATCTTAAGCATATGGTTCCACGTTCCCATGATTGCACTTGCAGCAGAAGAGCCAGCAACGAAAGCACCGCGCGACATCTGGTTTGCGATAGTAGTAGTGGCAGCAGCAGCACCAGTGGACAGCCAGTTAGCGGATGAATCAGCACCGGCATTAGGAGGGTTCGATAGAAGACGCTTCGCAAAACCGTCATTAGCAACCGATGCTGTAGCAGAGGAAGCAGAAGCGACAAAAGTAGTCGAGAACGCAGTGTTGTTCGAGTAGCCATCACCACCGACCGCAGCAGTAGTGCTATACACAGTGGATTGAGCAGCATCAGGAAAGAGGGACGACTCAGCACCATGCTTCTCAACGTGGGCAGTGCTGTAATGGGCCCTCCCATTACATAAGTAGGTAGATATCTTTCAGTTATTACATAAGTAGGCATGGTGCCTCACAGTTAGTGTGTGGCACACAGTCATTAGCGGATTGGTTGAAATGGGTATTCATTTTAGCCAATCAGACATTGACATGTATATGAGTGGTTCACATGAGGCCTAGGGCTACCGCCCTGGCTCTAAATAAAAACAGAGTTAAATTTGCTTCGGACTTAACACTTGGATTTACTATTGTGAGCTTCCTCTACACTACGTGTAAGCTAGTAATGGTAAATACCTGGCCCGTTACACCTGGTAGCACTTTGTGGTCCTTCCCGCGACCGGAAGTGACTGTTTGTGCGACTGCCAAGAGCAGGTCGACAAACGTTGATTGCCTGGTTGTGATTGTAGCATCACGTCGGAACCTCTTTTCTTTGGGTCTGTGGTTTAGTGCCGTTGTGCCTACCCCGCCTTTGAATTTTCAGAGTCTAAACGTTCTGACTGCTACGAAAATCACAAGCCAGCAATCCAGTCTCCTTGACTGAGTCATGGAGGCAGCGGACATGGAAGTCTCTCATGGTCCAGCAGTACCGGAAACTGTTGAGTTGACTAATGAGCAATTCCCTCATTTGTCTTCTCATGAGTGGGCAGCCTTGGAGCGAATGCGTGGGATCATTGGTGAAGCAGCTGTGATCAGTTTGCTGAGATCAGCGTCACCAGATGACCAGAGGAACGCGGCCGTGAACTTCATGCATCACGAGATCATGACCTCTCATCGACAGCAAGCAACTCCTGTCTCGACGATGAGAGTGATGCCTCTGAAGCTCAACATTTCTCCGTATCGCGGCGGAGAAAACGAACCTCTGGCAAGATGGTTCGTTGAGTTGGATGCAGCAGTGGCTGCAAGACAGCTCCGAGACCCAGTTCAGCAAGTGTTGTTCGCGATGTCCAACCTTGTGGGTCGAGCGAAGAGTTGGGCATATGGGAAGCGTTTGGCGGAGCCAACCTGCTTCTACAATCTCGACGACTTCAAGCAGGAGCTGAAGCGCGCGTTTGAGCCTCCGCAGAGCGAATTTCGCGCTCGTGATGAGTTCCTCAAGCTTCGGCAGGGACGCCAAGACCTCCACTCATATGCACAGCGCGCACGATATCTCATGTCGTGCATTGTGGATCAGCCGATTGACATGGCAACGCAAGTTGTCACGTTCATGGCCGGCTTGGACGACGGGCCGATCCGGAACCAGTTGTTCCGCGAGTACCCGACGACGTTGGACCAAGCCATCGAGAGAGCGATGCAAGAAGAATTCAGCATCAAGCAAGCCAAGTTTGGTGGACCTATTCCGCGTCAAGTCCGCATGTCGTCGCCAGTAAACGACGGCCCAGAGCCGATGGACTTATCATACGCTTCCACGTCGGGAGACGTACGTCCGCGCGGTAATGGCAAATGCTTCCGCTGTGGGAAGCCAGGCCACATCGCTCGGAACTGCAGGGTGTCTTTGCCGGAACGGCAAGAGACACAGGGGTCACGTTCGAACCAGACCAGCAACCGAAACTTCGGTCGCCGGTTCGACCGTTCCCGAGGGTAAAAAAACGGGAACGACCAGTAGGGGCGGGGCTCCCTACTGGGTCTAACGAGAGGACTGTGGATATTGTGGAGACACAGAACTCTGGCCCCGATGTGCGCGGCGCACATGAAGATTCCACTAAGAGTGATGGCAGTGTCAATCAGAGCTCTGCTCTGATCATACTCAAAGTTTACGTGGATGGTATTGCAACGCCTCTACGTGCTTTGGTTGACACTGGCGCGTCGAACAACTTTGTTCGGGCGAAGGTCGTGATTGGGAATGGTATGATTCCACCCGATGCGACGAATGATATGGCTGTTCGATTGGCTAATGGGTCAACTGTGAGAATGTCAAAGCGAACGATGCGCTTGGCAATTGAGTTTGAAGGTTTCCGAGGTGAAGACGAGTTCATTTTACTCGACCTCGATGACAAGTTTGACATCATCCTGGGCATGCCGTGGTTGAAGCGTTACCAACCTCGCATTGACTGGATGAAGAAGAAGATCTCCGTTGACAAGTCGTGCATTGCAGCCGCGTTGAGCTGCATGACAACGGATGAAGTGATGTGGGCATATACATCTGTGGAAGGTGTGTCAAACGAGACCCAGGAGTGCGATGGCCCCTCGATCTCGGGAGACAAGCCCGTGAAGACCGCTGGAGGTGGAGCAGTCAGGCGCCATGAAAAGACTACTCCTGTTGCCAAGAACGACGAAGGACCGCGTTCTGGCGTGAAGAATGAAGACCAAGAGAAGATCGACGACGAAGGATTTCCGTCATCAAGCATCTCTGATCAAGATGCAAAGGAAGGTGATGAAGGTGGTGACCCACAGAGAGGCACTACAAGAAGCTATGCAAACGTCGTGGTCTACAATGATGAGGGTGACAGCACAATAATGCGTCATGTCCAAGTGGAAAATCCTCCCAGCACGGTCGAAGAGTTGACTTCCTTGCCATCGATGAGCAAGAAGACGTTGAAGCGTAGCCTGGCGAAAGGCGAAATTTCGCAGCTTTGCGCGATTGTCAAAGCAATCGACAAAGACTTCGTCAACACTGCATCAAATGTGAATGTAGATGTGTTGAACGGAAAGACACGGAAAGAGAGGTTTGAGGAGCAGTCATGGGACGCTCTCAAGACGAACCCCGTGTATGCGCTTGCCAAGGAATTCGAAGATATCTTCCCAGACAAGGTGCCGGACGAATTGCCATTTGACAGAGGCATTCGTCACGAGATTGATGTACTTCCTGGCACGAAGTGCTGCATCACAAGACAGTGGCCGTTGCCGAAGGAACAAGTCGATGCGATCGACGAGTTTTTCGCACAACGTGCTAAGGCTGGTCATGTGCGAGAGAGCAAGTCTCCGCATTGCAGCCTCACTTTCTGTGTGAAGAAGGCGACTGGCGGGCGGCGCATTGTTCATGCGTTCAACAAGTTGAACGATGCAACCATACCTGCTCAGACTCCGGTTCCGCGCAAGGACATGATCCTTGATGGAATGGTTGGCAGTACCGTTTCAGTGCGATCGATCTGAAAGATGGATTCTATCAGATTCGGATGCGCGAAAGCGATGTACCACTAACTGCAGTAAGTGCCCCGAGTGGTATGCTGTGGGAATGGTTAGTGACGCCACAAGGACTGAAGAATGCGCCTGCGACTTTCAATCGCATGGTCACAAACATCCTTCGTCCTTTGCGAACGTTCGCACCAAGTTACTTTGACGATATATTCGTTCATAGTAAGGCCGTCAATGGAAAGTCTGATGTTGAAGTTCATCTCGATCATCTACGTCAAGTATTCCAGGTCATGCGAGAGAACAAACTCTACGCAAACTTGAAAAAGTGCCTATTCTTTGCCCCCGAGATTCCTGTTCTTGGTTGCTTTGTGGGCAAGAACGGTATTCGCATCGATCCGGAGAAGGTCAAAGCTATTGACGATTGGCCTGTGCCTCAGAATGTCAAGCAGTTGCGGCAGTGGTTGGGTCTGGAAAATTACTTGCACAAGTGCACGCGCAATTATGCAGCGTTAGTGCAGCCTCTGACACAACTGCTGAAGAAAGACGTTGAGTGGAAGTGGTCAAGAGATCACCAAGCGGCGTTCGAAGAGGTCAAACGGAGTCTGCGTGAAGCTCCTGTGCTGGCTCTTCCGGACCACGACAAGCCGTTCCACGTCGTCTGTGATGCGAGCGATTATGCCATTGGTTGCGCGTTGATGCAACACGATGATGAGGGTCGAGAGCGAGTTATATCGTACCAGTCACGACAACTCCGACCCGCAGAACGGAACTACCCAGTTCATGATAAGGAACTTCTTGCGATGAAGTTTGCCTTAGTCAAGTTCCGTGTTTACTTGCTTGGAGAGGAGCGCTTCGCGATCTATACTGATCATGCGTCGCTGCGGACAGCGGTGAAGACTCCTCACTTGTCGCAGAGAATGGCGAGGTGGCTCTCCTTCTTTGCGGAGTACAACTTTGTTGTTCACTATAAGCCAGGCAAGATGAACATCTTAGCCGACGCTTTGTCAAGACGTCCGGATTACGATCCCAAATCCAAGAACGAGGATCCGGCCGAAGCGTGTCGACTCTGTGAAGATGTTCAAGCGATCGCTGTTCAAGTATCGACTACAGTGCGTGAAGATATTATCGGGGGTTACAAGTCCGACGAGATCTGTCAGGACTTATTCAAGTACGTCAAGGATCCCTCCGCTAAAGCACTGCAAGGTCTACCAGCTCGAACAAGATCACGCGCTCACCGCTTCCAAGTACGCAATGGATTGCTGTACTACGCGGTTGACGACGGGGATACAGAAAGGATCGTTATCCCCAACGACGAAGGCGTGCGTCATCGACTCTTGTATGAGTATCATGACAGCCCTTCGGGTGGTCATCTCGGACGTGAGAAGACGTTTCTCAGTCTTTCCCGAGATTATTATTGGCCACACATGTACAAGTGGGTGCGCAAGTATGTGAGGACTTGCGAGATATGTCAGCGAGTGAAGCCCTCAGGCTCCACCCAAGCCCCACTTCGTTCATTGCCTGTCCCCCAGGACAGTTGGAGGTCCGTGAGTATGGATTTCGTATTCGGACTTCCGCGAGACAAACACGGACGCAACGGCATCCTTGTGTTTGTGGACCGATTCAGCAAGATGGTTCATCTTACACCTGTTTCGGACAAGATCTCGGCAGAGAAGACTGCCAAGGTATTTGTAGACGTCGTGTTCCGTCTGCATGGCCTTCCAGTTGAGATCGTGTCAGACCGTGACACCCGTTTCACTGCAAAGTTCTGGCGTGCACTGTTTGGACTCTTGGACACCAAGTTGTCTATGTCAACAGCGGCACACCCCGAAACGGACGGTCAAACAGAGCGAGTGAATCGTGTCCTTGAGGACGTATTGCGTAGTTACGCTACGTCATTCAAAGAGTGGAGCGAGTTTCTCCCTCTTTGCGAGTTTGCGTTGAACAACTCCACGCATGTCTCGACGGGTCACTCCCCATTCTTTGTGAACTACGGTCTCCATCCGAGAGTGCCGGCGTCGCTAGTGGGAGAGG
This sequence comes from Phytophthora agathidicida, assembly GCA_025722995.1. Classification (NCBI taxonomy): domain Eukaryota; phylum Oomycota; class Peronosporomycetes; order Peronosporales; family Peronosporaceae; genus Phytophthora; species Phytophthora agathidicida. The sequence continues at coordinate 397,116 of CP106977.1, read as the reverse complement.
TCTCTACCTTGAGTGGGGGAGGGACTACGGCGACTGAGAATTCGCCACAGTCAAAGCATGACCTGAATGCTGCTTCCGAGCTCAAAGCGAATTTTGACTCGATGGAACCTTTGAACAACATGAAGAGTCGTGATAAGCAGCAAGTCGATGACTTTATTGTGAGGAGACAAGCCGTTGTGAGGTTTGTTCGAGACGCAATAGCAAAGGCTCAAGATCTGCAAAAAGAACAAGCAGATAAGAGTGGACGGAAGAACAAGCAAACTTACAAGGTCAATGATCTTGTATTGCTTAGTACGGCAAACCTGCCTGGACATGCAGTGTCCAACTTGGGAAGTTCAAAACTTCTACCAAGATTTATTGGACCGTTCAAGGTAATGAAATGCAATGGTGATGACTACACACTAGACATTCCTACAAGCATGCGTCTACACCCGACGTTTTACGTGGGTAGACTAAAGCCTTACCTTCCGAGTGGGTCTGCTGACCCTAACGAGCCTTTGGATGACGATCCAAACGATCATGAAGTCGCTCCACTTGACCACGAAGAGTCTTCAACTCATCGTCATGGAGCTTCTTCTCGGCATAGAGGCGCTGAAGCACATCGAAGGACTCGTCCTTCACAGCTTCCAACACGAGAAGTCAAGACTGGTACTCCTTCCGTAGTATCTCGAGCGCAGTTCCTGCATCCTCCACGGAGTGCAGAAGACGCTCGTGAAAAGTCTCGCGAGACTTCTGAGCCTTCTGGAGTCGCTCAAGTTCAGCCTGAACTTGCTCGAACCGTTGTTCGAAACGGGACTCCAATGCCGAACGCTGGGCTGGACCATCAGACAGCGAGTCAATCGTTGACTCCCGCTCCCTCAGTTGGTCTTCGAGGCTGTCGCACCGGTCAGCGAGAACCGCGTTGCGAACTTCCAGTACCTCGATCTGCGCACGATGAGCACTCTTCCACTTCCAGAGCCGCTCGATCGTTCTTGCGTTCAGCCCCACCTCCGCTGATTGATCATCAGGGAGAGCATCGGTGGATCGTAGAGTCGATTGTTGGTCACGAAGACCGACAGACTCGTGGGAAGAAGCGGTTGACTCGTCAACGCTTCTATCGAGTTCGGTGGCGCGGCTATCCACCGAGTTCGGACACGTGGGAACCGAAACAGACCCTTGAGTCTGATGTTCCCGACGTGGTTCGCAGCTACGAGGCAAGATTGTAGTGTCGCTGGAGACACTACCGCGACGAAGGCCATGGGCTGCCTTGTCGTGACGTGGAGTCTTGCTGAGCAAGCGCTCCATCTTGCCCTCGTTCTCAAGACGAACAAAGGTTCGCCATGAGTCCTTCTTAGCAGCGATGGGTTGGTTCGGATCATCGCGATTGTTGATCCGACGCCAACGGAAGAACCGGTCCTTATTGAACTCGGTGTCTCCCATCCGACGGCGGATGCAGGACACATCGAAGAGTTCTGAAGCGCGACGCTGTTGCTTGCGCACAGCGGGTTCTTCAAGAGACGCTTGGACACTTGATCGCTTCATGGCGAATTTTAAAGTGAGCCAATCATCCCCAAAAGACATTGAGTGATTGCTACTTTAAGGGGGGGATGAGTGTAATGGGCCCCTCTGGCCTATTACATTGGTTATGCGATCACAGATTGGTGTGGTTCACACACTGCTGTCATGGAGGTAAAGGTGGCGTAAACATGGTCAAATGTTTGCTCACATCCACCCATGGCACAATCAGTGATTACGCCAAGTGTTCTCTGCACTTCTTTGTGCATGATGATGGTTCCTCGCCTGGGACATTATTTGGTAACAAGGCCGGCGTGTCACCTGAGTTCTTGTGGCCAATCACAAGACGCCACGCGGCAGGAAGATTCTTCGAAGGAGAATCTTCAAGTTCAACCTGATTCAACCCAAGGTTTTATATTACATGTGTAGGTTAAATGACATTTAATCTCAAGGGCCCCTAGTGGTTTTATTCATAGGATTCAGGAACCATAAGCTCCTTTCAATTTAGTTGCAAACTTTCCCTCAAGTACTCAAGTCGCCTTCCTCCCTCCAAGTCGGGAGTCGCTCCTTGTCCCTCCAAGTCGGGACTTCCCTCCAAGTCGGGAACGCTTCCTCAACCGCACAAGCGTGCGTGCCGTGTTTTGGGGACTGTTGTAAACAGCGCCCCATTACACCAACCATCTATAACGAAATTGATAACATAAGATTAGAGTGATGTAAATGACGTACAAGAAATGAAAGTACTACATACCTGCACGGTTTTTCATGAGTGTGGATTTCCGATTTTTCAGCTGTGTCACATCCGGAACGCACATATAGCGACTCGGAACATCACTATACCGCTCCAGAAGAATTTTCCTACACTTCTTTGGGCCGCATCCCAACAAAATGTCATCCACTTCAGTAAGAAAGAAACCAGGAATGCCCCGCTTCTTTAACTCCGTCCTAGCTCCAGTGTGTTCACCATGATCCTGGAGCCATACTGTTCGTGTATCATCGTTATTCGTTGGAGCTAGTCGAATGCGTTTTGCGCAGTTTTCGTGTGAAATGCAGCGATAAACACTTCGACCATCGATTTTTCCAGATCGCTTGCCATAGTTGTAGTGGAACGTATATACGTAGCCGTCAAAACTGTCGATACCACGTTTTGCTGCTTTCAACGTGGCGAACTCAACACGACTAAGAAATAGTGTCCTTTCGTGTTTAATGTTTTCATCCGATTCATCTTCCGAAAACTCAAACTCCACGGTTAGCTCGTCCGCCGCGCTATCGCAGCGACCGGTAGTCGCTTTTACTTGGGGGCACGGCGGAGATGTTGGTGGGATCGAAGGCGGTGCAGACATCGAAGGTGGAGCAGGAGGTGTTGGAAGCACACTTGGTAACGGAGGAGGAGCGGGAATTGAAACCAACGAGGGTGGGGTTGGCATTACAGTCGGACGTGATGGCGGTGATGACAGTGCTGAAGCCGTTGGAACTGCTGCTGAACTCGGACGTGTTGCTGCACTTCTACCTAGCACGACGTCCTTCCAAGTCCACGTTGGTGTTGTGGCATCGGTTATAGGGGTTTGTGAAGCCAATGCATCCCCAGTTGAAGCACTTGGTGGAGCAGAGAACATCGCGGTGGTAGGTCCGAGCGGCGTTGCAGGTGGATGCTTGACAAGGACGTTTATGTATTGACCTTTACTACCAGTAACTTTCCTTGTTCGCCTACCGTTTTACCATCCTACTTGATCACTGTGCAAAAGCATAAACGACCTTGACGATCCACCTTTTTCAGATCTCCTTGATGAATCACCACAGTTTCCTCGATGATAAGCCTCACCCGCCACCGTCGCCATTGGCAACTCCACGAACGCTGGTCTACTGGCCGTTCGCATCCTCGGTGGTGGAGACTCGTCACTCATTGACGCTATGGCGACGTTCCTGGACACGCAGAAGCGTGAGGTGGACGACAAGATCGAGAAGATGGCTACCAGTGGCTGAAAGGAGTACCTTCAGAACATGAAGAAATAGAGGCTGTGGCAAGGCTAAGACGTGAACAAGAAGGGCTTCTGAATTTCCAGTTAGTCTTGCGCAGTTGTCTGCATGTTTGTTCTCTATCTACTTGTTCTTCTTCATCTTGAGGCTCTTGAGCTGGTTCTTCAGCGTTTTGGGGGTCTGCTTGTTCGGGCGTTTGCTCGATGTCGGTGCTGCCATGAGCTGCCACATTGCGCCAGTACACAAGCTCACTAATCGCCAAATCAGCACTTGAACCCACAGCGCACAGATTAGCATGGGGAAGAGCATGTTGAAGTGCAGCAAGATCTTCATCACCGTCGACGTCTGCTTGTCCTTGATCATCTCCGAATACATCCTCGCAAACCAGAACAACGGAAGGAACGTTGTGCACGTGAAGATACCCGCAAACAATGCAAAGGTGAAGAACAACGTAGCCTCGGCAATTGCCGCCAACGGCGCAATGTTGACAAATCATTCGCATAATGGAGCGCGAACTTGACACCAATACACACAGGGTGTATGCCGCCCAGGACATTTAGAACCGCGGTGGAAGCGGACAAAATAGGATAGTCACTCAGCAACAGTCGTGGAAACCATGCAAGAGACGACCCCGTCATCAGAACGGCATCGAAAACGTTGCGAGAAAAACTACACCCGACAGATGCAGCTCAAGGACCAATTTCGTCTTGCACGAGAAATTGACAAGCTGCACTGTGAAATCAAAAGTAGTAATATCCAGTACATTACACCGCCAGTTTTTTCTTTACCGCAATACACCAACGAGCACTGCTCTGCACCTTCCTGACCCTCAGCTGCTGAAAACGACGACACCAGCGCTAAGTAGCACCTGGTGCGAAGGAGGTCTCCTTCACACCTCCAAGCACCGCACACAGCAACAATAGGATTGCATCCAAAGGATGTTCATTCTAGAGAAAAAGATCATGACATTACGAAAGAATAGTTCACCCTCACCGCCATTGGTTGGAAGACAATGTGGCACGCCTTCATCACCTTCATTTCCGTTTAGGTACGATAGCGAATTCTCTCCCTCTCTTCTTCCTCATTCCAGAATCCGCTGCCTCAAAGAAAGATGATGATTCTCTTCTGTGCGATCGTTGGTGAAGCGGGAAGTGCGTTCCCTGTGGACATCGACGCGAACAAGTCGGTGGGCCACCTGAAGGACGCGATCAAGGGGAAGAACACAGCAACGATCACATGTGATGCCAAGGACCTGCAGCTCTTCCTGGCGAAGACGGGAGACGGCGCGTGGCTGCAGTCCCGCTCAGAAGATGTGAAGAAGCTGAAGAAGGGCGAGAAGACTGCTTTAATCGAAGCGCTAACACACGAAGACAGAGAGCTACAGGGGGAGGATGGTCTTGCAGAAGTGTTGACGGGTATGGACCAGCCATCCACTGGTCAAATCCACGTGCTGGTGGTGGTTCCGGAGGGTGGTGCATCAGGGGACAACGACGGGCGAAGCTTTCAGAAGTTCAGTGTACCAATCTCGTTTTCCAAGGCGAGAAACGAGGGAGGAGTCCCTGCAACTTTTAGAACCCACCGATCAACGACCACTGAAGCATTTTTCAATCTTCTGTTTCCCGATGATGACGAGTATTTTCCAGTGATATTCGTCCGCGCTCCCCCTTTGTCCGGTAAGACGGCAATGTGTGATCTACTTTACAATCACATTGTTCGCTCCAAGCCTGATGCACTTGTTTCCCGCATTCGAGCAAACAGAATGACTGAAGATGGCAAGTTTGGTGATTTTTTCAAGCTCTTATATGGCTGTGAATTTGAAGCGCTCTGCGCACTCGAATGCGATCGAGTGGTACTAATTGATGAAGCCCAAATTACGTATAACGACGAGCAGCTCTGGAGAGGATACGTGAAAGACGCTTTGGACTCGCAAATACCCAGCCTACGCTTCGTTCTTTTTTCATCGTATGGCAGCTTTGATGCCTACCGCAAGCATGAACGCGCTGGAACTCCGATCCTTATCCCTCCTCAGAATACGTTTGGATTGAATGCAACGCCATCCAAGCCTGGCCTGCAGCTTTCACGTGTGGAGCTGGAAGAAATGGTTCGGAACAGCATTGGCGCATCAGTCTCCGATCTCATCTGGATTCTGTGCTCGGGTCATATAGGAATTGCTCGAGCAATCCTCATGTTTTTGTCTTGCAAGTTTGGCTCGAAAACGCCAAATGCTGAAGATCTTGAGATGGAACTTCGCTCCGTGGGGCTGCTGCAATACATTCGCTGCAGCTATCGGGGTATCCCGACTGCTGATGCTTTCCAGCGAGTGAAAAAAGCTAATGGTCTGTCAGAGGAATCAACACTGAAGATGAGTGAAATCTTGAATGGTGTTGCTTCTGGGCAGGTTATGCTCGTATCTGATGGGCAGCGAACTCCTAGAAGTCAGACTGCCGTGGAATATTTGACGAAGTACGGGTTCTTGTACGAGGATCAGGCGAAGCAGCTCCAATTCGCTTCAAGCATGCACCTCAAGATCTGGCTACATTCGAACCGAACGGAACCAATCGGGTATATGGTATCAGATATCTCACATGAAGACTTCGTTCTCGCTTGTGTAAAGCGAATGAGTGTTTCGCGTCTGCAGAATTTCGCGACCGAAAACACCTCGAGCATTGCTCGGGAACGCCAAATTCAAATGGAGTTATACAGCGCCACAACATCATGCTTGCCTCGAGATGTCCTGGTTACCCCAGAATGGCGCACGGGAGACGGCAAAGGATTCGTTGATTTGGTGATTCGTGGCTCGAGCGTCCTTTGGTTTTGGGAGTTGCTTGTGAATGGTGATCATGCTGTCGATCATTCAGATCGATTTGAAACTGGGGGGAAGTACTATGGGAGCTTAACTGGAAGTTCTCGATATGTGCTCATCGATTTTCGTCAGAACAAAGGTGTTCGGCATCAGAGGCATGGGTTTCTGTATGTGTCTTTCGTGGATTCATACAGCAAAGCGCTGGTTTTCAGCCTTGGTAAGCCTGATGTCAGTGTCGAACTGTCACGCTAATCAATTGCTGGCTGTCCCACAACGCATTAGTTTATTTTTCTATCCTGATAAATATAAAGTTAGTAATATACAGAGATGGCGTACTCACCTGAACAATACCTCGCTAACAAAGAGCGAATCAAGGCCGCACAAAAGCGCTACTATCAGCGCACACGCGACGCTCGCTTGTCATACCAAAAGAGCTACGACGATAAGAATAGAGACCAAATTCGAGCTCGAAAGCGTAAGCCTAAAACCGAACTTATTGAAGACAAAGTCGAACCTAACAGCGAAACCGAACTTAATTAATTATTTTTTTTCTGATAAAAAGTCAAGCCTAATATAGCCAATGACAACACCAGGCTGGCTTAAAACCTCCAACAATGCATAAGCCAAATATTTGAATTAATTAATTTCAGATTTTTTTCTATAGGAGTATGATATAAAGTCGATCCTGATACAAGACCCCAATATTATAAAGTCATCCCACAGGGAAAAATATAGTGAGATTCACTTGAAAGAACAAATGGATTTGATAGTAAAAACAAATGCTAAAAATTTAAGTTTTTTAATCTTTCAACCCAATCAAAAAAATTAGGTGATTTAGTTATTTAACAATTCGTCAATAGCAGCACATAGCTTTGGTGCCCTTTCAGTTGCGAACTTAGATGATCGTAGCCATTGGATGTAGGGAACATCAATCGAATATACCTGCTTCACCGACTTGCCCTTATATCGCCCAAAATTTAGAATATAAGAGCCGTCATCATTAGTATTTCTAAACTTAGCAACAAGGAATTTAGCAATATCAGAATCAGGACCTCCAACCAGCATCTCCTGAGAACGGAGCCATCGACAGTAGGATGGGTCCCTCTCGAAGACATCTTCAATAGTTGAGCCTTTGTACTTACCGAAAGAAATGGACATGGTATCTATATACTTTAGGTATATATCTAATTTCCTAATTTAAATAATTAAGCCGTAGTAAAGTCAAGTACTTCACCTGTGAGACGATCATAGCTCAGCTCCTGTTCGCTAATTACCAGAACCAGGATATTAACTCCCTGGCAACCGGCGTTAGTTCCCTGGATCTGAATAGCCTGAGGTACATCCTTCTCCGTTAGACGGCTGACGTCAGCAATCAGCATGCGGTTCGTGAGCGACCATGTCTGGTAGTCAAGCAGACCATTGACAAGTTCAGGAGTAAGATCACCGTTGATGGCACCAAGCTTGCTTACCTCGTCCGAGAACTGACGGAAGTCATAGTCATGGCTAATGTCAAAGCACTGAGTCGAACCAATACGTACATTGAAATTGCGAATTGACGAACCAGGCCGAAGAGTCCAAGGGGCAGTATCGAAAGGACTCTGGAACTGTTGAACAGCGGCAGATGCAAAGCTACCGGTCTGCTCAGCGAACGGTAGCAGCACAACGTACTTAGCATTCTTAACCGAAGCAGACAGCTGGAGATCAAAGGAAGCATTAAACTGAGTCGATTGCTTACCAGTGCCAGCGCGCTGATAGAACCACTGAGCATAACAGTCGTTGTAGCGAACCTTCTTAACAGGCTTCGAAATAATAGCCTGAGGATTCTCAAGATGAGCAAAAGGTACATACAGACGAGCAGTGGTGAATGACATGTAAGTACCATCAATAGTGGGCTCAAGAGAACTGACAACAGCACCCCAAGCAATCGAGAAGCCAGCAGACGCGGCAAGCACACCAGCCATAGGATTATTTGAGGCAGCTGATGCAACCATAACAGGGCATACATTACCAGATGAAAGCGTAGTGCTCGTCAGCGACATGTTCTTACTGGCATCAACAGCAATAGCAGCCGTACCCTGGTTGACGCGGAAACGAAGGCGGATCTGAGGGTTAGCCATCAAATCAATCTCCTTGAAAATAGGGTGGAGCTCAGACAATTTAATCTTAAGCATATGGTTCCACGTTCCCATGATTGCACTTGCAGCAGAAGAGCCAGCAACGAAAGCACCGCGCGACATCTGGTTTGCGATAGTAGTAGTGGCAGCAGCAGCACCAGTGGACAGCCAGTTAGCGGATGAATCAGCACCGGCATTAGGAGGGTTCGATAGAAGACGCTTCGCAAAACCGTCATTAGCAACCGATGCTGTAGCAGAGGAAGCAGAAGCGACAAAAGTAGTCGAGAACGCAGTGTTGTTCGAGTAGCCATCACCACCGACCGCAGCAGTAGTGCTATACACAGTGGATTGAGCAGCATCAGGAAAGAGGGACGACTCAGCACCATGCTTCTCAACGTGGGCAGTGCTGTAATGGGCCCTCCCATTACATAAGTAGGTAGATATCTTTCAGTTATTACATAAGTAGGCATGGTGCCTCACAGTTAGTGTGTGGCACACAGTCATTAGCGGATTGGTTGAAATGGGTATTCATTTTAGCCAATCAGACATTGACATGCATATGAGTGGTTCACATGAGGCCTAGGGCTACCGCCCTGGCTCTAAATAAAAACAGAGTTAAATTTGCTTCGGACTTAACACTTGGATTTACTATTGTGCGCTTCCTCTACACTACGTGTAAGCTAGTAATGGTAAATACCTGGCCCGTTACACCTGGTAGCACTTTGTGGTCCTTCCCGCGACCGGAAGTGACTGTTTGTGCGACTGCCAAGAGCAGGTCGACAAACGTTGATTGCCTGGTTGTGATTGTAGCATCACGTCGGAACCTCTTTTCTTTGGGTCTGTGGTTTAGTGCCGTTGTGCCTACCCCGCCTTTGAATTTTCAGAGTCTAAACGTTCTGACTGCTACGAAAATCACAAGCCAGCAATCCAGTCTCCTTGACTGAGTCATGGAGGCAGCGGACATGGAAGTCTCTCATGGTCCAGCAGTACCGGAAACTGTTGAGTTGACTAATGAGCAATTCCCTCATTTGTCTTCTCATGAGTGGGCAGCCTTGGAGCGAATGCGTGGGATCATTGGTGAAGCAGCTGTGATCAGTTTGCTGAGATCAGCGTCACCAGATGACCAGAGGAACGCGGCCGTGAACTTCATGCATCACGAGATCATGACCTCTCATCGACAGCAAGCAACTCCTGTCTCGACGATGAGAGTGATGCCTCTGAAGCTCAACATTTCTCCGTATCGCGGCGGAGAAAACGAACCTCTGGCAAGATGGTTCGTTGAGTTGGATGCAGCAGTGGCTGCAAGACAGCTCCGAGACCCAGTTCAGCAAGTGTTGTTCGCGATGTCCAACCTTGTGGGTCGAGCGAAGAGTTGGGCATATGGGAAGCGTTTGGCGGAGCCAACCTGCTTCTACAATCTCGACGACTTCAAGCAGGAGCTGAAGCGCGCGTTTGAGCCTCCGCAGAGCGAATTTCGCGCTCGTGATGAGTTCCTCAAGCTTCGGCAGGGGCGCCAAGACCTCCACTCATATGCACAGCGCGCACGATATCTCATGTCGTGCATTGTGGATCAGCCGATTGACATGGCAACGCAAGTTGTCACGTTCATGGCCGGTTTGGACGACGGACCGATCCGGAACCAGTTGTTCCGCGAGTACCCGACGACGTTGGACCAAGCCATCGAGAGAGCGATGCAAGAAGAATTCAGCATCAAGCAAGCCAAGTTTGGTGGACCTATTCCGCGTCAAGTCCGCATGTCGTCGCCAGTAAACGACGGCCCAGAGCCGATGGACTTATCATACGCTTCCACGTCGGGAGACGTACGTCCGCGCGGTAATGGCAAATGCTTCCGCTGTGGGAAGCCAGGCCACATCGCTCGGAACTGCAGGGTGTCTTTGCCGGAACGGCAAGAGACACAGGGGTCACGTTCGAACCAGACCAGCAACCGAAACTTCGGTCGCCGGTTCGACCGTTCCCGAGGGTAAAAAAACGGGAACGACCAGTAGGGGCGGGGCTCCCTACTGGGTCTAACGAGAGGACTGTGGATATTGTGGAGACACAGAACTCTGGCCCCGATGTGCGCGGCGCACATGAAGATTCCACTAAGAGTGATGGCAGTGTCAATCAGAGCTCTGCTCTGATCATACTCAAAGTTTACGTGGATGGTATTGCAACGCCTCTACGTGCTTTGGTTGACACTGGCGCGTCGAACAACTTTGTTCGGGCGAAGGTCGTGATTGGGAATGGTATGATTCCACCCGATGCGACGAATGATATGGCTGTTCGATTGGCTAATGGGTCAACTGTGAGAATGCCAAAGCGAACGATGCGCTTGGCAATTGAGTTTGAAGGTTTCCGAGGTGAAGACGAGTTCATTTTACTCGACCTCGATGACAAGTTTGACATCATCCTGGGCATGCCGTGGTTGAAGCGTTACCAACCTCGCATTGACTGGATGAAGAAGAAGATCTCCGTTGACAAGTCGTGCATTGCAGCCGCGTTGAGCTGCATGACAACGGATGAAGTGATGTGGGCATATACATCTGTGGAAGGTGTGTCAAACGAGACCCAGGAGTGCGATGGCCCCTCGATCTCGGGAGACAAGCCCGTGAAGACCGCTGGAGGTGGAGCAGTCAGGCGCCATGAAAAGACTACTCCTGTTGCCAAGAACGACGAAGGACCGCGTTCTGGCGTGAAGAATGAAGACCAAGAGAAGATCGACGACGAAGGATTTCCGTCATCAAGCATCTCTGATCAAGATGCAAAGGAAGGTGATGAAGGTGGTGACCCACAGAGAGGCACTACAAGAAGCTATGCAAACGTCGTGGTCTACAATGATGAGGGTGACAGCACAATAATGCGTCATGTCCAAGTGGAAAATCCTCCCAGCACGGTCGAAGAGTTGACTTCCTTGCCATCGATGAGCAAGAAGACGTTGAAGCGTAGCCTGGCGAAAGGCGAAATTTCGCAGCTTTGCGCGATTGTCAAAGCAATCGACAAAGACTTCGTCAACACTGCATCAAATGTGAATGTAGATGTGTTGAACGGAAAGACACGGAAAGAGAGGTTTGAGGAGCAGTCATGGGACGCTCTCAAGACGAACCCCGTGTATGCGCTTGCCAAGGAATTCGAAGATATCTTCCCAGACAAGGTGCCGGACGAATTGCCATTTGACAGAGGCATTCGTCACGAGATTGATGTACTTCCTGGCACGAAGTGCTGCATCACAAGACAGTGGCCGTTGCCGAAGGAACAAGTCGATGCGATCGACGAGTTTTTCGCACAACGTGCTAAGGCTGGTCATGTGCGAGAGAGCAAGTCTCCGCATTGCAGCCTCACTTTCTGTGTGAAGAAGGCGACTGGCGGGCGGCGCATTGTTCATGCGTTCAACAAGTTGAACGATGCAACCATACCTGCTCAGACTCCGGTTCCGCGCAAGGACATGATCCTTGATGGAATGGTTGGCAGTACCGTTTTCAGTGCGATCGATCTGAAAGATGGATTCTATCAGATTCGGATGCGCGAAAGCGATGTACCACTAACTGCAGTAAGTGCCCCGAGTGGTATGCTGTGGGAATGGTTAGTGACGCCACAAGGACTGAAGAATGCGCCTGCGACTTTCAATCGCATGGTCACAAACATCCTTCGTCCTTTGCGAACGTTCGCACCAAGTTACTTTGACGATATATTCGTTCATAGTAAGGCCGTCAATGGAAAGTCTGATGTTGAAGTTCATCTCGATCATCTACGTCAAGTATTCCAGGTCATGCGAGAGAACAAACTCTACGCAAACTTGAAAAAGTGCCTATTCTTTGCCCCCGAGATTCCTGTTCTTGGTTGCTTTGTGGGCAAGAACGGTATTCGCATCGATCCGGAGAAGGTCAAAGCTATTGACGATTGGCCTGTGCCTCAGAATGTCAAGCAGTTGCGGCAGTGGTTGGGTCTGGAAAATTACTTGCACAAGTGCACGCGCAATTATGCAGCGTTAGTGCAGCCTCTGACACAACTGCTGAAGAAAGACGTTGAGTGGAAGTGGTCAAGAGATCACCAAGCGGCGTTCGAAGAGGTCAAACGGAGTCTGCGTGAAGCTCCTGTGCTGGCTCTTCCGGACCACGACAAGCCGTTCCACGTCGTCTGTGATGCGAGCGATTATGCCATTGGTTGCGCGTTGATGCAACACGATGATGAGGGTCGAGAGCGAGTTATATCGTACCAGTCACGACAACTCCGACCCGCAGAACGGAACTACCCAGTTCATGATAAGGAACTTCTTGCGATGAAGTTTGCCTTAGTCAAGTTCCGTGTTTACTTGCTTGGAGAGGAGCGCTTCGCGATCTATACTGATCATGCGTCGCTGCGGACAGCGGTGAAGACTCCTCACTTGTCGCAGAGAATGGCGAGGTGGCTCTCCTTCTTTGCGGAGTACAACTTTGTTGTTCACTATAAGCCAGGCAAGATGAACATCTTAGCCGACGCTTTGTCAAGACGTCCGGATTACGATCCCAAATCCAAGAACGAGGATCCGGCCGAAGCGTGTCGACTCTGTGAAGATGTTCAAGCGATCGCTGTTCAAGTATCGACTACAGTGCGTGAAGATATTATCGGGGTTACAAGTCCGACGAGATCTGTCAGGACTTATTCAAGTACGTCAAGGATCCCTCCGCTAAAGCACTGCAAGGTCTACCAGCTCGAACAAGATCACGCGCTCACCGCTTCCAAGTACGCAATGGATTGCTGTACTACGCGGTTGACGACGGGGATACAGAAAGGATCGTTATCCCCAACGACGAAGGCGTGCGTCATCGACTCTTGTATGAGTATCATGACAGCCCTTCGGGTGGTCATCTCGGACGTGAGAAGACGTTTCTCAGTCTTTCCCGAGATTATTATTGGCCACACATGTACAAGTGGGTGCGCAAGTATGTGAGGACTTGCGAGATATGTCAGCGAGTGAAGCCCTCAGGCTCCACCCAAGCCCCACTTCGTTCATTGCCTGTCCCCCAGGACAGTTGGAGGTCCGTGAGTATGGATTTCGTATTCGGACTTCCGCGAGACAAACACGGACGCAACGGCATCCTTGTGTTTGTAGACCGATTCAGCAAGATGGTTCATCTTACACCTGTTTCGGACAAGATCTCGGCAGAGAAGACTGCCAAGGTATTTGTAGACGTCGTGTTCCGTCTGCATGGCCTTCCAGTTGAGATCGTGTCAGACCGTGACACCCGTTTCACTGCAAAGTTCTGGCGTGCACTGTTTGGACTCTTGGACACCAAGTTGTCTATGTCAACAGCGGCACACCCCGAAACGGACGGTCAAACAGAGCGAGTGAATCGTGTCCTTGAGGACGTATTGCGTAGTTACGCTACGTCATTCAAAGAGTGGAGCGAGTTTCTCCCTCTTTGCGAGTTTGCGTTGAACAACTCCACGCATGTCTCGACGGGTCACTCCCCATTCTTTGTGAACTACGGTCTCCATCCGAGAGTGCCGGCGTCGCTAGTGGGAGAGGTCTCTACCTTGAGTGGGGGAGGGACTACGGCGACTGAGAATTCGCCACAGTCAAAGCATGACCTGAATGCTGCTTCCGAGCTCAAAGCGAATTTTGACTCGATGGAACCTTTGAACGACATGAAGAGTCGTGATAAGCAGCAAGTCGATGACTTTATTGTGAGGAGACAAGCCGTTGTGAGGTTTGTTCGAGACGCAATAGCAAAGGCTCAAGATCTGCAAAAAGAACAAGCAGATAAGAGTGGACGGAAGAACAAGCAAACTTACAAGGTCAATGATCTTGTATTGCTTAGTACGGCAAACCTGCCTGGACATGCAGTGTCCAACTTGGGAAGTTCAAAACTTCTACCAAGATTTATTGGACCGTTCAAGGTAATGAAATGCAATGGTGATGACTACACACTAGACATTCCTACAAGCATGCGTCTACACCCGACGTTTTACGTGGGTAGACTAAAGCCTTACCTTCCGAGTGGGTCTGCTGACCCTAACGAGCCTTTGGATGACGATCCAAACGATCATGAAGTCGCTCCACTTGACCACGAAGAGTCTTCAACTCATCGTCATGGAGCTTCTTCTCGGCATAGAGGCGCTGAAGCACATCGAAGGACTCGTCCTTCACAGCTTCCAACACGAGAAGTCAAGACTGGTACTCCTTCCGTAGTATCTCGAGCGCAGTTCCTGCATCCTCCACGGAGTGCAGAAGACGCTCGTGAAAAGTCTCGCGAGACTTCTGAGCCTTCTGGAGTCGCTCAAGTTCAGCCTGAACTTGCTCGAACCGTTGTTCGAAACGGGACTCCAATGCCGAACGCTGGGCTGGACCATCAGACAGCGAGTCAATCGTTGACTCCCGCTCCCTCAGTTGGTCTTCGAGGCTGTCGCACCGGTCAGCGAGAACCGCGTTGCGAACTTCCAGTACCTCGATCTGCGCACGATGAGCACTCTTCCACTTCCAGAGCCGCTCGATCGTTCTTGCGTTCAGCCCCACCTCCGCTGATTGATCATCAGGGAGAGCATCGGTGGATCGTAGAGTCGATTGTTGGTCACGAAGACCGACAGACTCGTGGGAAGAAGCGGTTGACTCGTCAACGCTTCTATCGAGTTCGGTGGCGCGGCTATCCACCGAGTTCGGACACGTGGGAACCGAAACAGACCCTTGAGTCTGATGTTCCCGACGTGGTTCGCAGCTACGAGGCAAGATTGTAGTGTCGCTGGAGACACTACCGCGACGAAGGCCATGGGCTGCCTTGTCGTGACGTGGAGTCTTGCTGAGCAAGCGCTCCATCTTGCCCTCGTTCTCAAGACGAACAAAGGTTCGCCATGAGTCCTTCTTAGCAGCGATGGGTTGGTTCGGATCATCGCGATTGTTGATCCGACGCCAACGGAAGAACCGGTCCTTATTGAACTCGGTGTCTCCCATCCGACGGCGGATGCAGGACACATCGAAGAGTTCTGAAGCGCGACGCTGTTGCTTGCGCACAGCGGGTTCTTCAAGAGACGCTTGGACACTTGATCGCTTCATGGCGAATTTTAAAGTGAGCCAATCATCCCCAAAAGACATTGAGTGATTGCTACTTTAAGGGGGGGATGAGTGTAATGGGCCCCTCTGGCCTATTACATTGGTTATGCGATCACAGATTGGTGTGGTTCACACACTGCTGTCATGGAGGTAAAGGTGGCGTAAACATGGTCAAATGTTTGCTCACATCCACCCATGGCACAATCAGTGATTACGCCAAGTGTTCTCTGCACTTCTTTGTGCATGATGATGGTTCCTCGCCTGGGACATTATTTGGTAACAAGGCCGGCGTGTCACCTGAGTTCTTGTGGCCAATCACAAGACGCCACGCGGCAGGAAGATTCTTCGAAGGAGAATCTTCAAGTTCAACCTGATTCAACCCAAGGTTTTATATTACATGTGTAGGTTAAATGACATTTAATCTCAAGGGCCCCTAGTGGTTTTATTCATAGGATTCAGGAACCATAAGCTCCTTTCAATTTAGTTGCAAACTTTCCCTCAAGTACTCAAGTCGCCTTCCTCCCTCCAAGTCGGGAGTCGCTCCTTGTCCCTCCAAGTCGGGACTTCCCTCCAAGCCGGGAACGCTTCCTCAACCGCACAAGCGTGCGTGCCGTGTTTTGGGGACTGTTGTAAACAGCGCCCCATTACACCAACCATCTATAACGAAATTGATAACATAAGATTAGAGTGATGTAAATGACGTACAAGAAATGAAAGTACTACATACCTGCACGGTTTTTCATGAGTGTGGATTTCCGATTTTTCAGCTGTGTCACATCCGGAACGCACATATAGCGACTCGGAACATCACTATACCGCTCCAGAAGAATTTTCCTACACTTCTTTGGGCCGCATCCCAACAAAATGTCATCCACTTCAGTAAGAAAGAAACCAGGAATGCCCCGCTTCTTTAACTCCGTCCTAGCTCCAGTGTGTTCACCATGATCCTGGAGCCATACTGTTCGTGTATCATCGTTATTCGTTGGAGCTAGTCGAATGCGTTTTGCGCAGTTTTCGTGTGAAATGCAGCGATAAACACTTCGACCATCGATTTTTCCAGATCGCTTGCCATAGTTGTAGTGGAACGTATATACGTAGCCGTCAAAACTGTCGATACCACGTTTTGCTGCTTTCAACGTGGCGAACTCAACACGACTAAGAAATAGTGTCCTTTCGTGTTTAATGTTTTCATCCGATTCATCTTCCGAAAACTCAAACTCCACGGTTAGCTCGTCCGCCGCGCTATCGCAGCGACCGGTAGTCGCTTTTACTTGGGGGCACGGCGGAGATGTTGGTGGGATCGAAGGCGGTGCAGACATCGAAGGTGGAGCAGGAGGTGTTGGAAGCACACTTGGTAACGGAGGAGGAGCGGGAATTGAAACCAACGAGGGTGGGGTTGGCATTACAGTCGGACGTGATGGCGGTGATGACAGTGCTGAAGCCGTTGGAACTGCTGCTGAACTCGGACGTGTTGCTGCACTTCTACCTAGCACGACGTCCTTCCAAGTCCACGTTGGTGTTGTGGCATCGGTTATAGGGGTTTGTGAAGCCAATGCATCCCCAGTTGAAGCACTTGGTGGAGCAGAGAACATCGCGGTGGTAGGTCCGAGCGGCGTTGCAGGTGGATGCTTGACAAGGACGTTTATGTATTGACCTTTACTACCAGTAACTTTCCTTGTTCGCCTACCGTTTTACCATCCTACTTGATCACTGTGCAAAAGCATAAACGACCTTGACGATCCACCTTTTTCAGATCTCCTTGATGAATCACCACAGTTTCCTCGATGATAAGCCTCACCCGCCACCGTCGCCATTGGCAACTCCACGAACGCTGGTCTACTGGCCGTTCGCATCCTCGGTGGTGGAGACTCGTCACTCATTGACGCTATGGCGACGTTCCTGGACACGCAGAAGCGTGAGGTGGACGACAAGATCGAGAAGATGGCTACCAGTGGCTGAAAGGAGTACCTTCAGAACATGAAGAAATAGAGGCTGTGGCAAGGCTAAGACGTGAACAAGAAGGGCTTCTGAATTTCCAGTTAGTCTTGCGCAGTTGTCTGCATGTTTGTTCTCTATCTACTTGTTCTTCTTCATCTTGAGGCTCTTGAGCTGGTTCTTCAGCGTTTTGGGGGTCTGCTTGTTCGGGCGTTTGCTCGATGTCGGTGCTGCCATGAGCTGCCACATTGCGCCAGTACACAAGCTCACTAATCGCCAAATCAGCACTTGAACCCACAGCGCACAGATTAGCATGGGGAAGAGCATGTTGAAGTGCAGCAAGATCTTCATCACCGTCGACGTCTGCTTGTCCTTGATCATCTCCGAATACATCCTCGCAAACCAGAACAACGGAAGGAACGTTGTGCACGTGAAGATACCCGCAAACAATGCAAAGGTGAAGAACAACGTAGCCTCGGCAATTGCCGCCAACGGCGCAATGTTGACAAATCATTCGCATAATGGAGCGCGAACTTGACACCAATACACACAGGGTGTATGCCGCCCAGGACATTTAGAACCGCGGTGGAAGCGGACAAAATAGGATAGTCACTCAGCAACAGTCGTGGAAACCATGCAAGAGACGACCCCGTCATCAGAACGGCATCGAAAACGTTGCGAGAAAAACTACACCCGACAGATGCAGCTCAAGGACCAATTTCGTCTTGCACGAGAAATTGACAAGCTGCACTGTGAAATCAAAAGTAGTAATATCCAGTACATTACACCGCCAGTTTTTTCCTTACCGCAATATACCAACGAGCACTGCTCTGCACCTTCCTGACCCTCAGCTGCTGAAAACGACGACACCAGCGCTAAGTAGCACCTGGTGCGAAGGAGGTCTCCTTCACACCTCCAAGCACCGCACACAGCAACAATAGGATTGCATCCAAAGGATGTTCATTCTAGAGAAAAAGATCATGACATTACGAAAGAATAGTTCACCCTCACCGCCATTGGTTGGAAGACAATGTGGCACGCCTTCATCACATCTTCATTTCCGTTTAGGTACGATAGCGAATTCTCTCCCTCTCTTCTTCCTCATTCCAGAATCCGCTGTCTCAAGAAAAGATGGTGAAGCTCTTCTGTGCGATCGTTGGTGAAGCGGGAAGTGCGTTCCCTGTGGACATCGACGCGAACAAGTCGGTGGGGGACTTGAAGGACGCGATCAAGGGGAAGAAGACGAACGACTTGAAGGATGTCGACGCGGACAAGCTGCAGCTCTTCCTGGCGAAGAAAGACGAGGGCCGCGGCGCGTGGCTGACGGAGGCAGACGTGGAGAACGGTGTGAGTGACGACACCACTGGATTGAACCCGTTGAGCGCTGTGGGGGCACCACTCAACTTGGTTGACTTATCGGAGGAAGACGTGCGGTTCCAACTCACGAAGGAAGATGTTAAGGCTAAAAAGACCCCTGTTCACGTGCTGGTGGTGGTTCCGGAGGGTGGTGCATCAGGGGACAACGACGGGCGAAGCTTTCAGAAGTTCAGTGTACCAATCTCGTTTTCCAAGGCGAGAAACGAGGGAGGAGTCCCTGCAACTTTTAGAACCCACCGATCAACGACCACTGAAGCATTTTTCAATCTTCTGTTTCCCGATGATGACGAGTATTTTCCAGTGATATTCGTCCGCGCTCCCCCTTTGTCCGGTAAGACGGCAATGTGTGATCTACTTTACAATCACATTGTTCGCTCCAAGCCTGATGCACTTGTTTCCCGCATTCGAGCAAACAGAATGACTGAAGATGGCAAGTTTGGTGATTTTTTCAAGCTCTTATATGGCTGTGAATTTGAAGCGCTCTGCGCACTCGAATGCGATCGAGTGGTACTAATTGATGAAGCCCAAATTACGTATAACGACGAGCAGCTCTGGAGAGGATACGTGAAAGACGCTTTGGACTCGCAAATACCCAGCCTACGCTTCGTTCTTTTTTCATCGTATGGCAGCTTTGATGCCTACCGCAAGCATGAACGCGCTGGAACTCCGATCCTTATCCCTCCTCAGAATACGTTTGGATTGAATGCAACGCCATCCAAGCCTGGCCTGCAGCTTTCACGTGTGGAGCTGGAAGAAATGGTTCGGAACAGCATTGGCGCATCAGTCTCCGATCTCATCTGGATTCTGTGCTCGGGTCATATAGGAATTGCTCGAGCAATCCTCATGTTTTTGTCTTGCAAGTTTGGCTCGAAAACGCCAAATGCTGAAGATCTTGAGATGGAACTTCGCTCCGTGGGGCTGCTGCAATACATTCGCTGCAGCTATCGGGGTATCCCGACTGCTGATGCTTTCCAGCGAGTGAAAAAAGCTAATGGTCTGTCAGAGGAATCAACACTGAAGATGAGTGAAATCTTGAATGGTGTTGCTTCTGGGCAGGTTATGCTCGTATCTGATGGGCAGCGAACTCCTAGAAGTCAGACTGCCGTGGAATATTTGACGAAGTACGGGTTCTTGTACGAGGATCAGGCGAAGCAGCTCCAATTCGCTTCAAGCATGCACCTCAAGATCTGGCTACATTCGAACCGAACGGAACCAATCGGGTATATGGTATCAGATATCTCACATGAAGACTTCGTTCTCGCTTGTGTAAAGCGAATGAGTGTTTCGCGTCTGCAGAATTTCGCGACCGAAAACACCTCGAGCATTGCTCGGGAACGCCAAATTCAAATGGAGTTATACAGCGCCACAACATCATGCTTGCCTCGAGATGTCCTGGTTACCCCAGAATGGCGCACGGGAGACGGCAAAGGATTCGTTGATTTGGTGATTCGTGGCTCGAGCGTCCTTTGGTTTTGGGAGTTGCTTGTGAATGGTGATCATGCTGTCGATCATTCAGATCGATTTGAAACTGGGGGGAAGTACTATGGGAGCTTAACTGGAAGTTCTCGATATGTGCTCATCGATTTTCGTCAGAACAAAGGTGTTCGGCATCAGAGGCATGGGTTTCTGTATGTGTCTTTCGTGGATTCATACAGCAAAGCGCTGGTTTTCAGCCTTGGTAAGCCTGATGTCAGTGTCGAACTGTCACGCTAATCAATTGCTGGCTGTCCCACAACGCATTAGTTTATTTTTCTATCCTGATAAATATAAAGTTAGTAATATACAGAGATGGCGTACTCACCTGAACAATACCTCGCTAACAAAGAGCGAATCAAGGCCGCACAAAAGCGCTACTATCAGCGCACACGCGACGCTCGCTTGTCATACCAAAAGAGCTACGACGATAAGAATAGAGACCAAATTCGAGCTCGAAAGCGTAAGCCTAAAACCGAACTTATTGAAGACAAAGTCGAACCTAACAGCGAAACCGAACTTAATTAATTATTTTTTTTCTGATAAAAAGTCAAGCCTAATATAGCCAATGACAACACCAGGCTGGCTTAAAACCTCCAACAATGCATAAGCCAAATATTTGAATTAATTAATTTCAGATTTTTTTCTATAGGAGTATGATATAAAGTCGATCCTGATACAAGATCCAAAATATTATAAAGTCATCCCACAGGGAAAAATATAGTGAGATTCACTTGAAAGAACAAATGGATTTGATAGTAAAAACAAATGCTAAAAATTTAAGTTTTTTAATCTTTCAACCCAATCAAAAAAATTAGGTGATTTAGTTATTTAACAATTCGTCAATAGCAGCACATAGCTTTGGTGCCCTTTCAGTTGCGAACTTAGATGATCGTAGCCATTGGATGTAGGGAACATCAATCGAATATACCTGCTTCACCGACTTGCCCTTATATCGCCCAAAATTTAGAATATAAGAGCCGTCATCATTAGTATTTCTAAACTTAGCAACAAGGAATTTAGCAATATCAGAATCAGGACCTCCAACCAGCATCTCCTGAGAACGGAGCCATCGACAGTAGGATGGGTCCCTCTCGAAGACATCTTCAATAGTTGAGCCTTTGTACTTACCGAAAGAAATGGACATGGTATCTATATACTTTAGGTATATATCTAATTTCCTAATTTAAATAATTAAGCCGTAGTAAAGTCAAGTACTTCACCTGTGAGACGATCATAGCTCAGCTCCTGTTCGCTAATTACCAGAACCAGGATATTAACTCCCTGGCAACCGGCGTTAGTTCCCTGGATCTGAATAGCCTGAGGTACATCCTTCTCCGTTAGACGGCTGACGTCAGCAATCAGCATGCGGTTCGTGAGCGACCATGTCTGGTAGTCAAGCAGACCATTGACAAGTTCAGGAGTAAGATCACCGTTGATGGCACCAAGCTTGCTTACCTCGTCCGAGAACTGACGGAAGTCATAGTCATGGCTAATGTCAAAGCACTGAGTCGAACCAATACGTACATTGAAATTGCGAATTGACGAACCAGGCCGAAGAGTCCAAGGGGCAGTATCGAAAGGACTCTGGAACTGTTGAACAGCGGCAGATGCAAAGCTACCGGTCTGCTCAGCGAACGGTAGCAGCACAACGTACTTAGCATTCTTAACCGAAGCAGACAGCTGGAGATCAAAGGAAGCATTAAACTGAGTCGATTGCTTACCAGTGCCAGCGCGCTGATAGAACCACTGAGCATAACAGTCGTTGTAGCGAACCTTCTTAACAGGCTTCGAAATAATAGCCTGAGGATTCTCAAGATGAGCAAAAGGTACATACAGACGAGCAGTGGTGAATGACATGTAAGTACCATCAATAGTGGGCTCAAGAGAACTGACAACAGCACCCCAAGCAATCGAGAAGCCAGCAGACGCGGCAAGCACACCAGCCATAGGATTATTTGAGGCAGCTGATGCAACCATAACAGGGCATACATTACCAGATGAAAGCGTAGTGCTCGTCAGCGACATGTTCTTACTGGCATCAACAGCAATAGCAGCCGTACCCTGGTTGACGCGGAAACGAAGGCGGATCTGAGGGTTAGCCATCAAATCAATCTCCTTGAAAATAGGGTGGAGCTCAGACAATTTAATCTTAAGCATATGGTTCCACGTTCCCATGATTGCACTTGCAGCAGAAGAGCCAGCAACGAAAGCACCGCGCGACATCTGGTTTGCGATAGTAGTAGTGGCAGCAGCAGCACCAGTGGACAGCCAGTTAGCGGATGAATCAGCACCGGCATTAGGAGGGTTCGATAGAAGACGCTTCGCAAAACCGTCATTAGCAACCGATGCTGTAGCAGAGGAAGCAGAAGCGACAAAAGTAGTCGAGAACGCAGTGTTGTTCGAGTAGCCATCACCACCGACCGCAGCAGTAGTGCTATACACAGTGGATTGAGCAGCATCAGGAAAGAGGGACGACTCAGCACCATGCTTCTCAACGTGGGCAGTGCTGTAATGGGCCCTCCCATTACATAAGTAGGTAGATATCTTTCAGTTATTACATAAGTAGGCATGGTGCCTCACAGTTAGTGTGTGGCACACAGTCATTAGCGGATTGGTTGAAATGGGTATTCATTTTAGCCAATCAGACATTGACATGTATATGAGTGGTTCACATGAGGCCTAGGGCTACCGCCCTGGCTCTAAATAAAAACAGAGTTAAATTTGCTTCGGACTTAACACTTGGATTTACTATTGTGCGCTTCCTCTACACTACGTGTAAGCTAGTAATGGTAAATACCTGGCCCGTTACACCTGGTAGCACTTTGTGGTCCTTCCCGCGACCGGAAGTGACTGTTTGTGCGACTGCCAAGAGCAGGTCGACAAACGTTGATTGCCTGGTTGTGATTGTAGCATCACGTCGGAACCTCTTTTCTTTGGGTCTGTGGTTTAGTGCCGTTGTGCCTACCCCGCCTTTGAATTTTCAGAGTCTAAACGTTCTGACTGCTACGAAAATCACAAGCCAGCAATCCAGTCTCCTTGACTGAGTCATGGAGGCAGCGGACATGGAAGTCTCTCATGGTCCAGCAGTACCGGAAACTGTTGAGTTGACTAATGAGCAATTCCCTCATTTGTCTTCTCATGAGTGGGCAGCCTTGGAGCGAATGCGTGGGATCATTGGTGAAGCAGCTGTGATCAGTTTGCTGAGATCAGCGTCACCAGATGACCAGAGGAACGCGGCCGTGAACTTCATGCATCACGAGATCATGACCTCTCATCGACAGCAAGCAACTCCTGTCTCGACGATGAGAGTGATGCCTCTGAAGCTCAACATTTCTCCGTATCGCGGCGGAGAAAACGAACCTCTGGCAAGATGGTTCGTTGAGTTGGATGCAGCAGTGGCTGCAAGACAGCTCCGAGACCCAGTTCAGCAAGTGTTGTTCGCGATGTCCAACCTTGTGGGTCGAGCGAAGAGTTGGGCATATGGGAAGCGTTTGGCGGAGCCGACCTGCTTCTACAATCTCGACGACTTCAAGCAGGAGCTGAAGCGCGCGTTTGAGCCCCCGCAGAGCGAATTTCGCGCTCGTGATGAGTTCCTCAAGCTTCGGCAGGGGCGCCAAGACCTCCACTCATATGCACAGCGCGCACGATATCTCGTGTCGTGCATTGTGGATCAGCCGATTGACATGGCAACGCAAGTTGTCACGTTCATGGCCGGTTTGGACGACGGACCGATCCGGAACCAGTTGTTCCGCGAGTACCCGACGACGTTGGACCAAGCCATCGAGAGAGCGATGCAAGAAGAATTCAGCATCAAGCAAGCCAAGTTTGGTGGACCTATTCCGCGTCAAGTCCGCATGTCGTCGCCAGTAAACGACGGCCCAGAGCCGATGGACTTATCATACGCTTCCACGTCGGGAGACGTACGTCCGCGCGGTAATGGCAAATGCTTCCGCTGTGGGAAGCCAGGCCACATCGCTCGGAACTGCAGGGTGTCTTTGCCGGAACGGCAAGAGACACAGGGGTCACGTTCGAACCAGACCAGCAACCGAAACTTCGGTCGCCGGTTCGACCGTTCCCGAGGGTCAAAAAACGGGAACGACCAGTAGGGGCGGGGCTCCCTACTGGGTCTAACGAGAGGACTGTGGATATTGTGGAGACACAGAACTCTGGCCCCGATGTGCGCGGCGCACATGAAGATTCCACTAAGAGTGATGGCAGTGTCAATCAGAGCTCTGCTCTGATCATACTCAAAGTTTACGTGGATGGTATTGCAACGCCTCTACGTGCTTTGGTTGACACTGGCGCGTCGAACAACTTTGTTCGGGCGAAGGTCGTGATTGGGAATGGTATGATTCCACCCGATGCGACGAATGATATGGCTGTTCGATTGGCTAATGGGTCAACTGTGAGAATGTCAAAGCGAACGATGCGCTTGGCAATTGAGTTTGAAGGTTTCCGAGGTGAAGACGAGTTCATTTTACTCGACCTCGATGACAAGTTTGACATCATCCTGGGCATGCCGTGGTTGAAGCGTTACCAACCTCGCATTGACTGGATGAAGAAGAAGATCTCCGTTGACAAGTCGTGCATTGCAGCCGCGTTGAGCTGCATGACAACGGATGAAGTGATGTGGGCATATACATCTGTGGAAGGTGTGTCAAACGAGACCCAGGAGTGCGATGGCCCCTCGATCTCGGGAGACAAGCCCGTGAAGACCGCTGGAGGTGGAGCAGTCAGGCGCCATGAAAAGACTACTCCTGTTGCCAAGAACGACGAAGGACCGCGTTCTGGCGTGAAGAATGAAGACCAAGAGAAGATCGACGACGAAGGATTTCCGTCATCAAGCATCTCTGATCAAGATGCAAAGGAAGGTGATGAAGGTGGTGACCCACAGAGAGGCACTACAAGCAGCTATGCAAACGTCGTGGTCTACAATGATGAGGGTGACAGCACAATAATGCGTCATGTCCAAGTGGAAAATCCTCCCAGCACGGTCGAAGAGTTGACTTCCTTGCCATCGATGAGCAAGAAGACGTTGAAGCGTAGCCTGGCGAAAGGCGAAATTTCGCAGCTTTGCGCGATTGTCAAAGCAATCGACAAAGACTTCGTCAACACTGCATCAAATGTGAATGTAGATGTGTTGAACGGAAAGACACGGAAAGAGAGGTTTGAGGAGCAGTCATGGGACGCTCTCAAGACGAACCCCGTGTATGCGCTTGCCAAGGAATTCGAAGATATCTTCCCAGACAAGGTGCCGGACGAATTGCCATTTGACAGAGGCATTCGTCACGAGATTGATGTACTTCCTGGCACGAAGTGCTGCATCACAAGACAGTGGCCGTTGCCGAAGGAACAAGTCGATGCGATCGACGAGTTTTTCGCACAACGTGCTAAGGCTGGTCATGTGCGAGAGAGCAAGTCTCCGCATTGCAGCCTCACTTTCTGTGTGAAGAAGGCGACTGGCGGGCGGCGCATTGTTCATGCGTTCAACAAGTTGAACGATGCAACCATACCTGCTCAGACTCCGGTTCCGCGCAAGGACATGATCCTTGATGGAATGGTTGGCAGTACCGTTTTCAGTGCGATCGATCTGAAAGATGGATTCTATCAGATTCGGATGCGCGAAAGCGATGTACCACTAACTGCAGTAAGTGCCCCGAGTGGTATGCTGTGGGAATGGTTAGTGACGCCACAAGGACTGAAGAATGCGCCTGCGACTTTCAATCGCATGGTCACAAACATCCTTCGTCCTTTGCGAACGTTCGCACCAAGTTACTTTGACGATATATTCGTTCATAGTAAGGCCGTCAATGGAAAGTCTGATGTTGAAGTTCATCTCGATCATCTACGTCAAGTATTCCAGGTCATGCGAGAGAACAAACTCTACGCAAACTTGAAAAAGTGCCTATTCTTTGCCCCCGAGATTCCTGTTCTTGGTTGCTTTGTGGGCAAGAACGGTATTCGCATCGATCCGGAGAAGGTCAAAGCTATTGACGATTGGCCTGTGCCTCAGAATGTCAAGCAGTTGCGGCAGTGGTTGGGTCTGGAAAATTACTTGCACAAGTGCACGCGCAATTATGCAGCGTTAGTGCAGCCTCTGACACAACTGCTGAAGAAAGACGTTGAGTGGAAGTGGTCAAGAGATCACCAAGCGGCGTTCGAAGAGGTCAAACGGAGTCTGCGTGAAGCTCCTGTGCTGGCTCTTCCGGACCACGACAAGCCGTTCCACGTCGTCTGTGATGCGAGCGATTATGCCATTGGTTGCGCGTTGATGCAACACGATGATGAGGGTCGAGAGCGAGTTATATCGTACCAGTCACGACAACTCCGACCCGCAGAACGGAACTACCCAGTTCATGATAAGGAACTTCTTGCGATGAAGTTTGCCTTAGTCAAGTTCCGTGTTTACTTGCTTGGAGAGGAGCGCTTCGCGATCTATACTGATCATGCGTCGCTGCGGACAGCGGTGAAGACTCCTCACTTGTCGCAGAGAATGGCGAGGTGGCTCTCCTTCTTTGCGGAGTACAACTTTGTTGTTCACTATAAGCCAGGCAAGATGAACATCTTAGCCGACGCTTTGTCAAGACGTCCGGATTACGATCCCAAATCCAAGAACGAGGATCCGGCCGAAGCGTGTCGACTCTGTGAAGATGTTCAAGCGATCGCTGTTCAAGTATCGACTACAGTGCGTGAAGATATTATCGGGGGTTACAAGTCCGACGAGATCTGTCAGGACTTATTCAAGTACGTCAAGGATCCCTCCGCTAAAGCACTGCAAGGTCTACCAGCTCGAACAAGATCACGCGCTCACCGCTTCCAAGTACGCAATGGATTGCTGTACTACGCGGTTGACGACGGGGATACAGAAAGGATCGTTATCCCCAACGACGAAGGCGTGCGTCATCGACTCTTGTATGAGTATCATGACAGCCCTTCGGGTGGTCATCTCGGACGTGAGAAGACGTTTCTCAGTCTTTCCCGAGATTATTATTGGCCACACATGTACAAGTGGGTGCGCAAGTATGTGAGGACTTGCGAGATATGTCAGCGAGTGAAGCCCTCAGGCTCCACCCAAGCCCCACTTCGTTCATTGCCTGTCCCCCAGGACAGTTGGAGGTCCGTGAGTATGGATTTCGTATTCGGACTTCCGCGAGACAAACACGGACGCAACGGCATCCTTGTGTTTGTGGACCGATTCAGCAAGATGGTTCATCTTACACCTGTTTCGGACAAGATCTCGGCAGAGAAGACTGCCAAGGTATTTGTAGACGTCGTGTTCCGTCTGCATGGCCTTCCAGTTGAGATCGTGTCAGACCGTGACACCCGTTTCACTGCAAAGTTCTGGCGTGCACTGTTTGGACTCTTGGACACCAAGTTGTCTATGTCAACAGCGGCACACCCCGAAACGGACGGTCAAACAGAGCGAGTGAATCGTGTCCTTGAGGACGTATTGCGTAGTTACGCTACGTCATTCAAAGAGTGGAGCGAGTTTCTCCCTCTTTGCGAGTTTGCGTTGAACAACTCCACGCATGTCTCGACGGGTCACTCCCCATTCTTTGTGAACTACGGTCTCCATCCGAGAGTGCCGGCGTCGCTAGTGGGAGAGGTCTCTACCTTGAGTGGGGGAGGGACTACGGCGACTGAGAATTCGCCACAGTCAAAGCATGACCTGAATGCTGCTTCCGAGCTCAAAGCGAATTTTGACTCGATGGAACCTTTGAACGACATGAAGAGTCGTGATAAGCAGCAAGTCGATGACTTTATTGTGAGGAGACAAGCCGTTGTGAGGTTTGTTCGAGACGCAATAGCAAAGGCTCAAGATCTGCAAAAAGAACAAGCAGATAAGAGTGGACGGAAGAACAAGCAAACTTACAAGGTCAATGATCTTGTATTGCTTAGTACGGCAAACCTGCCTGGACATGCAGTGTCCAACTTGGGAAGTTCAAAACTTCTACCAAGATTTATTGGACCGTTCAAGGTAATGAAATGCAATGGTGATGACTACACACTAGACATTCCTACAAGCATGCGTCTACACCCGACGTTTTACGTGGGTAGACTAAAGCCTTACCTTCCGAGTGGGTCTGCTGACCCTAACGAGCCTTTGGATGACGATCCAAACGATCATGAAGTCGCTCCACTTGACCACGAAGAGTCTTCAACTCATCGTCATGGAGCTTCTTCTCGGCATAGAGGCGCTGAAGCACATCGAAGGACTCGTCCTTCACAGCTTCCAACACGAGAAGTCAAGACTGGTACTCCTTCCGTAGTATCTCGAGCGCAGTTCCTGCATCCTCCACGGAGTGCAGAAGACGCTCGTGAAAAGTCTCGCGAGACTTCTGAGCCTTCTGGAGTCGCTCAAGTTCAGCCTGAACTTGCTCGAACCGTTGTTCGAAACGGGACTCCAATGCCGAACGCTGGGCTGGACCATCAGACAGCGAGTCAATCGTTGACTCCCGCTCCCTCAGTTGGTCTTCGAGGCTGTCGCACCGGTCAGCGAGAACCGCGTTGCGAACTTCCAGTACCTCGATCTGCGCACGATGAGCACTCTTCCACTTCCAGAGCCGCTCGATCGTTCTTGCGTTCAGCCCCACCTCCGCTGATTGATCATCAGGGAGAGCATCGGTGGATCGTAGAGTCGATTGTTGGTCACGAAGACCGACAGACTCGTGGGAAGAAGCGGTTGACTCGTCAACGCTTCTATCGAGTTCGGTGGCGCGGCTATCCACCGAGTTCGGACACGTGGGAACCGAAACAGACCCTTGAGTCTGATGTTCCCGACGTGGTTCGCAGCTACGAGGCAAGATTGTAGTGTCGCTGGAGACACTACCGCGACGAAGGCCATGGGCTGCCTTGTCGTGACGTGGAGTCTTGCTGAGCAAGCGCTCCATCTTGCCCTCGTTCTCAAGACGAACAAAGGTTCGCCATGAGTCCTTCTTAGCAGCGATGGGTTGGTTCGGATCATCGCGATTGTTGATCCGACGCCAACGGAAGAACCGGTCCTTATTGAACTCGGTGTCTCCCATCCGACGGCGGATGCAGGACACATCGAAGAGTTCTGAAGCGCGACGCTGTTGCTTGCGCACAGCGGGTTCTTCAAGAGACGCTTGGACACTTGATCGCTTCATGGCGAATTTTAAAGTGAGCCAATCATCCCCAAAAGACATTGAGTGATTGCTACTTTAAGGGGGGGATGAGTGTAATGGGCCCCTCTGGCCTATTACATTGGTTATGCGATCACAGATTGGTGTGGTTCACACACTGCTGTCATGGAGGTAAAGGTGGCGTAAACATGGTCAAATGTTTGCTCACATCCACCCATGGCACAATCAGTGATTACGCCAAGTGTTCTCTGCACTTCTTTGTGCATGATGATGGTTCCTCGCCTGGGACATTATTTGGTAACAAGGCCGGCGTGTCACCTGAGTTCTTGTGGCCAATCACAAGACGCCACGCGGCAGGAAGATTCTTCGAAGGAGAATCTTCAAGTTCAACCTGATTCAACCCAAGGTTTTATATTACATGTGTAGGTTAAATGACATTTAATCTCAAGGGCCCCTAGTGGTTTTATTCATAGGATTCAGGAACCATAAGCTCCTTTCAATTTAGTTGCAAACTTTCCCTCAAGTACTCAAGTCGCCTTCCTCCCTCCAAGTCGGGAGTCGCTCCTTGTCCCTCCAAGTCGGGACTTCCCTCCAAGTCGGGAACGCTTCCTCAACCGCACAAGCGTGCGTGCCGTGTTTTGGGGACTGTTGTAAACAGCGCCCCATTACACCAACCATCTATAACGAAATTGATAACATAAGATTAGAGTGATGTAAATGACGTACAAGAAATGAAAGTACTACATACCTGCACGGTTTTTCATGAGTGTGGATTTCCGATTTTTCAGCTGTGTCACATCCGGAACGCACATATAGCGACTCGGAACATCACTATACCGCTCCAGAAGAATTTTCCTACACTTCTTTGGGCCGCATCCCAACAAAATGTCATCCACTTCAGTAAGAAAGAAACCAGGAATGCCCCGCTTCTTTAACTCCGTCCTAGCTCCAGTGTGTTCACCATGATCCTGGAGCCATACTGTTCGTGTATCATCGTTATTCGTTGGAGCTAGTCGAATGCGTTTTGCGCAGTTTTCGTGTGAAATGCAGCGATAAACACTTCGACCATCGATTTTTCCAGATCGCTTGCCATAGTTGTAGTGGAACGTATATACGTAGCCGTCAAAACTGTCGATACCACGTTTTGCTGCTTTCAACGTGGCGAACTCAACACGACTAAGAAATAGTGTCCTTTCGTGTTTAATGTTTTCATCCGATTCATCTTCCGAAAACTCAAACTCCACGGTTAGCTCGTCCGCCGCGCTATCGCAGCGACCGGTAGTCGCTTTTACTTGGGGGCACGGCGGAGATGTTGGTGGGATCGAAGGCGGTGCAGACATCGAAGGTGGAGCAGGAGGTGTTGGAAGCACACTTGGTAACGGAGGAGGAGCGGGAATTGAAACCAACGAGGGTGGGGTTGGCATTACAGTCGGACGTGATGGCGGTGATGACAGTGCTGAAGCCGTTGGAACTGCTGCTGAACTCGGACGTGTTGCTGCACTTCTACCTAGCACGACGTCCTTCCAAGTCCACGTTGGTGTTGTGGCATCGGTTATAGGGGTTTGTGAAGCCAATGCATCCCCAGTTGAAGCACTTGGTGGAGCAGAGAACATCGCGGTGGTAGGTCCGAGCGGCGTTGCAGGTGGATGCTTGACAAGGACGTTTATGTATTGACCTTTACTACCAGTAACTTTCCTTGTTCGCCTACCGTTTTACCATCCTACTTGATCACTGTGCAAAAGCATAAACGACCTTGACGATCCACCTTTTTCAGATCTCCTTGATGAATCACCACAGTTTCCTCGATGATAAGCCTCACCCGCCACCGTCGCCATTGGCAACTCCACGAACGCTGGTCTACTGGCCGTTCGCATCCTCGGTGGTGGAGACTCGTCACTCATTGACGCTATGGCGACGTTCCTGGACACGCAGAAGCGTGAGGTGGACGACAAGATCGAGAAGATGGCTACCAGTGGCTGAAAGGAGTACCTTCAGAACATGAAGAAATAGAGGCTGTGGCAAGGCTAAGACGTGAACAAGAAGGGCTTCTGAATTTCCAGTTAGTCTTGCGCAGTTGTCTGCATGTTTGTTCTCTATCTACTTGTTCTTCTTCATCTTGAGGCTCTTGAGCTGGTTCTTCAGCGTTTTGGGGGTCTGCTTGTTCGGGCGTTTGCTCGATGTCGGTGCTGCCATGAGCTGCCACATTGCGCCAGTACACAAGCTCACTAATCGCCAAATCAGCACTTGAACCCACAGCGCACAGATTAGCATGGGGAAGAGCATGTTGAAGTGCAGCAAGATCTTCATCACCGTCGACGTCTGCTTGTCCTTGATCATCTCCGAATACATCCTCGCAAACCAGAACAACGGAAGGAACGTTGTGCACGTGAAGATACCCGCAAACAATGCAAAGGTGAAGAACAACGTAGCCTCGGCAATTGCCGCCAACGGCGCAATGTTGACAAATCATTCGCATAATGGAGCGCGAACTTGACACCAATACACACAGGGTGTATGCCGCCCAGGACATTTAGAACCGCGGTGGAAGCGGACAAAATAGGATAGTCACTCAGCAACAGTCGTGGAAACCATGCAAGAGACGACCCCGTCATCAGAACGGCATCGAAAACGTTGCGAGAAAAACTACACCCGACAGATGCAGCTCAAGGACCAATTTCGTCTTGCACGAGAAATTGACAAGCTGCACTGTGAAATCAAAAGTAGTAATATCCAGTACATTACACCGCCAGTTTTTTCTTTACCGCAATACACCAACGAGCACTGCTCTGCACCTTCCTGACCCTCAGCTGCTGAAAACGACGACACCAGCGCTAAGTAGCACCTGGTGCGAAGGAGGTCTCCTTCACACCTCCAAGCACCGCACACAGCAACAATAGGATTGCATCCAAAGGATGTTCATTCTAGAGAAAAAGATCATGACATTACGAAAGAATAGTTCACCCTCACCGCCATTGGTTGGAAGACAATGTGGCACGCCTTCATCACCTTCATTTCCGTTTAGGTACGATAGCGAATTCTCTCCCTCTCTTCTTCCTCATTCCAGAATCCGCTGTCTCGAGAAAAGATGGTGAAGCTCTTCTGTGCGATCGTTGGTGAAGCGGGAAGCGCGTTCTCGGTGCGAGTGGATGAAGGCGACACGGTGGATGATTTGAAGAAGGCAATCAAGGAGGAGAAGACGAACGACTTGAAGGATGTCGACGCGGACAAGCTGCAGCTCTTCCTGGCGAAGAAAGACGAGGGCCGCGGCGCGTGGCTGACGGAGGCAGACGTGGAGAACGGTGTGAGTGACGACACCACTGGATTGAACCCGTTGAGCGCTGTGGGGGCACCACTCAACTTGGTTGACTTATCGGAGGAAGACGTGCGGTTCCAACTCACGAAGGAAGATGTTAAGGCTAAAAAGACCCCTGTTCACGTGCTGGTGGTGGTTCCGGAGGGTGGTGCATCAGGGGACAACGACGGGCGAAGCTTTCAGAAGTTCAGTGTACCAATCTCGTTTTCCAAGGCGAGAAACGAGGGAGGAGTCCCTGCAACTTTTAGAACCCACCGATCAACGACCACTGAAGCATTTTTCAATCTTCTGTTTCCCGATGATGACGAGTATTTTCCAGTGATATTCGTCCGCGCTCCCCCTTTGTCCGGTAAGACGGCAATGTGTGATCTACTTTACAATCACATTGTTCGCTCCAAGCCTGATGCACTTGTTTCCCGCATTCGAGCAAACAGAATGACTGAAGATGGCAAGTTTGGTGATTTTTTCAAGCTCTTATATGGCTGTGAATTTGAAGCGCTCTGCGCACTCGAATGCGATCGAGTGGTACTAATTGATGAAGCCCAAATTACGTATAACGACGAGCAGCTCTGGAGAGGATACGTGAAAGACGCTTTGGACTCGCAAATACCCAGCCTACGCTTCGTTCTTTTTTCATCGTATGGCAGCTTTGATGCCTACCGCAAGCATGAACGCGCTGGAACTCCGATCCTTATCCCTCCTCAGAATACGTTTGGATTGAATGCAACGCCATCCAAGCCTGGCCTGCAGCTTTCACGTGTGGAGCTGGAAGAAATGGTTCGGAACAGCATTGGCGCATCAGTCTCCGATCTCATCTGGATTCTGTGCTCGGGTCATATAGGAATTGCTCGAGCAATCCTCATGTTTTTGTCTTGCAAGTTTGGCTCGAAAACGCCAAATGCTGAAGATCTTGAGATGGAACTTCGCTCCGTGGGGCTGCTGCAATACATTCGCTGCAGCTATCGGGGTATCCCGACTGCTGATGCTTTCCAGCGAGTGAAAAAAGCTAATGGTCTGTCAGAGGAATCAACACTGAAGATGAGTGAAATCTTGAATGGTGTTGCTTCTGGGCAGGTTATGCTCGTATCTGATGGGCAGCGAACTCCTAGAAGTCAGACTGCCGTGGAATATTTGACGAAGTACGGGTTCTTGTACGAGGATCAGGCGAAGCAGCTCCAATTCGCTTCAAGCATGCACCTCAAGATCTGGCTACATTCGAACCGAACGGAACCAATCGGGTATATGGTATCAGATATCTCACATGAAGACTTCGTTCTCGCTTGTGTAAAGCGAATGAGTGTTTCGCGTCTGCAGAATTTCGCGACCGAAAACACCTCGAGCATTGCTCGGGAACGCCAAATTCAAATGGAGTTATACAGCGCCACAACATCATGCTTGCCTCGAGATGTCCTGGTTACCCCAGAATGGCGCACGGGAGATGGCAAAGGATTCGTTGATTTGGTGATTCGTGGCTCGAGCGTCCTTTGGTTTTGGGAGTTGCTTGTGAATGGTGATCATGCTGTCGATCATTCAGATCGATTTGAAACTGGGGGGAAGTACTATGGGAGCTTAACTGGAAGTTCTCGATATGTGCTCATCGATTTTCGTCAGAACAAAGGTGTTCGGCATCAGAGGCATGGGTTTCTGTATGTGTCTTTCGTGGATTCATACAGCAAAGCGCTGGTTTTCAGCCTTGGTAAGCCTGATGTCAGTGTCGAACTGTCACGCTAATCAATTGCTGGCTGTCCCACAACGCATTAGTTTATTTTTCTATCCTGATAAATATAAAGTTAGTAATATACAGAGATGGCGTACTCACCTGAACAATACCTCGCTAACAAAGAGCGAATCAAGGCCGCACAAAAGCGCTACTATCAGCGCACACGCGACGCTCGCTTGTCATACCAAAAGAGCTACGACGATAAGAATAGAGACCAAATTCGAGCTCGAAAGCGTAAGCCTAAAACCGAACTTATTGAAGACAAAGTCGAACCTAACAGCGAAACCGAACTTAATTAATTATTTTTTTTCTGATAAAAAGTCAAGCCTAATATAGCCAATGACAACACCAGGCTGGCTTAAAACCTCCAACAATGCATAAGCCAAATATTTGAATTAATTAATTTCAGATTTTTTTCTATAGGAGTATGATATAAAGTCGATCCTGATACAAGATCCAAAATATTATAAAGTCATCCCACAGGGAAAAATATAGTGAGATTCACTTGAAAGAACAAATGGATTTGATAGTAAAAACAAATGCTAAAAATTTAAGTTTTTTAATCTTTCAACCCAATCAAAAAAATTAGGTGATTTAGTTATTTAACAATTCGTCAATAGCAGCACATAGCTTTGGTGCCCTTTCAGTTGCGAACTTAGATGATCGTAGCCATTGGATGTAGGGAACATCAATCGAATATACCTGCTTCACCGACTTGCCCTTATATCGCCCAAAATTTAGAATATAAGAGCCGTCATCATTAGTATTTCTAAACTTAGCAACAAGGAATTTAGCAATATCAGAATCAGGACCTCCAACCAGCATCTCCTGAGAACGGAGCCATCGACAGTAGGATGGGTCCCTCTCGAAGACATCTTCAATAGTTGAGCCTTTGTACTTACCGAAAGAAATGGATATGGTATCTATATACTTTAGGTATATATCTAATTTCCTAATTTAAATAATTAAGCCGTAGTAAAGTCAAGTACTTCACCTGTGAGACGATCATAGCTCAGCTCCTGTTCGCTAATTACCAGAACCAGGATATTAACTCCCTGGCAACCGGCGTTAGTTCCCTGGATCTGAATAGCCTGAGGTACATCCTTCTCCGTTAGACGGCTGACGTCAGCAATCAGCATGCGGTTCGTGAGCGACCATGTCTGGTAGTCAAGCAGACCATTGACAAGTTCAGGAGTAAGATCACCGTTGATGGCACCAAGCTTGCTTACCTCGTCCGAGAACTGACGGAAGTCATAGTCATGGCTAATGTCAAAGCACTGAGTCGAACCAATACGTACATTGAAATTGCGAATTGACGAACCAGGCCGAAGAGTCCAAGGGGCAGTATCGAAAGGACTCTGGAACTGTTGAACAGCGGCAGATGCAAAGCTACCGGTCTGCTCAGCGAACGGTAGCAGCACAACGTACTTAGCATTCTTAACCGAAGCAGACAGCTGGAGATCAAAGGAAGCATTAAACTGAGTCGATTGCTTACCAGTGCCAGCGCGCTGATAGAACCACTGAGCATAACAGTCGTTGTAGCGAACCTTCTTAACAGGCTTCGAAATAATAGCCTGAGGATTCTCAAGATGAGCAAAAGGTACATACAGACGAGCAGTGGTGAATGACATGTAAGTACCATCAATAGTGGGCTCAAGAGAACTGACAACAGCACCCCAAGCAATCGAGAAGCCAGCAGACGCGGCAAGCACACCAGCCATAGGATTATTTGAGGCAGCTGATGCAACCATAACAGGGCATACATTACCAGATGAAAGCGTAGTGCTCGTCAGCGACATGTTCTTACTGGCATCAACAGCAATAGCAGCCGTACCCTGGTTGACGCGGAAACGAAGGCGGATCTGAGGGTTAGCCATCAAATCAATCTCCTTGAAAATAGGGTGGAGCTCAGACAATTTAATCTTAAGCATATGGTTCCACGTTCCCATGATTGCACTTGCAGCAGAAGAGCCAGCAACGAAAGCACCGCGCGACATCTGGTTTGCGATAGTAGTAGTGGCAGCAGCAGCACCAGTGGACAGCCAGTTAGCGGATGAATCAGCACCGGCATTAGGAGGGTTCGATAGAAGACGCTTCGCAAAACCGTCATTAGCAACCGATGCTGTAGCAGAGGAAGCAGAAGCGACAAAAGTAGTCGAGAACGCAGTGTTGTTCGAGTAGCCATCACCACCGACCGCAGCAGTAGTGCTATACACAGTGGATTGAGCAGCATCAGGAAAGAGGGACGACTCAGCACCATGCTTCTCAACGTGGGCAGTGCTGTAATGGGCCCTCCCATTACATAAGTAGGTAGATATCTTTCAGTTATTACATAAGTAGGCATGGTGCCTCACAGTTAGTGTGTGGCACACAGTCATTAGCGGATTGGTTGAAATGGGTATTCATTTTAGCCAATCAGACATTGACATGTATATGAGTGGTTCACATGAGGCCTAGGGCTACCGCCCTGGCTCTAAATAAAAACAGAGTTAAATTTGCTTCGGACTTAACACTTGGATTTACTATTGTGCGCTTCCTCTACACTACGTGTAAGCTAGTAATGGTAAATACCTGGCCCGTTACACCTGGTAGCACTTTGTGGTCCTTCCCGCGACCGGAAGTGACTGTTTGTGCGACTGCCAAGAGCAGGTCGACAAACGTTGATTGCCTGGTTGTGATTGTAGCATCACGTCGGAACCTCTTTTCTTTGGGTCTGTGGTTTAGTGCCGTTGTGCCTACCCCGCCTTTGAATTTTCAGAGTCTAAACGTTCTGACTGCTACGAAAATCACAAGCCAGCAATCCAGTCTCCTTGACTGAGTCATGGAGGCAGCGGACATGGAAGTCTCTCATGGTCCAGCAGTACCGGAAACTGTTGAGTTGACTAATGAGCAATTCCCTCATTTGTCTTCTCATGAGTGGGCAGCCTTGGAGCGAATGCGTGGGATCATTGGTGAAGCAGCTGTGATCAGTTTGCTGAGATCAGCGTCACCAGATGACCAGAGGAACGCGGCCGTGAACTTCATGCATCACGAGATCATGACCTCTCATCGACAGCAAGCAACTCCTGTCTCGACGATGAGAGTGATGCCTCTGAAGCTCAACATTTCTCCGTATCGCGGCGGAGAAAACGAACCTCTGGCAAGATGGTTCGTTGAGTTGGATGCAGCAGTGGCTGCAAGACAGCTCCGAGACCCAGTTCAGCAAGTGTTGTTCGCGATGTCCAACCTTGTGGGTCGAGCGAAGAGTTGGGCATATGGGAAGCGTTTGGCGGAGCCAACCTGCTTCTACAATCTCGACGACTTCAAGCAGGAGCTGAAGCGCGCGTTTGAGCCTCCGCAGAGCGAATTTCGCGCTCGTGATGAGTTCCTCAAGCTTCGGCAGGGACGCC
This sequence comes from Phytophthora agathidicida, assembly GCA_025722995.1. Lineage (NCBI taxonomy): Eukaryota > Oomycota > Peronosporomycetes > Peronosporales > Peronosporaceae > Phytophthora > Phytophthora agathidicida. The sequence goes on along the minus strand of CP106977.1, from coordinate 359,390 downwards.
AAGACCTCCACTCATATGCACAGCGCGCACGATATCTCATGTCGTGCATTGTGGATCAGCCGATTGACATGGCAACGCAAGTTGTCACGTTCATGGCCGGTTTGGACGACGGACCGATCCGGAACCAGTTGTTCCGCGAGTACCCGACGACGTTGGACCAAGCCATCGAGAGAGCGATGCAAGAAGAATTCAGCATCAAGCAAGCCAAGTTTGGTGGACCTATTCCGCGTCAAGTCCGCATGTCGTCGCCAGTAAACGACGGCCCAGAGCCGATGGACTTATCATACGCTTCCACGTCGGGAGACGTACGTCCGCGCGGTAATGGCAAATGCTTCCGCTGTGGGAAGCCAGGCCACATCGCTCGGAACTGCAGGGTGTCTTTGCCGGAACGGCAAGAGACACAGGGGTCACGTTCGAACCAGACCAGCAACCGAAACTTCGGTCGCCGGTTCGACCGTTCCCGAGGGTCAAAAAACGGGAACGACCAGTAGGGGCGGGGCTCCCTACTGGGTCTAACGAGAGGACTGTGGATATTGTGGAGACACAGAACTCTGGCCCCGATGTGCGCGGCGCACATGAAGATTCCACTAAGAGTGATGGCAGTGTCAATCAGAGCTCTGCTCTGATCATACTCAAAGTTTACGTGGATGGTATTGCAACGCCTCTACGTGCTTTGGTTGACACTGGCGCGTCGAACAACTTTGTTCGGGCGAAGGTCGTGATTGGGAATGGTATGATTCCACCCGATGCGACGAATGATATGGCTGTTCGATTGGCTAATGGGTCAACTGTGAGAATGTCAAAGCGAACGATGCGCTTGGCAATTGAGTTTGAAGGTTTCCGAGGTGAAGACGAGTTCATTTTACTCGACCTCGATGACAAGTTTGACATCATCCTGGGCATGCCGTGGTTGAAGCGTTACCAACCTCGCATTGACTGGATGAAGAAGAAGATCTCCGTTGACAAGTCGTGCATTGCAGCCGCGTTGAGCTGCATGACAACGGATGAAGTGATGTGGGCATATACATCTGTGGAAGGTGTGTCAAACGAGACCCAGGAGTGCGATGGCCCCTCGATCTCGGGAGACAAGCCCGTGAAGACCGCTGGAGGTGGAGCAGTCAGGCGCCATGAAAAGACTACTCCTGTTGCCAAGAACGACGAAGGACCGCGTTCTGGCGTGAAGAATGAAGACCAAGAGAAGATCGACGACGAAGGATTTCCGTCATCAAGCATCTCTGATCAAGATGCAAAGGAAGGTGATGAAGGTGGTGACCCACAGAGAGGCACTACAAGCAGCTATGCAAACGTCGTGGTCTACAATGATGAGGGTGACAGCACAATAATGCGTCATGTCCAAGTGGAAAATCCTCCCAGCACGGTCGAAGAGTTGACTTCCTTGCCATCGATGAGCAAGAAGACGTTGAAGCGTAGCCTGGCGAAAGGCGAAATTTCGCAGCTTTGCGCGATTGTCAAAGCAATCGACAAAGACTTCGTCAACACTGCATCAAATGTGAATGTAGATGTGTTGAACGGAAAGACACGGAAAGAGAGGTTTGAGGAGCAGTCATGGGACGCTCTCAAGACGAACCCCGTGTATGCGCTTGCCAAGGAATTCGAAGATATCTTCCCAGACAAGGTGCCGGACGAATTGCCATTTGACAGAGGCATTCGTCACGAGATTGATGTACTTCCTGGCACGAAGTGCTGCATCACAAGACAGTGGCCGTTGCCGAAGGAACAAGTCGATGCGATCGACGAGTTTTTCGCACAACGTGCTAAGGCTGGTCATGTGCGAGAGAGCAAGTCTCCGCATTGCAGCCTCACTTTCTGTGTGAAGAAGGCGACTGGCGGGCGGCGCATTGTTCATGCGTTCAACAAGTTGAACGATGCAACCATACCTGCTCAGACTCCGGTTCCGCGCAAGGACATGATCCTTGATGGAATGGTTGGCAGTACCGTTCTCAGTGCGATCGATCTGAAAGATGGATTCTATCAGATTCGGATGCGCGAAAGCGATGTACCACTAACTGCAGTAAGTGCCCCGAGTGGTATGCTGTGGGAATGGTTAGTGACGCCACAAGGACTGAAGAATGCGCCTGCGACTTTCAATCGCATGGTCACAAACATCCTTCGTCCTTTGCGAACGTTCGCACCAAGTTACTTTGACGATATATTCGTTCATAGTAAGGCCGTCAATGGAAAGTCTGATGTTGAAGTTCATCTCGATCATCTACGTCAAGTATTCCAGGTCATGCGAGAGAACAAACTCTACGCAAACTTGAAAAAGTGCCTATTCTTTGCCCCCGAGATCCCTGTTCTTGGTTGCTTTGTGGGCAAGAACGGTATTCGCATCGATCCGGAGAAGGTCAAAGCTATTGACGATTGGCCTGTGCCTCAGAATGTCAAGCAGTTGCGGCAGTGGTTGGGTCTGGAAAATTACTTGCACAAGTGCACGCGCAATTATGCAGCGTTAGTGCAGCCTCTGACACAACTGCTGAAGAAAGACGTTGAGTGGAAGTGGTCAAGAGATCACCAAGCGGCGTTCGAAGAGGTCAAACGGAGTCTGCGTGAAGCTCCTGTGCTGGCTCTTCCGGACCACGACAAGCCGTTCCACGTCGTCTGTGATGCGAGCGATTATGCCATTGGTTGCGCGTTGATGCAACACGATGATGAGGGTCGAGAGCGAGTTATATCGTACCAGTCACGACAACTCCGACCCGCAGAACGGAACTACCCAGTTCATGATAAGGAACTTCTTGCGATGAAGTTTGCCTTAGTCAAGTTCCGTGTTTACTTGCTTGGAGAGGAGCGCTTCGCGATCTATACTGATCATGCGTCGCTGCGGACAGCGGTGAAGACTCCTCACTTGTCGCAGAGAATGGCGAGGTGGCTCTCCTTCTTTGCGGAGTACAACTTTGTTGTTCACTATAAGCCAGGCAAGATGAACATCTTAGCCGACGCTTTGTCAAGACGTCCGGATTACGATCCCAAATCCAAGAACGAGGATCCGGCCGAAGCGTGTCGACTCTGTGAAGATGTTCAAGCGATCGCTGTTCAAGTATCGACTACAGTGCGTGAAGATATTATCGGGGGTTACAAGTCCGACGAGATCTGTCAGGACTTATTCAAGTACGTCAAGGATCCCTCCGCTAAAGCACTGCAAGGTCTACCAGCTCGAACAAGATCACGCGCTCACCGCTTCCAAGTACGCAATGGATTGCTGTACTACGCGGTTGACGACGGGGATACAGAAAGGATCGTTATCCCCAACGACGAAGGCGTGCGTCATCGACTCTTGTATGAGTATCATGACAGCCCTTCGGGTGGTCATCTCGGACGTGAGAAGACGTTTCTCAGTCTTTCCCGAGATTATTATTGGCCACACATGTACAAGTGGGTGCGCAAGTATGTGAGGACTTGCGAGATATGTCAGCGAGTGAAGCCCTCAGGCCCCACCCAAGCCCCACTTCGTTCTTTGCCTGTCCCCCAGGACAGTTGGAGGTCCGTGAGTATGGATTTCGTATTCGGACTTCCGCGAGACAAACACGGACGCAACGGCATCCTTGTGTTTGTGGACCGATTCAGCAAGATGGTTCATCTTACACCTGTTTCGGACAAGATCTCGGCAGAGAAGACTGCCAAGGTATTTGTAGACGTCGTGTTCCGTCTGCATGGCCTTCCAGTTGAGATCGTGTCAGACCGTGACACCCGTTTCACTGCAAAGTTCTGGCGTGCACTGTTTGGACTCTTGGACACCAAGTTGTCTATGTCAACAGCGGCACACCCCGAAACGGACGGTCAAACAGAGCGAGTGAATCGTGTCCTTGAGGACGTATTGCGTAGTTACGCTACGTCATTCAAAGAGTGGAGCGAGTTTCTCCCTCTTTGCGAGTTTGCGTTGAACAACTCCACGCATGTCTCGACGGGTCACTCCCCATTCTTTGTGAACTACGGTCTCCATCCGAGAGTGCCGGCGTCGCTAGTGGGAGAGGTCTCTACCTTGAGTGGGGGAGGGACTACGGCGACTGAGAATTCGCCACAGTCAAAGCATGACCTGAATGCTGCTTCCGAGCTCAAAGCGAATTTTGACTCGATGGAACCTTTGAACGACATGAAGAGTCGTGATAAGCAGCAAGTCGATGACTTTATTGTGAGGAGACAAGCCGTTGTGAGGTTTGTTCGAGACGCAATAGCAAAGGCTCAAGATCTGCAAAAAGAACAAGCAGATAAGAGTGGACGGAAGAACAAGCAAACTTACAAGGTCAATGATCTTGTATTGCTTAGTACGGCAAACCTGCCTGGACATGCAGTGTCCAACTTGGGAAGTTCAAAACTTCTACCAAGATTTATTGGACCGTTCAAGGTAATGAAATGCAATGGTGATGACTACACACTAGACATTCCTACAAGCATGCGTCTACACCCGACGTTTTACGTGGGTAGACTAAAGCCTTACCTTCCGAGTGGGTCTGCTGACCCTAACGAGCCTTTGGATGACGATCCAAACGATCATGAAGTCGCTCCACTTGACCACGAAGAGTCTTCAACTCATCGTCATGGAGCTTCTTCTCGGCATAGAGGCGCTGAAGCACATCGAAGGACTCGTCCTTCACAGCTTCCAACACGAGAAGTCAAGACTGGTACTCCTTCCGTAGTATCTCGAGCGCAGTTCCTGCATCCTCCACGGAGTGCAGAAGACGCTCGTGAAAAGTCTCGCGAGACTTCTGAGCCTTCTGGAGTCGCTCAAGTTCAGCCTGAACTTGCTCGAACCGTTGTTCGAAACGGGACTCCAATGCCGAACGCTGGGCTGGACCATCAGACAGCGAGTCAATCGTTGACTCCCGCTCCCTCAGTTGGTCTTCGAGGCTGTCGCACCGGTCAGCGAGAACCGCGTTGCGAACTTCCAGTACCTCGATCTGCGCACGATGAGCACTCTTCCACTTCCAGAGCCGCTCGATCGTTCTTGCGTTCAGCCCCACCTCCGCTGATTGATCATCAGGGAGAGCATCGGTGGATCGTAGAGTCGATTGTTGGTCACGAAGACCGACAGACTCGTGGGAAGAAGCGGTTGACTCGTCAACGCTTCTATCGAGTTCGGTGGCGCGGCTATCCACCGAGTTCGGACACGTGGGAACCGAAACAGACCCTTGAGTCTGATGTTCCCGACGTGGTTCGCAGCTACGAGGCAAGATTGTAGTGTCGCTGGAGACACTACCGCGACGAAGGCCATGGGCTGCCTTGTCGTGACGTGGAGTCTTGCTGAGCAAGCGCTCCATCTTGCCCTCGTTCTCAAGACGAACAAAGGTTCGCCATGAGTCCTTCTTAGCAGCGATGGGTTGGTTCGGATCATCGCGATTGTTGATCCGACGCCAACGGAAGAACCGGTCCTTATTGAACTCGGTGTCTCCCATCCGACGGCGGATGCAGGACACATCGAAGAGTTCTGAAGCGCGACGCTGTTGCTTGCGCACAGCGGGTTCTTCAAGAGACGCTTGGACACTTGATCGCTTCATGGCGAATTTTAAAGTGAGCCAATCATCCCCAAAAGACATTGAGTGATTGCTACTTTAAGGGGGGGATGAGTGTAATGGGCCCCTCTGGCCTATTACATTGGTTATGCGATCACAGATTGGTGTGGTTCACACACTGCTGTCATGGAGGTAAAGGTGGCGTAAACATGGTCAAATGTTTGCTCACATCCACCCATGGCACAATCAGTGATTACGCCAAGTGTTCTCTGCACTTCTTTGTGCATGATGATGGTTCCTCGCCTGGGACATTATTTGGTAACAAGGCCGGCGTGTCACCTGAGTTCTTGTGGCCAATCACAAGACGCCACGCGGCAGGAAGATTCTTCGAAGGAGAATCTTCAAGTTCAACCTGATTCAACCCAAGGTTTTATATTACATGTGTAGGTTAAATGACATTTAATCTCAAGGGCCCCTAGTGGTTTTATTCATAGGATTCAGGAACCATAAGCTCCTTTCAATTTAGTTGCAAACTTTCCCTCAAGTACTCAAGTCGCCTTCCTCCCTCCAAGTCGGGAGTCGCTCCTTGTCCCTCCAAGTCGGGACTTCCCTCCAAGTCGGGAACGCTTCCTCAACCGCACAAGCGTGCGTGCCGTGTTTTGGGGACTGTTGTAAACAGCGCCCCATTACACCAACCATCTATAACGAAATTGATAACATAAGATTAGAGTGATGTAAATGACGTACAAGAAATGAAAGTACTACATACCTGCACGGTTTTTCATGAGTGTGGATTTCCGATTTTTCAGCTGTGTCACATCCGGAACGCACATATAGCGACTCGGAACATCACTATACCGCTCCAGAAGAATTTTCCTACACTTCTTTGGGCCGCATCCCAACAAAATGTCATCCACTTCAGTAAGAAAGAAACCAGGAATGCCCCGCTTCTTTAACTCCGTCCTAGCTCCAGTGTGTTCACCATGATCCTGGAGCCATACTGTTCGTGTATCATCGTTATTCGTTGGAGCTAGTCGAATGCGTTTTGCGCAGTTTTCGTGTGAAATGCAGCGATAAACACTTCGACCATCGATTTTTCCAGATCGCTTGCCATAGTTGTAGTGGAACGTATATACGTAGCCGTCAAAACTGTCGATACCACGTTTTGCTGCTTTCAACGTGGCGAACTCAACACGACTAAGAAATAGTGTCCTTTCGTGTTTAATGTTTTCATCCGATTCATCTTCCGAAAACTCAAACTCCACGGTTAGCTCGTCCGCCGCGCTATCGCAGCGACCGGTAGTCGCTTTTACTTGGGGGCACGGCGGAGATGTTGGTGGGATCGAAGGCGGTGCAGACATCGAAGGTGGAGCAGGAGGTGTTGGAAGCACACTTGGTAACGGAGGAGGAGCGGGAATTGAAACCAACGAGGGTGGGGTTGGCATTACAGTCGGACGTGATGGCGGTGATGACAGTGCTGAAGCCGTTGGAACTGCTGCTGAACTCGGACGTGTTGCTGCACTTCTACCTAGCACGACGTCCTTCCAAGTCCACGTTGGTGTTGTGGCATCGGTTATAGGGGTTTGTGAAGCCAATGCATCCCCAGTTGAAGCACTTGGTGGAGCAGAGAACATCGCGGTGGTAGGTCCGAGCGGCGTTGCAGGTGGATGCTTGACAAGGACGTTTATGTATTGACCTTTACTACCAGTAACTTTCCTTGTTCGCCTACCGTTTTACCATCCTACTTGATCACTGTGCAAAAGCATAAACGACCTTGACGATCCACCTTTTTCAGATCTCCTTGATGAATCACCACAGTTTCCTCGATGATAAGCCTCACCCGCCACCGTCGCCATTGGCAACTCCACGAACGCTGGTCTACTGGCCGTTCGCATCCTCGGTGGTGGAGACTCGTCACTCATTGACGCTATGGCGACGTTCCTGGACACGCAGAAGCGTGAGGTGGACGACAAGATCGAGAAGATGGCTACCAGTGGCTGAAAGGAGTACCTTCAGAACATGAAGAAATAGAGGCTGTGGCAAGGCTAAGACGTGAACAAGAAGGGCTTCTGAATTTCCAGTTAGTCTTGCGCAGTTGTCTGCATGTTTGTTCTCTATCTACTTGTTCTTCTTCATCTTGAGGCTCTTGAGCTGGTTCTTCAGCGTTTTGGGGGTCTGCTTGTTCGGGCGTTTGCTCGATGTCGGTGCTGCCATGAGCTGCCACATTGCGCCAGTACACAAGCTCACTAATCGCCAAATCAGCACTTGAACCCACAGCGCACAGATTAGCATGGGGAAGAGCATGTTGAAGTGCAGCAAGATCTTCATCACCGTCGACGTCTGCTTGTCCTTGATCATCTCCGAATACATCCTCGCAAACCAGAACAACGGAAGGAACGTTGTGCACGTGAAGATACCCGCAAACAATGCAAAGGTGAAGAACAACGTAGCCTCGGCAATTGCCGCCAACGGCGCAATGTTGACAAATCATTCGCATAATGGAGCGCGAACTTGACACCAATACACACAGGGTGTATGCCGCCCAGGACATTTAGAACCGCGGTGGAAGCGGACAAAATAGGATAGTCACTCAGCAACAGTCGTGGAAACCATGCAAGAGACGACCCCGTCATCAGAACGGCATCGAAAACGTTGCGAGAAAAACTACACCCGACAGATGCAGCTCAAGGACCAATTTCGTCTTGCACGAGAAATTGACAAGCTGCACTGTGAAATCAAAAGTAGTAATATCCAGTACATTACACCGCCAGTTTTTTCTTTACCGCAATACACCAACGAGCACTGCTCTGCACCTTCCTGACCCTCAGCTGCTGAAAACGACGACACCAGCGCTAAGTAGCACCTGGTGCGAAGGAGGTCTCCTTCACACCTCCAAGCACCGCACACAGCAACAATAGGATTGCATCCAAAGGATGTTCATTCTAGAGAAAAAGATCATGACATTACGAAAGAATAGTTCACCCTCACCGCCATTGGTTGGAAGACAATGTGGCACGCCTTCATCACCTTCATTTCCGTTTAGGTACGATAGCGAATTCTCTCCCTCTCTTCTTCCTCATTCCAGAATCCGCTGTCTCGAGAAAAGATGGTGAAGCTCTTCTGTGCGATCGTTGGTGAAGCGGGAAGCGCGTTCTCGGTGCGAGTGGATGAAGGCGACACGGTGGATGATTTGAAGAAGGCAATCAAGGAGGAGAAGACGAACGACTTGAAGGATGTCGACGCGGACAAGCTGCAGCTCTTCCTGGCGAAGACGGGAGACGGCGTGTGGCTGGATGGAGCTGGCGCAGCATCTGTGGCACTCGATGAGCATGGACACCCGCGAGGCTTTGTGCAGATGGATCCATTGTTGTGGATCAAGAATCCCAAGCACTTTGGAGCGAATTTTCGACCGGATGAGGGCCAAGTTCACGTGCTGGTGGTGGTTCCGGAGGGTGGTGCATCAGGGGACAACGACGGGCGAAGCTTTCAGAAGTTCAGTGTACCAATCTCGTTTTCCAAGGCGAGAAACGAGGGAGGAGTCCCTGCAACTTTTAGAACCCACCGATCAACGACCACTGAAGCATTTTTCAATCTTCTGTTTCCCGATGATGACGAGTATTTTCCAGTGATATTCGTCCGCGCTCCCCCTTTGTCCGGTAAGACGGCAATGTGTGATCTACTTTACAATCACATTGTTCGCTCCAAGCCTGATGCACTTGTTTCCCGCATTCGAGCAAACAGAATGACTGAAGATGGCAAGTTTGGTGATTTTTTCAAGCTCTTATATGGCTGTGAATTTGAAGCGCTCTGCGCACTCGAATGCGATCGAGTGGTACTAATTGATGAAGCCCAAATTACGTATAACGACGAGCAGCTCTGGAGAGGATACGTGAAAGACGCTTTGGACTCGCAAATACCCAGCCTACGCTTCGTTCTTTTTTCATCGTATGGCAGCTTTGATGCCTACCGCAAGCATGAACGCGCTGGAACTCCGATCCTTATCCCTCCTCAGAATACGTTTGGATTGAATGCAACGCCATCCAAGCCTGGCCTGCAGCTTTCACGTGTGGAGCTGGAAGAAATGGTTCGGAACAGCATTGGCGCATCAGTCTCCGATCTCATCTGGATTCTGTGCTCGGGTCATATAGGAATTGCTCGAGCAATCCTCATGTTTTTGTCTTGCAAGTTTGGCTCGAAAACGCCAAATGCTGAAGATCTTGAGATGGAACTTCGCTCCGTGGGGCTGCTGCAATACATTCGCTGCAGCTATCGGGGTATCCCGACTGCTGATGCTTTCCAGCGAGTGAAAAAAGCTAATGGTCTGTCAGAGGAATCAACACTGAAGATGAGTGAAATCTTGAATGGTGTTGCTTCTGGGCAGGTTATGCTCGTATCTGATGGGCAGCGAACTCCTAGAAGTCAGACTGCCGTGGAATATTTGACGAAGTACGGGTTCTTGTACGAGGATCAGGCGAAGCAGCTCCAATTCGCTTCAAGCATGCACCTCAAGATCTGGCTACATTCGAACCGAACGGAACCAATCGGGTATATGGTATCAGATATCTCACATGAAGACTTCGTTCTCGCTTGTGTAAAGCGAATGAGTGTTTCGCGTCTGCAGAATTTCGCGACCGAAAACACCTCGAGCATTGCTCGGGAACGCCAAATTCAAATGGAGTTATACAGCGCCACAACATCATGCTTGCCTCGAGATGTCCTGGTTACCCCAGAATGGCGCACGGGAGACGGCAAAGGATTCGTTGATTTGGTGATTCGTGGCTCGAGCGTCCTTTGGTTTTGGGAGTTGCTTGTGAATGGTGATCATGCTGTCGATCATTCAGATCGATTTGAAACTGGGGGGAAGTACTATGGGAGCTTAACTGGAAGTTCTCGATATGTGCTCATCGATTTTCGTCAGAACAAAGGTGTTCGGCATCAGAGGCATGGGTTTCTGTATGTGTCTTTCGTGGATTCATACAGCAAAGCGCTGGTTTTCAGCCTTGGTAAGCCTGATGTCAGTGTCGAACTGTCACGCTAATCAATTGCTGGCTGTCCCACAACGCATTAGTTTATTTTTCTATCCTGATAAATATAAAGTTAGTAATATACAGAGATGGCGTACTCACCTGAACAATACCTCGCTAACAAAGAGCGAATCAAGGCCGCACAAAAGCGCTACTATCAGCGCACACGCGACGCTCGCTTGTCATACCAAAAGAGCTACGACGATAAGAATAGAGACCAAATTCGAGCTCGAAAGCGTAAGCCTAAAACCGAACTTATTGAAGACAAAGTCGAACCTAACAGCGAAACCGAACTTAATTAATTATTTTTTTTCTGATAAAAAGTCAAGCCTAATATAGCCAATGACAACACCAGGCTGGCTTAAAACCTCCAACAATGCATAAGCCAAATATTTGAATTAATTAATTTCAGATTTTTTTCTATAGGAGTATGATATAAAGTCGATCCTGATACAAGATCCAAAATATTATAAAGTCATCCCACAGGGAAAAATATAGTGAGATTCACTTGAAAGAACAAATGGATTTGATAGTAAAAACAAATGCTAAAAATTTAAGTTTTTTAATCTTTCAACCCAATCAAAAAAATTAGGTGATTTAGTTATTTAACAATTCGTCAATAGCAGCACATAGCTTTGGTGCCCTTTCAGTTGCGAACTTAGATGATCGTAGCCATTGGATGTAGGGAACATCAATCGAATATACCTGCTTCACCGACTTGCCCTTATATCGCCCAAAATTTAGAATATAAGAGCCGTCATCATTAGTATTTCTAAACTTAGCAACAAGGAATTTAGCAATATCAGAATCAGGACCTCCAACCAGCATCTCCTGAGAACGGAGCCATCGACAGTAGGATGGGTCCCTCTCGAAGACATCTTCAATAGTTGAGCCTTTGTACTTACCGAAAGAAATGGATATGGTATCTATATACTTTAGGTATATATCTAATTTCCTAATTTAAATAATTAAGCCGTAGTAAAGTCAAGTACTTCACCTGTGAGACGATCATAGCTCAGCTCCTGTTCGCTAATTACCAGAACCAGGATATTAACTCCCTGGCAACCGGCGTTAGTTCCCTGGATCTGAATAGCCTGAGGTACATCCTTCTCCGTTAGACGGCTGACGTCAGCAATCAGCATGCGGTTCGTGAGCGACCATGTCTGGTAGTCAAGCAGACCATTGACAAGTTCAGGAGTAAGATCACCGTTGATGGCACCAAGCTTGCTTACCTCGTCCGAGAACTGACGGAAGTCATAGTCATGGCTAATGTCAAAGCACTGAGTCGAACCAATACGTACATTGAAATTGCGAATTGACGAACCAGGCCGAAGAGTCCAAGGGGCAGTATCGAAAGGACTCTGGAACTGTTGAACAGCGGCAGATGCAAAGCTACCGGTCTGCTCAGCGAACGGTAGCAGCACAACGTACTTAGCATTCTTAACCGAAGCAGACAGCTGGAGATCAAAGGAAGCATTAAACTGAGTCGATTGCTTACCAGTGCCAGCGCGCTGATAGAACCACTGAGCATAACAGTCGTTGTAGCGAACCTTCTTAACAGGCTTCGAAATAATAGCCTGAGGATTCTCAAGATGAGCAAAAGGTACATACAGACGAGCAGTGGTGAATGACATGTAAGTACCATCAATAGTGGGCTCAAGAGAACTGACAACAGCACCCCAAGCAATCGAGAAGCCAGCAGACGCGGCAAGCACACCAGCCATAGGATTATTTGAGGCAGCTGATGCAACCATAACAGGGCATACATTACCAGATGAAAGCGTAGTGCTCGTCAGCGACATGTTCTTACTGGCATCAACAGCAATAGCAGCCGTACCCTGGTTGACGCGGAAACGAAGGCGGATCTGAGGGTTAGCCATCAAATCAATCTCCTTGAAAATAGGGTGGAGCTCAGACAATTTAATCTTAAGCATATGGTTCCACGTTCCCATGATTGCACTTGCAGCAGAAGAGCCAGCAACGAAAGCACCGCGCGACATCTGGTTTGCGATAGTAGTAGTGGCAGCAGCAGCACCAGTGGACAGCCAGTTAGCGGATGAATCAGCACCGGCATTAGGAGGGTTCGATAGAAGACGCTTCGCAAAACCGTCATTAGCAACCGATGCTGTAGCAGAGGAAGCAGAAGCGACAAAAGTAGTCGAGAACGCAGTGTTGTTCGAGTAGCCATCACCACCGACCGCAGCAGTAGTGCTATACACAGTGGATTGAGCAGCATCAGGAAAGAGGGACGACTCAGCACCATGCTTCTCAACGTGGGCAGTGCTGTAATGGGCCCTCCCATTACATAAGTAGGTAGATATCTTTCAGTTATTACATAAGTAGGCATGGTGCCTCACAGTTAGTGTGTGGCACACAGTCATTAGCGGATTGGTTGAAATGGGTATTCATTTTAGCCAATCAGACATTGACATGCATATGAGTGGTTCACATGAGGCCTAGGGCTACCGCCCTGGCTCTAAATAAAAACAGAGTTAAATTTGCTTCGGACTTAACACTTGGATTTACTATTGTGCGCTTCCTCTACACTACGTGTAAGCTAGTAATGGTAAATACCTGGCCCGTTACACCTGGTAGCACTTTGTGGTCCTTCCCGCGACCGGAAGTGACTGTTTGTGCGACTGCCAAGAGCAGGTCGACAAACGTTGATTGCCTGGTTGTGATTGTAGCATCACGTCGGAACCTCTTTTCTTTGGGTCTGTGGTTTAGTGCCGTTGTGCCTACCCCGCCTTTGAATTTTCAGAGTCTAAACGTTCTGACTGCTACGAAAATCACAAGCCAGCAATCCAGTCTCCTTGACTGAGTCATGGAGGCAGCGGACATGGAAGTCTCTCATGGTCCAGCAGTACCGGAAACTGTTGAGTTGACTAATGAGCAATTCCCTCATTTGTCTTCTCATGAGTGGGCAGCCTTGGAGCGAATGCGTGGGATCATTGGTGAAGCAGCTGTGATCAGTTTGCTGAGATCAGCGTCACCAGATGACCAGAGGAACGCGGCCGTGAACTTCATGCATCACGAGATCATGACCTCTCATCGACAGCAAGCAACTCCTGTCTCGACGATGAGAGTGATGCCTCTGAAGCTCAACATTTCTCCGTATCGCGGCGGAGAAAACGAACCTCTGGCAAGATGGTTCGTTGAGTTGGATGCAGCAGTGGCTGCAAGACAGCTCCGAGACCCAGTTCAGCAAGTGTTGTTCGCGATGTCCAACCTTGTGGGTCGAGCGAAGAGTTGGGCATACGGGAAGCGTTTGGCGGAGCCAACCTGCTTCTACAATCTCGACGACTTCAAGCAGGAGCTGAAGCGCGCGTTTGAGCCTCCGCAGAGCGAATTTCGCGCTCGTGATGAGTTCCTCAAGCTTCGGCAGGGACGCCAAGACCTCCACTCATATGCACAGCGCGCACGATATCTCATGTCGTGCATTGTGGATCAGCCGATTGACATGGCAACGCAAGTTGTCACGTTCATGGCCGGTTTGGACGACGGACCGATCCGGAACCAGTTGTTCCGCGAGTACCCGACGACGTTGGACCAAGCCATCGAGAGAGCGATGCAAGAAGAATTCAGCATCAAGCAAGCCAAGTTTGGTGGACCTATTCCGCGTCAAGTCCGCATGTCGTCGCCAGTAAACGACGGCCCAGAGCCGATGGACTTATCATACGCTTCCACGTCGGGAGACGTACGTCCGCGCGGTAATGGCAAATGCTTCCGCTGTGGGAAGCCAGGCCACATCGCTCGGAACTGCAGGGTGTCTTTGCCGGAACGGCAAGAGACACAGGGGTCACGTTCGAACCAGACCAGCAACCGAAACTTCGGTCGCCGGTTCGACCGTTCCCGAGGGTCAAAAAACGGGAACGACCAGTAGGGGCGGGGCTCCCTACTGGGTCTAACGAGAGGACTGTGGATATTGTGGAGACACAGAACTCTGGCCCCGATGTGCGCGGCGCACATGAAGATTCCACTAAGAGTGATGGCAGTGTCAATCAGAGCTCTGCTCTGATCATACTCAAAGTTTACGTGGATGGTATTGCAACGCCTCTACGTGCTTTGGTTGACACTGGCGCGTCGAACAACTTTGTTCGGGCGAAGGTCGTGATTGGGAATGGTATGATTCCACCCGATGCGACGAATGATATGGCTGTTCGATTGGCTAATGGGTCAACTGTGAGAATGCCAAAGCGAACGATGCGCTTGGCAATTGAGTTTGAAGGTTTCCGAGGTGAAGACGAGTTCATTTTACTCGACCTCGATGACAAGTTTGACATCATCCTGGGCATGCCGTGGTTGAAGCGTTACCAACCTCGCATTGACTGGATGAAGAAGAAGATCTCCGTTGACAAGTCGTGCATTGCAGCCGCGTTGAGCTGCATGACAACGGATGAAGTGATGTGGGCATATACATCTGTGGAAGGTGTGTCAAACGAGACCCAGGAGTGCGATGGCCCCTCGATCTCGGGAGACAAGCCCGTGAAGACCGCTGGAGGTGGAGCAGTCAGGCGCCATGAAAAGACTACTCCTGTTGCCAAGAACGACGAAGGACCGCGTTCTGGCGTGAAGAATGAAGACCAAGAGAAGATCGACGACGAAGGATTTCCGTCATCAAGCATCTCTGATCAAGATGCAAAGGAAGGTGATGAAGGTGGTGACCCACAGAGAGGCACTACAAGCAGCTATGCAAACGTCGTGGTCTACAATGATGAGGGTGACAGCACAATAATGCGTCATGTCCAAGTGGAAAATCCTCCCAGCACGGTCGAAGAGTTGACTTCCTTGCCATCGATGAGCAAGAAGACGTTGAAGCGTAGCCTGGCGAAAGGCGAAATTTCGCAGCTTTGCGCGATTGTCAAAGCAATCGACAAAGACTTCGTCAACACTGCATCAAATGTGAATGTAGATGTGTTGAACGGAAAGACACGGAAAGAGAGGTTTGAGGAGCAGTCATGGGACGCTCTCAAGACGAACCCCGTGTATGCGCTTGCCAAGGAATTCGAAGATATCTTCCCAGACAAGGTGCCGGACGAATTGCCATTTGACAGAGGCATTCGTCACGAGATTGATGTACTTCCTGGCACGAAGTGCTGCATCACAAGACAGTGGCCGTTGCCGAAGGAACAAGTCGATGCGATCGACGAGTTTTTCGCACAACGTGCTAAGGCTGGTCATGTGCGAGAGAGCAAGTCTCCGCATTGCAGCCTCACTTTCTGTGTGAAGAAGGCGACTGGCGGGTGGCGCATTGTTCATGCGTTCAACAAGTTGAACGATGCAACCATACCTGCTCAGACTCCGGTTCCGCGCAAGGACATGATCCTTGATGGAATGGTTGGCAGTACCGTTTTCAGTGCGATCGATCTGAAAGATGGATTCTATCAGATTCGGATGCGCGAAAGCGATGTACCACTAACTGCAGTAAGTGCCCCGAGTGGTATGCTGTGGGAATGGTTAGTGACGCCACAAGGACTGAAGAATGCGCCTGCGACTTTCAATCGCATGGTCACAAACATCCTTCGTCCTTTGCGAACGTTCGCACCAAGTTACTTTGACGATATATTCGTTCATAGTAAGGCCGTCAATGGAAAGTCTGATGTTGAAGTTCATCTCGATCATCTACGTCAAGTATTCCAGGTCATGCGAGAGAACAAACTCTACGCAAACTTGAAAAAGTGCCTATTCTTTGCCCCCGAGATTCCTGTTCTTGGTTGCTTTGTGGGCAAGAACGGTATTCGCATCGATCCGGAGAAGGTCAAAGCTATTGACGATTGGCCTGTGCCTCAGAATGTCAAGCAGTTGCGGCAGTGGTTGGGTCTGGAAAATTACTTGCACAAGTGCACGCGCAATTATGCAGCGTTAGTGCAGCCTCTGACACAACTGCTGAAGAAAGACGTTGAGTGGAAGTGGTCAAGAGATCACCAAGCGGCGTTCGAAGAGGTCAAACGGAGTCTGCGTGAAGCTCCTGTGCTGGCTCTTCCGGACCACGACAAGCCGTTCCACGTCGTCTGTGATGCGAGCGATTATGCCATTGGTTGCGCGTTGATGCAACACGATGATGAGGGTCGAGAGCGAGTTATATCGTACCAGTCACGACAACTCCGACCCGCAGAACGGAACTACCCAGTTCATGATAAGGAACTTCTTGCGATGAAGTTTGCCTTAGTCAAGTTCCGTGTTTACTTGCTTGGAGAGGAGCGCTTCGCGATCTATACTGATCATGCGTCGCTGCGGACAGCGGTGAAGACTCCTCACTTGTCGCAGAGAATGGCGAGGTGGCTCTCCTTCTTTGCGGAGTACAACTTTGTTGTTCACTATAAGCCAGGCAAGATGAACATCTTAGCCGACGCTTTGTCAAGACGTCCGGATTACGATCCCAAATCCAAGAACGAGGATCCGGCCGAAGCGTGTCGACTCTGTGAAGATGTTCAAGCGATCGCTGTTCAAGTATCGACTACAGTGCGTGAAGATATTATCGGGGGTTACAAGTCCGACGAGATCTGTCAGGACTTATTCAAGTACGTCAAGGATCCCTCCGCTAAAGCACTGCAAGGTCTACCAGCTCGAACAAGATCACGCGCTCACCGCTTCCAAGTACGCAATGGATTGCTGTACTACGCGGTTGACGACGGGGATACAGAAAGGATCGTTATCCCCAACGACGAAGGCGTGCGTCATCGACTCTTGTATGAGTATCATGACAGCCCTTCGGGTGGTCATCTCGGACGTGAGAAGACGTTTCTCAGTCTTTCCCGAGATTATTATTGGCCACACATGTACAAGTGGGTGCGCAAGTATGTGAGGACTTGCGAGATATGTCAGCGAGTGAAGCCCTCAGGCTCCACCCAAGCCCCACTTCGTTCATTGCCTGTCCCCCAGGACAGTTGGAGGTCCGTGAGTATGGATTTCGTATTCGGACTTCCGCGAGACAAACACGGACGCAACGGCATCCTTGTGTTTGTGGACCGATTCAGCAAGATGGTTCATCTTACACCTGTTTCGGACAAGATCTCGGCAGAGAAGACTGCCAAGGTATTTGTAGACGTCGTGTTCCGTCTGCATGGCCTTCCAGTTGAGATCGTGTCAGACCGTGACACCCGTTTCACTGCAAAGTTCTGGCGTGCACTGTTTGGACTCTTGGACACCAAGTTGTCTATGTCAACAGCGGCACACCCCGAAACGGACGGTCAAACAGAGCGAGTGAATCGTGTCCTTGAGGACGTATTGCGTAGTTACGCTACGTCATTCAAAGAGTGGAGCGAGTTTCTCCCTCTTTGCGAGTTTGCGTTGAACAACTCCACGCATGTCTCGACGGGTCACTCCCCATTCTTTGTGAACTACGGTCTCCATCCGAGAGTGCCGGCGTCGCTAGTGGGAGAGGTCTCTACCTTGAGTGGGGGAGGGACTACGGCGACTGAGAATTCGCCACAGTCAAAGCATGACCTGAATGCTGCTTCCGAGCTCAAAGCGAATTTTGACTCGATGGAACCTTTGAACGACATGAAGAGTCGTGATAAGCAGCAAGTCGATGACTTTATTGTGAGGAGACAAGCCGTTGTGAGGTTTGTTCGAGACGCAATAGCAAAGGCTCAAGATCTGCAAAAAGAACAAGCAGATAAGAGTGGACGGAAGAACAAGCAAACTTACAAGGTCAATGATCTTGTATTGCTTAGTACGGCAAACCTGCCTGGACATGCAGTGTCCAACTTGGGAAGTTCAAAACTTCTACCAAGATTTATTGGACCGTTCAAGGTAATGAAATGCAATGGTGATGACTACACACTAGACATTCCTACAAGCATGCGTCTACACCCGACGTTTTACGTGGGTAGACTAAAGCCTTACCTTCCGAGTGGGTCTGCTGACCCTAACGAGCCTTTGGATGACGATCCAAACGATCATGAAGTCGCTCCACTTGACCACGAAGAGTCTTCAACTCATCGTCATGGAGCTTCTTCTCGGCATAGAGGCGCTGAAGCACATCGAAGGACTCGTCCTTCACAGCTTCCAACACGAGAAGTCAAGACTGGTACTCCTTCCGTAGTATCTCGAGCGCAGTTCCTGCATCCTCCACGGAGTGCAGAAGACGCTCGTGAAAAGTCTCGCGAGACTTCTGAGCCTTCTGGAGTCGCTCAAGTTCAGCCTGAACTTGCTCGAACCGTTGTTCGAAACGGGACTCCAATGCCGAACGCTGGGCTGGACCATCAGACAGCGAGTCAATCGTTGACTCCCGCTCCCTCAGTTGGTCTTCGAGGCTGTCGCACCGGTCAGCGAGAACCGCGTTGCGAACTTCCAGTACCTCGATCTGCGCACGATGAGCACTCTTCCACTTCCAGAGCCGCTCGATCGTTCTTGCGTTCAGCCCCACCTCCGCTGATTGATCATCAGGGAGAGCATCGGTGGATCGTAGAGTCGATTGTTGGTCACGAAGACCGACAGACTCGTGGGAAGAAGCGGTTGACTCGTCAACGCTTCTATCGAGTTCGGTGGCGCGGCTATCCACCGAGTTCGGACACGTGGGAACCGAAACAGACCCTTGAGTCTGATGTTCCCGACGTGGTTCGCAGCTACGAGGCAAGATTGTAGTGTCGCTGGAGACACTACCGCGACGAAGGCCATGGGCTGCCTTGTCGTGACGTGGAGTCTTGCTGAGCAAGCGCTCCATCTTGCCCTCGTTCTCAAGACGAACAAAGGTTCGCCATGAGTCCTTCTTAGCAGCGATGGGTTGGTTCGGATCATCGCGATTGTTGATCCGACGCCAACGGAAGAACCGGTCCTTATTGAACTCGGTGTCTCCCATCCGACGGCGGATGCAGGACACATCGAAGAGTTCTGAAGCGCGACGCTGTTGCTTGCGCACAGCGGGTTCTTCAAGAGACGCTTGGACACTTGATCGCTTCATGGCGAATTTTAAAGTGAGCCAATCATCCCCAAAAGACATTGAGTGATTGCTACTTTAAGGGGGGGATGAGTGTAATGGGCCCCTCTGGCCTATTACATTGGTTATGCGATCACAGATTGGTGTGGTTCACACACTGCTGTCATGGAGGTAAAGGTGGCGTAAACATGGTCAAATGTTTGCTCACATCCACCCATGGCACAATCAGTGATTACGCCAAGTGTTCTCTGCACTTCTTTGTGCATGATGATGGTTCCTCGCCTGGGACATTATTTGGTAACAAGGCCGGCGTGTCACTTGAGTTCTTGTGGCCAATCACAAGACGCCACGCGGCAGGAAGATTCTTCGAAGGAGAATCTTCAAGTTCAACCTGATTCAACCCAAGGTTTTATACTACATGTGTAGGTTAAATGACATTTAATCTCAAGGGCCCCTAGTGGTTTTATTCATAGGATTCAGGAACCATAAGCTCATTTCAATTCGGTTGCAAACTTTCCCTCAAGTACTCAAGTCGCCTTCCTCCCTCCAAGTCGGGAGTCGCTCCTAGTCGGGAACGCTTCCTCAACCGCACAAGCGTGCGTGCCGTGTTTTGGGGACTGTTGTAAACAGCGCCCCATTACAGCACGAAGCGGAAGCTCTAGTTCTAATTCTAAATTTGATGTTGTACCAGGTTGGTGGAACAGTGATATTTCGATCAGCTTCTTGAAGTATCATTTCGCTGCTCGAAATGACATGACTGTGCCCATCCTGTTGCTATGGGACGACTTTTCGGGGCATTGGACCCCTGAAGTCGTCTCATACGCAAAATCTATCAACGTGGTGCTTCTAAAGGTGCCTCCAGGTGTAATATCAGTCTGTCAGCCAGCTGATGTTGCCTGGAACTATCCTTTTAAAGCGCGTTTACGTGATTGCTGGGTTGTCAATTTGAGGCAACAACTAGGCGCCCACGCCAACGGTAAAAATTCGAGCTTCGAGCTCCAGACCGAGTTACTGTGGCGCGGTGGATTCGCCAGGCTTGGGACGAGTTATCTTCTTCAACTATAGCTAATGGCTACAAAAAGGCCTATGGTACGCTAGTGGATGAGGCTGACATCGCAGCAGCTGACCTGATCGACTCATTAGCTTGGCATTGCGCTATCGACTACAATATTGGTGAGGTGGATTCGGATGACGATATTGACGCCGAGTAGAACGTTAAGCTAAAGATGGCTACAACTATATTCACTTGATTTCAGTATAGTGATCTGAAGATAGATACAAATATTATCACTTAATTTCAGTATTGGACCAAATCGGAATATGGTTTTTGATTGGTGGTACGGTGTACCGGTATGTGGGATGTCTACTATAAGCCAGGGAAGTCGGTATAGGATATCTTTAGTTTGGCCTGCACTACAAACTATAAGATACCTATACTGAAACCTATACAAAATGTGCGAGCCCCGATTGGTTGGCTCTGAGCGCAGCTGGTACCTTGTACCATTGCAGTGGCGACGTGCCGTTGGTGTGGACACATCACTCCGTGGTGTTTGCCACATCACTCCAGAATAGTGAACCCATGTCACTATTTGGTGTAGCCCCGTTACAAGCGTCCTAAATATAATGAAACCGACACTGATATGACATTCGACTTCAACAGTGCTCGCTCAACCATCTCTTCATGGAGACATTAGCTCAAAACTATTCTACGGGGGAGGTGGCAGTTCGTCTCGACGACCTCGGCTGCGGTTTCTGCTAGTGTGATACTCAGTACTAACTATTGACGCGGTTGCAGAATCCTAATGCGTTTATCTGCGATAGTTATGCATCGGGGCGAGTTGCAGCATGCGCAAACAAGATTAACGACTACCAGCGTAGTTTTCAGTTCTACGAGGATAATAAAAAGCGCACGCTGCTGGCAACTCTGGACGAACACGCTGTAGGTATCAACTATTTCTTTACAACTTCAGCGTAATACGTGTATTTACTCACCTTTGTCATAATACCAGGTGGGGTCGGCCGGAAGGCCTGGTGGCAAGAAAATGATCCTGACCAAAGACTGTGGAATCATTTTGGACGGCCAAGATGTCATTCTCAAGGTAGCCTCTTTGGCCATTAATTCTTTCGAGTAAACCTTACTAATGCTATGGTACTTTTCACTAGACTTGGCGCTGGGATCCAAAGGCACAGAGAGCTGGTTCACCGCCATCGGAACCCGTCATCATCAACCTTAATGATAGCCTGGTATTCACGTATCGAGATCGCAGCTCAATTTCCATCAAATTTACTCCGTGCCCCGGTATTTTGGTGGATTTTGCTTGTGGCGAATGTTTTCGCCGAACAGACACATACTTCGACCATGCTCGTCGTGTGACAGAAGGACCACAACGAGGAAAACTGCTAATTGACCAAGAAGCGCCCACCTTACAGCAGCGACAAAAACGCATAGAGCTAGACTCGATCGAGAAAAGAAGCAAGTCAAAACCACGGAGCAAGGATCTCGCGCACGAGCAGATAAAGGGCATCGTTTCGACCCTAGAAACGAAGTTTGACAGATATGAAGGATGCCGCGTCACACCAGCTCCAGACGGAACTTGGAGAGAGAAGGCGCATTTGCAGAGTCTCTGTGAAATTCCTGTTTTACCAGCTACAGGTTTCGAGATTGGTCAAATACCAACGCTTTTTGGATCGGTGGTGCAGGCCAACGACGTGTCCGAGTCACTAAAACGTCTAAAGAACGAGAGCAATGGAAAGTGGCTTGGATCTGTGGAGGTTCACAAGATGATTGCGCAGGAAAACCCAGGACTCCCGCGAACTGGGTCTCTGACAAATGCTAGCGGGCGTTATTCGCAAGAATTGCAAGTTGCAGGTGGTGGCATGAAGTCAGCAGGCGAGCGGTTAGTCTCAATTCCTGGTTCGAAGCTTGATTCATTCCTTCGCGAAAAATGTGACAACAATGAGCTGGTGGTGATTGCGTGCTTGCGGGCTGATGACCGGCAATCACGCGCAGCAGAATCAATGCTGGAGCAGGTGCAGCTGATCCTCTCAGAGCGAAAAACGAATCCTGCGAGATCAACAACGGCAACTCCAGAGTAAGTATGGCTTGTCCAGCCCTTGACATTATATGCAACTTCTTCGCTAACGAGACATTCTTGTTGCATCAGAAACAAGTGCCGTCTAGTTAAATGTGACCTCTCTGAGTCTCCAGCACTAGCTGATCGCTATCGGATTTGCGCTGTGCCTACTTTCCTCATGTACGAAAATGTATGGTTCACGTAGTTTCCAAACACTTACACATTATCTGACCGCAGGTTCTACGACTCACGACTCGTACACGTTTCGAGCCTCGGCGGTTTAGCGCTTCGTGTGGTCCCAACCACAAAAAATGCTCAGTTGTCGAGTCAAATGGACCATTTACCGCGTGTATTGCTTGTGGAGAAGATCGCAAAGCAGCAGCTAGCAGTCGAAAGTTCCCTGAGACGCGAGGGATTTCAGTGGGACCTTGCAAGTAGCGGCGAGCAAGCCGTGGCAAGCTTTACTCGTCAGTCCAGCTCAGTTTCTTCAGGCACCAATGGTCCTGCTTCAGGCTACGAGCTCATCATGCTCAGCGACTCGGTAACGTGAAAGTGGGGAGCATTTCACGCAGATCGCAGACTCACGACTAACATGTGCTTTAATTAATTGTTGTGGCTGCAGCTAACAGACAGCGAAGTGCGTGCTATCGACCGGTTTGTCGGTGCGAAGGAGCGATTGAACCGGAAAACTGGACGGAGGGTGCTGGTTTGCGTGGTGCTGTCTACCACTACCTCCGATATCCCCTTTTCGAAGACAATGTGCCAGGCGTGTCGCCGTGCACAAGGCCGTCGGGTGAGCCCAGAACTGGTGGCTTCAACTGAAGGTCGCTCCCAAGAGCCACCATTAATGGCCTGCCCCCATTGCAGCCTACTTGGTGAGTCAAGTGCGAAGACGGCCCTCCTTTCTCCCAGTCTAGCTGAAATGGCCCAAGCGATCGTGTACAAACATGTGAAGGCCGCGACGCTGCATCGTCTCGCTGAAATGTGGGCAACGGATGAAGGCAATGGTGGAAGCAAGTCTGCCTCGCACACGCGCCGTCAAAATGCAGAGACTCACTTGGGACTTACTCCGTTCTCGTTCTTCGCTGAAGTGGACAAACAGATTGCAGCGGCCAAGCGTGGCGTTTTCTTGCCTGAACACCGCACCCCGGAGATGGCACTCAGCGCCAAAGATACTGTGCTCTCGCAGCGCCCGCAAGGCCTGAACGTGCTTCAACTGGACCAAGTACGATCGACATCTGCATAGCACAACAAAGTAAAATCGCGATGCGTCTTTGCTATTCGTAAGAGTGCTTCAACATCTTTGAAAACTTCAACTTGGTACTGAAAAGCTACACTAGCGCCAATATCAACAAGCTAAATGGTGTTGGACGCCAATTACTACCATCGACGATACCATCACCCGATGGTGTCCGAACGCCAAACAGCGACTCGCTTGAACTTGCAAGCAAGCGAGTCTCCGTTTGCTCCGCGCAATACGACCACGCGAAAGCGCAGCGCCTCGTCTTTTGCCTCGCATGACTCCCCTCTTTGCAACCCTTTTCGAGATCGTGCACTTCTTCAACCATCTTCCGCAGTGGTGCGCTGCGATGCAAGCCGATGGGTGCTCGCCCCTCATAGAAGTGGCTTGGCTTCAAGGCCAGCACCACGAACCAGCCAAGTTGAGCCAACCCTTCGCCAGCCTCATTATCCACCCCCTTTCCTCGTCTTTCCGGCTCCTCGTGAAGATGTTGGCGCGATGTGGAGCCTTCCATACTGGAGACCGCCGCCCGCACCCATACATTTGGATCGCGGAACCGCATTCTGGTCTGTACGTCCTCGGCAGCCCCAGGTACTTTGCCTACGGGCAGGACGCTGTATTTTTTCGTCACTTGGCTGCAGCCCACCACTTGCTTTTTGGAGTGTCAGATGACCACCCCACGTAGCATTACGGAGGCAAGTCGCAACACGGACAAACAGACGCGCCTCATCCAAGTCGATTTTCCTCCACATGTAGAAAATACCAGCGCTCCATATCCATACAATGGTTCGTCGCGAGGACATGGGTACTGTAGCGAATTGGCCTCAATTCCGTCGTCAACGCTTCATGGGGGCACTGCGTTCAACAACTTCATCTTTCGCGAGGCAAACATTGCACGTTTGAAAGTAGTAACTTGGCGCCAAAACGTCTGCTCACGACGTTGACAACCACGAGTAGTCGTTGCATGTAGACGGAAACCCTTTGCAAACCCACCGCACTGCTGTGGCAGCAGCGAAATACCCACGGGCCTCATGCCCAAATGCGGCATGGCCAGCCAAATGGCCAGTCTACGCGGAGCGTGTGCACACGGTCCACATGGTGCAGAGTTCAGACACCATGTGCGACTGTACGACAGTCGGCGCCGGCCAGCCACCTGCACTGCCGCATTGTGCATCGGCCAATACGCCGCGCAAGGCTTCGGATCCGCCATGGACAACTCGCGCGACCACAGCGTGCGGCCGTCGATGCTGGGGCGTCGCGCGTCCAGCGTCAGCTCCCGGTTCCCTGTGCCTGCCGACTTCTTCCCCACCGTCACCTTTTCGCCGGACCAACATGCGTTCCTCAAGGAACAGGCCGACAAATTGGCGTCCGAGGCCACGCAAAACGCCAAGTGGGCCATGAGCTACGAGGACGGCACTAACGGCTGGAAACTCTCCAATTCGCAGCGTCACTTCCGCGAAACGGGCATCCGAACCTACTGCAGACGACGTGACGCCCGCGACCGCAATGGCCAGCGCCAACTCGAATTCCGGTGCATGGGCAAAGTGCAGATGTCGGTTGAGCACTGCCTCAATGCGTTATACTCGGACAACACGACGGATTTCCGCAGCAACTCGACGTTCCTCATTGAGCACGCGTTGGACGCAGTGGTGCTCAATGCTCTGGAGACTCGAACGGACGACAACCCGCACCACTACCTCGGTCTCAACTGGTTGGCGAGTCGCTCGCCGGGTCTTTTCTCGAAGAGCCGAGACTTGTGCTACCTCAGGAGTACGGGCACGATAATGGATAGCAATAAGGCCAAGGTGGGGTATGTGGTTATCCAGTCCGTGGACCTGAAAGAGTGCGTGTCCATGGAGAACTCGCTCGGCCTCATACGCGACAAAATGTCCGCCGTCATGATATTTAAGGAGAACGCAGAGAATCGCGCTACGAACGTGTTGTGGCAGGGATCGATGGGGGTGAGTGGACATTCCTCCAGTAAACTCGTGAATTTCGTGCATGAGACCTTCACGTCTGCCGTCTCCAACCTCAACAAAGTGCAGGAAGCCAAATACATGGCTCAACAGGTGGAAGGACACAAGTTCCAGCGCATGATCGCCGGGTACGTCCATACCTACGATTACTATCATCGATATCGAGGTAGAATATGCTAACATTTTTTTTTATTTTTTGTCAACAGAGAGCAGCGCAAGCACTGCTACATTTGCAACAAGAAATTCTCACTTGTACGAACACGTTCGCAATGCAGCGCCTGTGGTGAGCACATGTGCAAGGATTGCGAAGTATCAAGCCGAGCGAAGGCATTCAACAGCGACAGTTTTGATGTCCCCACACCAACTTCTAGTCGACCGGAATTCGTGCTCTTCTGCAAAAATTGCGTCACTGATGCGCGTCGTGCCATGAGCAACAAGACAGAAGGAGGAAGTGCACGAACAAACCCGTCGTTCCTCTTGTTCGACAACAGCCTGTACCCGCCTTCAGCGGACGAGGCTGATCATCGTCCTTCGAATGCTGGCAAGACGTCCAACCAGAGCAGCAGCACAAGTACCAGTTCGCTACAGAAGTTGGCAGCCAACTCGAGCGGGGGCCCCGCAGCAAATAAGAGCAAGGTTCCCGAGCGTACACCACTGTACGTCGGTACAACGATCCACATGTCCAGCGCTGGCGAGGTGCCTATCAGCCCGCTGTCTATCCGTACACAGCGTGAAAAGCGACGTTCTCGACTGGAGACGGATCCGATGGAGTCCTACGACGGCTTCGACAATCGCGAGTACGGTGTCCCATTGGAGACAGACGAGTATGATCCCAGTCGTGAGAGCAGCAGCAGCTTCAGCAGCTACAAGTATACGTCGTCAAACCACCGCGGGTCGCAGGAAGCTCGCGATAACGACATGGCCAACAGGTTACGTGAGATCTCGCAGCGAGCGCAGGAGGCGCTGGAGGTCACCAAGCGCAACTCGTGCATGATGAGCGACACGAGCAGCGCTCCGAGAGTGTCGGACCTGTCGGCCTTCAAGGACCTGGACAAGTCCATCGCCGAGCAGGCCGATCTGCTCAACGTCATCGGATTCGTGAGTACCGGTCGCGTGTATATGGAGAACAACGGCCCCGAGCAGGGCGGCGTACGTGTGAGTGAGTCCTCCAGTGTCATGAGTGAAGACGAACGCTTCGAAGTCGTCGCTTAGTAGCAGCACTACTTAACCCCCACCAACACCTTTGGTACCCTTGACTTTTTCATGGCCTGCACCACCAAGCGCTATGGTAATCTTTTGATATGCAAAAAAAATGTTTCGACCAGTAGAAAATTCTTGTTGCAGCCGTTAGCTAGACTTGGTGTTTGTATGGACGCTCGAAGCAGCATCAGGGCCAGTGGATACCACAGCGATCATTCGCGTTTCGTAGCTGTCGACCCCAAGTCTCCACTAACGAAACGATGGCCGGACACGACGGCAACCTGTCGACGTCGCTGACGCTGGGGCTGGGCCTTTTGGCCGCCACCATGACGCTCATCACCGCGGGTAGCGTGGGGCTCGTGGGTTTCATGCTGGGACGCCAGATGCCGCAGAACGAGACGCAAAGCTCGACCACTACGAAGAGCAACAAGCACGACCACGAGTTCGCCACGGCGGAGCAGGAGCGACGTCACCGTCTGCGCATCCCCAGCGGCACTGCCAGTGAAGACGTCAAGATCACGGACAAGAAGGCTATCATGGACGTCCGCATCTCCGGAATCCGACCGCTCATCCCTCCTGCCATTCTACTGGAGGAGATCCCGCTCACCACCAAGATCGTGCAGACGGTAATACCATACCCGTCAATTAGTCTAGCTAATGGTGGTGCAATTACTGATGCTTTGTGTGTTTACTGCAGATCAACCGCGGCCGTCAGGGCCTGGCTAACATCCTGCGTCGTCTGGACGACCGTCTTGTGGTGGTTGTGGGCCCCTGCTCCATCCACGACACGGACGCCGCTATGGACTACGCCCGTCGTCTGTTGGAGATCAAGAAGGAGCTGAACAAGGACCTGCTCATCGTCATGCGCGTGTACTTCGAGAAGCCCCGTACGACGGTCGGCTGGAAGGGTTTGATCAACGACCCGGACCTTGATGGATCTTTCAACATCAACAAGGGACTCCGTGTTGCCCGTGAGCTGCTGGCTGCCATTAACGAGCTTGGTCTTCCTGCCGGTTGCGAGTTCCTGGACACCATGTCGCCGCAGTTCATCTCGGACCTGGTGAGTTGGGGCGCCATCGGTGCTCGTACCACCGAGTGCCAGTTGCACCGCGAGCTTTGCTCTGGTCTGTCCATGCCCATTGGCTTCAAGAACGGCACGGGCGGCGACCTGCAGCTGGCGGTGGACGCTGTTGTGGCGGCCAAGCACTCGCACTGCTTCTTGAGTGTGAGCTCGCAGGGTCTCGCGGCTATCGTCAACACCTCGGGTAACGACACGTGCCACCTGATCCTGCGTGGCGGCAAGTCCGGCCCCAACTTTGAGAAGGAGCACGTGGAGGACGCGTCAGCTCGCATGCTCAAGTCGAACCTGGTGGACAACGTCATGATCGACTGCTCGCACGGCAACTCGCAGAAGAAACATAAGAACCAGGTGACGGTGGCTGCCAACATCGCGGACCAGCTGCGCACGGGTGACGACCGCATCGTTGGTGTCATGCTCGAGTCCAATATTGAGGAGGGTAACCAGCCGCTGACCCCGGGCAAGCCTCTGGTGTACGGCAAGAGTGTGACGGATGCATGCATGGGTTGGGAGACCACCGTGGAGGTGCTTCGCGACCTGGCTGCTGCTGTCCGTGAGCGCCGCGCGAAGAACCACCAGTAAGAGACGAAGGTCAGGCAGAAGCAAGGTCTGTAGTGACCCTGCTTCTGAGTTAGTTTGTGTGCGTTTGCACTTCCTCTTGCTGAGCTTTAGCATGTATGAGGAAAGCGCTCGCAATCGATCAATTACCTGATCGATTGTCAGCGCTACTCGATTCAATACAGTGGATTTGATCCAGCAGTGTTCACCCTATCTTTTGGTCTCATCTAGCGTTGTCGAACCCCGTCCCTCTTCTTGCGGCAACACGTCGCGATATCAATGGTGTATTGGAGAAGGGTGAGATCACGTGGACTCCTGAACTTGGTCTAGGTGAGCGACCAGCTTCAGCAATAGATTCGGGTTTTTCTTCTGCGAGCGGGGTCGGAGTACCAGGTCGAGCAGTGGGTTTCTCTTCACTTGGTTCCTCGACGTCGTCTGGTCCCATCCGAGGCGTAAGCGGCTGGGGAATATGTGGCTTCTCTTCCTCTTCCTTCACGTCCTCCTTTATCTCAAGAATTTCTATTGAAGCTGGAGGTGTGAGGTCTTCCTTCTCTTCTTTCTCTTTACTCGCTTGAGGTTTCTGGGTCGTCTCGACAGGAGAATTTCCTTCCTCGTACGCGTTCGCCAACTGATCAATTTCACGCGGGTCGAAGCTCGCCAGCGTGTCTGTCAATCGTCTGCTCTCTCTACTCATTGAAAGCCACGAGGATAGCAGCTCATTTGTCGTCACTGACTGGTGTGAACCGATCTGCTCACTCGTGGTAGCGTTTTCAGTTTTTTTAGCAGCAGTATCATCAGCAAGTAGTCGCTTTAAACGTTTCCTCACGACCTCGACTTGCACCGCCCTGTGAATCTTTGTAGCGCCACTAGTTCGGCTTCTCACTCCTTGTTTGGTTTCAGATTTTCGTCGATGGTACTCACTCTTTGCCACCGGGGACAACCGCTCCGTCAGCAGTTGAATTCGACGCTGAACTTCGCTCGAGTGACTATTTTGCTCCGTCGCGAGGACTTCAGTATGCTTCTCAAAGTCAGCGCTTGGCAACAACCTCAAATCTGCGTCGTCGACAGCACCGCCATCACGTTCTCTTTGCAATTTAGTTCGCAAAACTTGTATCAATCTTCGGTGAGCCTTTTCGTATTCGGCAGCTAGTACGGGATCAAAGCTCATCCAGGAAGGTTCCAGCTTCTTAACGTCGCTAGAATCTGCCGTCTGTGGTGACTGCATCAATACCAGTCGTGCGTCCACAAGACGATCGATTTTCAAAAGCTCAACATTCTTTTTCGCAAGAAATCTGCGAACAAGGGCTTGCACCCGCACAAGACGAGCGAGAGACGCATTTCCAGCCATCGAGCTGCTCTTAGACTCATCATTCTCATCCTCCAGTGCTGGTAACACAGACGCAGACAGGTTCATTGACGCTCGCTTGATATCCTCGACTCGGCTTGAAACAATTGCGTGAGTCTCCATCACTTCACCCACTTGCATTGCTGCGATTTCATGATACGGGATGATTTCAACTTCGATGGTGTTCTTCAGCTCATGGACTAGCATATCACCCGATAATTCGGCACCAGTATGTTTGTGATGAAGCAGGACACGGTGATACGTCATCGTGGCAGTGATTTCGTGGCTGTTTTCGAAACTAACAACATCACTTTTAGTGTCGAACTCATCTCTTCCAGAGAGCACTTTAGCGATCGAAACGCGCAAATCGTTTGCCGTCATTGCTTCCTCCACTTGGACATGTAACATAGAAGCATAGTTTCGACGAACATATTCCAATTCTGGAGCTGTAAGCGCTGCTTCCAAGGAAGAGAGTTCAATCGTGATACGCCAATTCGATGTCTTCGCAATTGCTCGACGCGCCAAGAATCCTAGCGCCACTTTTCCAATTACATGTGCAGCTTGTTGGAACTTCGCCCTCGAATCGAACTGCTTCGAGTCTTTCTCTTCGACTGGTGCTGGAATTTCCTTTTTTATAGTTGGGGCTGGAGTTGGTTGTTCTACAGGAGGTGGCAACATTTTGCGTTCAATAGCTTCAACTCTGATAGGTGGCACAGTAACCGCAGCTACTGGAGGAGTTTTGGGCTCTGAATCGGTTTGAACTTCTCGAGAAAGTGTGGGTTGTCGCTTGGGTTCCTTCTTCTCGTCTTCCTCATCAGTTTGAATCAACTTGTCTTCAAGAACTGCGGCACGATCAAGCTTAACAGGCATCGGAGTCTTAACCTCCTCGATCTCGCCCCTGTCAACGCCAAATCGCTTGGCATCTAGCGCTGTTAAATCTGCCAACGTTTCTGTCGGCTCTGGACGATGGTGCTTTTTCTTGAGCTTGTTGTACTTGGTCCACAATTTATTACTTTCTTGCTCGAGGGTGTCAATCTCCTGCTGCTTTTGAGCTTGCGCTCGCAGAAACGTGTCCATCAGCTTCTCCACCTTCTCAGTCCATTTCGCGTCCTCGCTCTTTGTTCTTTCGTCATCGTCATTTTCGAGTCTACCGGCACGAGAAGCTTTCTGCGCTTGAACACGCAAAAGCTCAGCATTTGCAGCTTCTACTTGGAGACGAGCGATAGATTCTTGTGTGTACTGCCGCAAATCTTGCTTTGTGGCCTCCTGCTTCTTCTCAATCTCGACAAGTGTGGTTTGCAACTTGTCCATGTACTGTTCCACTCGCGAACTCATTTGATTTTGTTGGTTCTCGAGCTGTTGACGTTGTCTATCCCTCGCCACTTGATCGACACGGATTTGATCTTGCAACGCCAGAAGTTGTTTCGCTAACTGGTTCTTCTCCTCGAGCGCATCAAGAACCTCTTTTGGCAGTGGAGCTGGTTTTTCAGGCTTTTGCTTCTTCGTTTTTGAGTCACTGTCGCTACTTGAAGGTGAACTTGCCTTCTTTTTCTTCTTTTGCTTCTTCTTCGCGTCTTGATGGCGTCTCTGTTGGTGGCGGAGTAGGTATTCTGCAGATACGAAGCGCTTTCCGCATAAGACGCAGGACACCGCTGCATCAAACAACCCATATAGATAAAGTTAATGGACACTCCCTCAATTCCTCAGTATCATGGTCACGTACGATTAGTTATTGATCCTTCTTCCTTGGCGGGATCTGCGTTGTCAGCAAGCAGCTCGTCAACCAAAACATTAGCCTCCCGTGCAGCATTTTCCTTTGCAGAAGCGTCAATACGATTCGAAGCTGACGCGTTCAGTAGCATCAACTCCAACGTAGCCATTGTTCGTTGTTTCTGCCTGATCTCACGCTTTAAGCTGGCAACCTCAGTCTCGTGTTGCTCATTCTCGGTCTCGAGTTGTTGACATTCTGTCATCAGTTGCTCGCATTGCTTCTCCAGCCCTTCTGAGTGGTCGACAAGCGAATCTTGCACATGCATGAGGTACTCCAACGTGAGCTACATAACACGTCACACGCTATCAGATACGAGAAAATAATCATGGTCATCAAGGCGCCTCAAACTTACCTGTGCAATCTGGAATAGTTTGAGAAAGTAAGCATCCGAATAATGCTGAACGTCGTCCAGCGTCACGTCCGCAAAGACCAAATTCTCCAAATGCCTCTGGATCGTTTCGATATCTGTAGTAGCTGCAATTTTCTCCAAATCGAGTCGCGCGATGGCACGGGTGTCCAATTTCCCAGCTCGCTGCCGAAAAGCAAAATTTCGTGTAGGCAGCCAAACCTGTCGTTGAAGTGCGTGAGTTGGGCTGGTAGGTTCATTCTCCTCCCCCTGCAAGTCTTCAGCTCCATCACTATCGTCCTCTAGCGGTTGAAGAGCTCTTTTTGACTTGCGTTTAGCTAGAAACTTGTCACGACGATCAAATTCTCGTGATGCAGCCTTTCGACCTTTGTGTAGCTTTGACGTGAACTCCAAATTTCGCGAACCCGAATATCCGCGGCGATCTCGTGGCTGTCGACCCCGGGGTCGAAAAGCAGACGATGAAAAAGGCTGAAGAGGCCCAAAACTGCCTTCATACTCGTCGTAGCCGCTACACATGCGATCATCGTCTACATAATAGCCCTCCATCCAAGCCGACTGATACCTGCGACTCTAGAAGATTTGTGTCCTAGAAGATTTGTGTCGTTTCGCTTCCGGCCGTGGTTCTTGTTACAGATACTGGGAACTTCCCAGGACCACGTCTGCCCACTCGGACCAGGTTTGACCTCTCGACTTATAATGCATCTAGTGTTCAATTCGCATTTTGCAGTCAATATCCCTCCTGCCTCCATGGATTCGTTCGCTATCGACCCCGGCATCGTCGAGCCCCTGCCAGAACTTGCGGTCGCGTGGAGACCGCCTGATGAAGTCGACATCGAGCAACGCGCCGCCGCGAACCATCGTCGCACCCTTCTTCGAGGAGCCAACAGCGCCCTAGTGTTCTCAACCGTGACATTCCCACTGAGGCACCTTTGTCCGAATCCTGACATCCGGGACGCGCTCGAACAACGTGCTGTGGCTCTGCAGCAGATTCGAGTGGAGGCAATGTTCGTCATGAACTTCCACTGCTGCCGCCTGTTCGAGCACCATCGGCGCAGCTACCCGAACTACCCTGTAGTGCCGGCAAGATCTCGCACGATGGAGAATGCCCTGCAGCTGGACCAAGCTACGTTCTACCGGTGCTGCACTGCTGTCTTTGGTGACGAACAGATGCCCACGCCAAAACCCTCGGCTAACGCTGCACTAGAGGAGTCCATCAACGTCTACAAGGCTTCGCGGTCGAGGGTCATGTCGTATATACCACCTACGCTCCTCTATTCAAGCTCCGCTATCCAAGAACTGGCGAATGACATGGTCGTTGCGGCGCAGCAGCACGTTCGAACGAACTTCGAGGCGCGGCTTGTCAAGTTCATCAGCCTGCAGCTTGCGTATCCGCGGGGAGCAGCTGAGGCCATGGTCGCTCGACTAAAGTCAAGTCCTGAAGACCTCACGGACGTCGAGAAGCAATGGCTGGAGTGGCTAGAACTGCCTCCTACAGATGCGAACATCGCTAGCCACGAGGTGCTATTTCTCGGCAAGCTGTACGACATGCTGAAGGTTATGGAGCCAATGCACGACCAAGACGAGATCCCGAAAGGGTGCCGATTGTTTACGTTGCTGCCGCAGCCCACCTCCTGTGTGCCATCGTTCTCCCCGGTCACGACAGAGGTGCTCTACCAAGTCGCAAGGCAAGTTTTGGCAACTACGGGTAAGGATGTCTTTGGACTCTACAAGTCCACGAACTCTCGTGGCCATCGGACGTATGCTACGCCTGAGGAGTTCCAAGAAGTGCGCGAGAGGATGTGGACCACGGTGTTCAACCTCGGAGACTGCGTTAGCCATACTGCGGATCAACGAATTAGCGTTCCCAGGCGCAACTTCGAGTATCAGATCTCCACAAATGGATACAGTGCTGCTGTGCTGACGTCGATTCCTGCTCCTCTTGAGCGACCTGCTCTTTCTCCGAAGTATACGCCACATACATTGATCGGGATTGACCCAGGTCTACGGACGATGCTGACGGCATACAGCCGTCCTATGCTGGGCTTTGTCTGCAACCCACCGGAAGAGCCACGCTCCATGCCCGGTTGGTGCAGTACCTGTCCAGGCCACGTTGGCGGTAAACGCCATGGCAAGAAGCGCAGCAGGAACCGCCGTCGTCGCCACCGACGCAAGAGACGCAGCAGAGCGCAGTGTGATGTGGAGGGGTGGTGCGAGATCTGCCAACGGCACCACCCAAAGCACCGTCCGCGGAAACACGGTGTCAGGCGCCGGACTCACTTCCTGCGTGACAATTCTCACGTCCTACAAGTCACGTCCCGAGAGTACCGACACATGAGTCGTGTCGAGCACCATGCATTCTGGTTCGAAAACCTGAAGAAGAGGTATCCACTCTACGGTGCGTTTTTGAAGGACATGCCATCGTTCAAGACTTCGTCGTCGGTGTCTCTGCTCTCTCGTTACGAGAACATGTGGAGGAATATCAACGCCATGCTGGAGTTCTGCGCTCTCAAAGGGTTTCGAAAGTGGAGATTCACGGTGTCGCGATTCAAACGCAAGGCCGTGGCGAAACTCGCCAAGCATGTCGTCCCGACCGTGGACCGTGACGTGTGTGTGGCTCTCGGAAAATGGAGCAGCCAGACTCATCTCGCGGGACACATGCACGTCCCGCTCAAGCGGTTCGCGCTTGAACTCTCTCGCCGCGCAACCCTCGTCATGGTCGACGAGTTTCGTACCAGTTATCTTTGCTCCGAGTGCTCACGTCCGATGGTGGACACGCCATTCAAGATCTACGGTACGACGAAAACCAAAAGGTCGAGGAACGTGCGTGTCTGCAGAAACGTAGCATGCAGAGCAAACTACTGGGGGCGCGATATCAACGCCGCGAAAAACTTGTGGCAGCTTGGACTCCTCCAAGTCACCAGCTAGCCTCGAACTCCACAGTTCTGCAGAGGACACCGAATCAACTAAGGCGACTGAATTCAAACCAACGTGGGAACGGGACCCTGAGAAGGACCTCAAACGAAAGCCCACTCGGTAGACGGGCTGCTGGGGAGTGAAAGACGTAGTGTCTTCATTCGTCGGTAGCCCAGTCCGAACGTAAAGATCTCTCGAGATCATTCTCAGTGAATATACCGCGCGCACAGTAAAATCGACAACGATGATTCCTTTGGTAATTGGTATTCCGGCTAGCATTTCAAGCTTTTACTCGGCTGTCAGTCTGTCAAACTTTAGAAGAAGTACACACTCAACCGGAGAAGGCAAAACGGACATTAGTTTAACTGGTGTTGCACCCCGAGTTACGAGTCACCCTGTCATTGCTGATGCCATCCACTTGAATTGAAAAGTGAAATCCATGCCTTATCATAATACAACACAAACAAATGGGTAAGTGACGATAAACAAATCGTTGGAGAAGACCGACGTACCATAGTGAATTAATGTGAGTTGCAACAAAATGACCATCCATACGAATAGCCTGCCTTGGAGGAGTTCCGTTCCCGTCTCTAGCACAAATGCCAGTTGGTAAATCAATGAAAAGCCGAGCTTGCGCGTGGCGTAAGCTGTACAGTTCCTTAAATTTTTTCGGTCTAATAAGATAGCACAGTTAGGCCTGAGGCTGCACAACAAAGGTAAACATTGCGATTTTGTACCTCTCGTAAGCTTGTCCCCATTCTCGAAGGTGATACCGTACACCACGATACGGTGTCAGGACCTCCTTCGTTAGTCCGTAACCGGCATCGCCTAAATCAAATAACCCTGGTAGCGTAATGAATCCTTTTCGCCGTGCATCTTCCGGTACGGTAGAATCAGCAGCAGAACCTTCCAATTTACCGTGCTGGTACGAAGTACAAAGCATAAAAATTAAAGTACAAACCTGACCTTCCCAACTGGATAGAACAAATGCAAACTGCATGTCAAAGGTACATGCAGCAAAAACGTTCTGGCTTAACCGGCCAGTTCGATCACGAAAGGGTTCCGCATCCTTTTCTGGAATGTGAGCTGGAATATGTGTGCCGTCAAAGGCGAGACGGCACTTGTCAAATTGAGACGCGTACTTTGGGTTGCTTGCCAACTCCGTGGACGGTGTGTGAGGCTGCACAACATATTTTTTCTGCTAGAGAATAGATTACTTTCAGCACGCTGTGAAAGTGTCTAGGTACGCAAAATCATGGAAACGTTAGGCATTCGAATGACAGCATCGATGAGAAACGTATATAACGTGTGACGTTAGCTATGCACGGTTTCATCACTGTGTTGAAAGTGCTCCATGAGATCACGATTGGATGCATTTTTGGAGAGGCAGTAAAGGAAAATTGCCACCTTTTCCTTCACCTCAACTCGTGCCCAAGGTGACGAAGGAGCCTCGCCCTCGACTTCATCACATAAAGCTTCAAAGATCTCTTTCATCACTCGAATATTTCTGAAAATGCGAGTTGGATGCCCCATTTCTGACTTAGTCACCCAAGCGGCTCCTGTTAGCCCAGATGTGTGGCAGTCTTCCTTACAAAAACAGGTGTCCCCATAGTAGGCGGCGGTAAGCGCGAGCACCTCTGCAACCGAATCCAGCTCGTCGTCGTCTCTCAGTGAAGCTTGCGCGTTCATCGTTGCTGTTAAAACAGCAATGGCGGAGCTGTCAGCAATGCTACTAGTTTCAGATGTGTTTGGATCCACAAAACGCGATAATCGGAGAAATCAGAAGTCAGGTCAATTGTGATTGTCGGATTGCGGCGCCAATCGCGTCAAATTGTAATTTGCGAATTGCGACCTGAAAGCAGCATTGTTAGCTAGACTGTGATATATTCTGAATGTGGTTCCAAACAGGACCTTATACGGCACAATCGTCGCTGAGATAACTTTTGCCATTTCCGTTGTCGCCGCGCCTCCATTCTCCGTCTTCTGTTTCAACGGCGACTGCAAAATCCGAAATCGTTTCTTGATCATCTCTTCCGTCCTCTCCACCACTCGTTGCGTCTTCATCTGCAGTCCATTAAACCACCTCTCACCTTCAGTCATAGCGTCCGTAACCGGATACGGCACAACCACAAACGTCAACAGCGCGTACCCTGCATGCTCTATAATATGTTTCCCTTCAGGCAGAATCTGATCCAAGTTTCTACCAAACCGGGAGTATCTCAACGTCTCCCGATCCGAAGTTCCTCCCGGTCGAACATCCATCGATCTCACTCTCTATTGAGCGTCCACTACGAACTGTACGTTCTCCGCTGGGAAGTGTTTGTTGCAGTACCAGCCTTCGCCTTGCCATGATCGCTCAATCTCCACGAGCAGCCCACCGATAGCCAAACAGCAATTGGGATATCCACAAATGGCTTCGAACTCGTCACTGAGGCGACTCTAACCCTCGTCCGAAGTGGGGAAAGTGAAGAATTGAGCCTTGATTGTGTTACACAATAAAACATCTATCACTTGCCAAATGTAGCGCGTAGCATCGGTCTCCGTCATGTCGAAAGCTTTGGCTGCGTCTTCCACATCATTGCATTGCGTCAAATAGAAAATTGTGACGCCCACTCGATCACGTAATTGATATTTAGATTGCAGGCTAATGGGGCGACGCAGGTGGCGACCGACTAAGGAGAAAATTGCGTCAAAGGATTCGCGACGCATTCCGAATTGGATTTCGGATCGGTTCGAGTCGATTTCGAGCGGAGAGAGCAACAACCGACGGCGTTTCGATGCGGGGCCCGATGGAACTGAATGAGGCGAAGATGTAGCGGTGTGTACGACGGCTGCTAGCGCTGCAGAGACGGCGGTGTCGACGGCGGCGTCGACGGCGGCGAGCGCCACAGCTTGAAGCTTGGAATCGGCCATTTTGATTCTGATTTGAGCCAAAATATTATCTCATACACAAAAGGGACTATAATTTGTGTACTTTTGGCTCGGGGAAGCTTATTTTTTGCTTGGCGATGGTGCAGGCGACGCTGGAGCATGTCTCTGTGGGCTGCAACGCAGCTACGAACGCGCTGTCTGCGGTTCTCAATGGTGCATCCGCCTCCTCTATATGTTGCAATTACTGCGGCGCATTTGCAGCCAAGAACGTCGTGTGTCTATTGACCAACTCTACCGACGACACCAATTCCGCTGCTCCATTGAAAGTTGCGGAGACTTTGAGACATCGAGACGCAATCACCAACACCTCAAGACTCTCGAGCGTCCGACTGCGATGCTACAACAATGACACCGTTCGGGTGTTGGCGGGGGACTCGGACGGTCGCGTGTTCCTGTGGTCGAGAGCAGGAGACGACGACTGGAAGGTGGAGAAGCTGACGGATGACGCAAACAAGCTGCCAAAGGTGGCGGTGGCTGCAGTGGTGATAGCGGAGACCAACCGACGTCATCTTTACATTGCAGCGTTCTCGGACGGGACGGTGGTGGTCTTTGGGGGGAGGAAGGAGAAGGAAGTGACACTGTTGAGTCGATTGGAGCTTGGGGTGAAGAGCATCATGGAAACTGTGGATGTGACAGTTGTGAAGAGTGGCGAAGAGGAGGAGAGTGTGTTGGTGGCGGCTGGTGGAGTGGATGGCAAGGTGCATCTGTTTGAGGTAGCGGGTGGAGAGGTTACGATGACGAAGGTGTTGGAGCTGGAGGGACATCGAGGGTGGATTCGTAGCGTTGCTTTTCAAGAACGAATGAAGACAGATACTGGAGCTGTGGTGATGTTGGCGTCGGCATCACAGGATCAACGGATTCGACTGTGGAAAATTACTACTCGAGCAAAAGTGTATGGTGATGGAGTGAGTTCTGGAGAAGTTAAGGATGGGTTTCTGGCGCATGGAGCTCACACGACGTACACTGTGAGTTTTGATGCGCTGCTTGTGGGACACGAAGACTGGGTCACGTCGGTGCAGTGGATGGGAGTTCCTAGCACGGACAGTGAGGATTCGTTTGAGCCCGCTCTGCTTTCTTCCGCTATGGACAACACGCTGATTGTATGGACTAAGCCAGTGGACAGTGGTGGATCGTGGTCTCCAACTCTGCGTGTTGGTGAAATGAGCGGCGATGGACTTCTATCGGCATGTGTCCTACCTGCGCGTGATGGCCGCTTGAACTTGCTCTCGCTTGGTTTTGGTGGACAGTTGGAGCGGTGGGAACAGCAGCCAGCGCCGTCAAATTTATTTCTGCCTGCGATCTCAGTAAATGGCCACTGTGCGGAGGCCACCGATCTCTCGTGGTCGCCACGCGGGGACTATTTGGCGTCTGTGTCGCTGGATCAAACAGCGCGCATTCTGGCACCCTTGAAAGCAATTGATGAAGACTCTAAACGCTCACTGCATTATTTCGAAATTTCAAGAGCACAAGTGCATGGGTATGACATCAACTGCGCCTGTTTTGTGCTTGGAGAACGATCTGCAAACGACGAATTTGTAAGTGGTGCCGATGAGAAAATTTTGCGCGTGTTTGAGGCTCCTGATGAGGTGAAGCACCTTGTCGAGCGGTTAAACAAGTCTAACATGGCCAACGAAACAATTGCAGAGACACAAGTGAGCGCTGAATCGCAAGGTCGGAGGGTGCAGCATGCCTACCTTCCAGAACTGAGTCTGACGAACAAACCTGCTCAAACAGAAGCACTTATCGTTGACCAGGGAAATGGTGATGGGTATGCTATACTAAACAACACGGTGTCATTACCAGTGGGGGATACACTCGGCCACAAGACTCTTTGGCCTGAACAACACAAACTCTATGGTCACGGAAATGAACTGCTCAGTGTTACATCGTCACACTCTGGGGATTTGATCGCATCTGCGTGCAAGTCACGGGTGGAGCGATACGCTGCAGTGCGTCTGTGGAACACAGCGGATTGGAGCGAACTGCAGCAACCGCTTGAAGGCCACAAGAGCTCCGTGGTGCAATTGGCTTTCTCCCCAAATGATCAGTTTCTGCTGTCAGTGTCAAGGGACCGACAGTTCTGTCTTTACGAACGGGGATCGAGTTCTGACGGGAAATTTGCGCTCGTTGAGCGCGTGAAAGCACACAGAAGAATTATTTGGAGTTGTTCCTGGTCCCCTGACTCACGCGTTTTCGTGCTTGGCTCTCGAGACCAGTCGTTTTCGCTATGGAGCCAAACAGGAAGAAAATGGGGTCACACAGCTGAACCTGTAGCACTAGAAGCTGCTATCACTGCAGTGGCGTTTTCGCCAAAGATGGTAGGATCACCTGGTGAACCTGCTTACCTTCTCGCTGTGGGTCTTGAAACGGGAACTATCCGCTTCTTCGCTGTTTCAAAGTGCACGCGCGAAGGAGAACAAGGTGCTGTGAGTTGCACGCAAGTGGGCGAGATCCCTTGGGACGTCTCCCCGTCTTCAGCAATCTTGCGCCTCGCATGGAATCCTGCTACAAGAGACGACAAGTACATTCTCGCTGCAGCAAGCGCTGATAGCTCTGTGCGTGTTTACAACCTCCAGCTGTAAAAAAGAAGGTCAATCTACAATCTGTGAATTCGAAAGTGGATTAAAGCTCTACTAACGGAGTCGATAGCTTCACTGCAAGACAGTACTTTTCGAGTTTCGAGTTGACCTGACCGAAACAACCGTGTTACAGTCTTCACCCCGCCAAGCCTGTCGCTTCTCGTCGACGGGGCCTGTTCTCGCTGTAACCCGAGATGCTAACGAGACTACACTACTGCTGCTGCTCGCCGTTGACCTGAAAGACGCTCAACGACCCAGCGCACACAAAGCGCATGATGTTGAAGGCTGCGTTTTCGTCCCTGTTTGCCACGAAGCCACAGTGCGGGCACACGAACATATCTTGGTTGCGGAGAGAGAGGTGCAGTCGGGTGCAGCGACCACAAGTGCGGCTCGTATACATCTCCGAGCACAGCACCAGGGTCTTGCCGAGGACAGCGCACTTGGCCAGTAGTCGCTGGGGGAACTGGAAGTGGGCGAGCGCCTGCATGTGGGAGTTGAACTTGTGCGTCTACGGGGCACTCGCCAGCACCATCGACTTGGAGTCGAATTTAGGCAGCAGAATCACGTCCGAGTTCTTGCACAGGTATGCCGCAGCTTGGAAGTGCAGATCCTTGATATAGTTCTCAAGCTTGGCGGACGCACAGAAAAACTCTCGACGTGCTGCTACGTATCGTTTCCAGTCCTCACCAGTGTGCCTCCGCACCTTCTTCACGTTGGCGAACGCGCTCATACCGCGCTGTGCTGCGCTCTGGCGCTGCTTCTGTTGGTCCAGTTTGGCCCAGTTGGCCCGCCCAATGTGTCAAATGTTGCCTTGCAGGTCCATGCACGTCAGGAATGCCTTGAGGCCTGGGTCACATGCATTACAGCGATCTTTGTCCTTCGACAACTGGGGCTCGACCACGTAGGGAATCTGCGCGTACCAATAGCCGTGCTTGTACATCCAGTTCCCCCAGCGACTACTGGTCAAGTGCGCTGTCCTCGGCAAGACCCTGGTGCTGTGCTCGGAGATGTATACGAGCCGCACTTGTGGTCGCTGCACCCGACTGCACCTCTCTCTCCGCAACCAAGATATGTTCGTGTGCCCGCACTGTGGCTTCGTGGCAAACAGGGACGAAAACGCAGCCTTCAACATCATGCGCTTTGTGTGCGCTGGGTCGTTGAGCGTCTTTCAGGTCAACGGCGAGCAGCAGCAGTAGGGTAGCTAGCTTGCATCTCGGGTTACAGCAAGAACAGGCCCCGTCGACGAGAAGCGACAGGCTTGGCGGGGTGAAGACTGTAACACGCCAGTTCCCTATCAAGTGGGTCAACGTTGTATACATTGATTTGGGGATCTAGTGGTGCGACCTACTTGTAGCGAACCTTTGACTGCATGTACTTGTTGATCTCACTTTCCAGAATCTCGGTCTGGGTTGGGTATTGTGCTCTGACGCTATCCAGGTCATTCCGACAAAGCACGTGGATCTGCACCCATGTAAGTGCAATAGCAGTCGTGGACCGTTTAGCCCGTTGGAGCAGTGCCATCTCGCCGAAGTAGTCGCCTTTGCGCAGAATACGGATGATTTTTCGAGTATCCGTGGACGGGTCGAGGACACCAACCGAGCCTTTGGAGCCGATGAAGCCCATCCAGTCGCCAAATTCACCTTTGCGAATCAGTACGTCGTCTTGCATGTAAATGACTGTCCGAAGGTGCAGGATAAGCATCTCAATCACTGCTGGAGCTAGCGTTTTCGCAGAGAGGAACGGTATCTGCTTGAGCATATCCCGATACAGCTGGAACTTTACCTCACAAATGAGTGCAGGTGACAGCTCGTTGATAAATGCGTCAGCATCACTATTGACGCTCTTCGTCTCGCGCCAGAGATTTTCGTAGTAGCCACGAATGCGCTTCGTGAGGCCATCCGGAATTCCCAAGAACCGACAGCGCTCTGAAGTCGAGATGATTTTTTTGTTGTACGCAGCCTCATCTTCGTCAAAGGATGAAATCAACACGGCTACGGAACCAAAGACGCTAGCTTGGAGAATGTTGCCAATGAGCATGAAGCAAGCCACCGATATCTCCTCAAGAGCTGTGTACATTGTGGGAGGGCTGGGATTTAGACATCCGACAATTAGGGACCAGCACAGCGCGTACTCTTCGAACAGTGATTGCGGTACAAACGTGTTTTCATCCAGGTGCAAACGCCATCCGCGAGCTATCCAACTCCAATAACAAGCCAGCAGATGCACGACAGTCAACACGATACTCAGGAGCAAAAAGAACCTCAAAATGCCTGCCTTCTTCGCCGAGTTAAACTTCCGTGCAATTTGACTCACTTTGGCAAGGCGAAAGATTTTGGTGAAGCTGAGAACTCGTCCTTTGCTGGATGACGCGAACAAGTCAAACGGGAACCAACTGAGGAAATCCGGTATCGCCCAACCACTCAGTAAATAATTCATGGCAGTATTTTTCGGACCCGAGATCAAATCGCCGCGTTCGTCAGTGTAGGACGAGAAAATGTGCACAACGAAGTCGATCACGAAAAGAATCGTTCCCAGGGTGTTCAACCCTTGCATGAAGTGAGGTGTAAAGTCGAATCCCAAGGAAAGTGGAGTTAGGATCACATCGATCAAGATCATCATCATGATTAATAGGTCCCAAGCATAACGATAGGACGAGTCGTGTCGTAGCGTAAACCGATCTAGTTCGCCGTCAAGATTCCGAGCTGACAGAATATCCTCCGGTGAGACCGTCGCATCCATTCGTTGTGCCTTGGTGAACATACGTTTAATGCGATTCCTGTTCGGACCTGGGTTGGTTACTACCAAGTTGGAGGAAATGGAGAAGCGCCGCGTGACCTCCATCTTTGGCTCGTTCTTCTCAAATGCTCCGTCGCCAGTAGGAGACTGACCTGCAGTAGACCCCCCATGTTTCATTGGCGCCATGGCAGAAACAGCTTCGGATGCATCTTTGGACGTGTCAGGCTTGCTTCGGCGACTTTTTTCGGGTCCTCGAATCAGAGTCCTCCTCAAAGCAAGAAATTCAGCATTGAGTACCGCGAGACCAATGCTTTTCTTTTTAATTGCAGGAGGTGATGCCGGTGGAGTAGTGAGGTCAAATTCTGGAGCTGGAAGTAACGTGTCGACCCGACTGATATTCGCCTCCGTTTGAGTTGCTGGCCTTGTATCTGTTCGAAAGCTCGGGGCTGAGTCGATTGTGCTTGGAGGGTCGGTCGGTAACAGACTCAAGGGAGCAATTCCATTTGCCGCCATCGATCGAACTGACGGTGCCTTAGTGAGCACGGAAAAGTCGGATGGAGACGGGGTGTCGCTAAGACTTTTTCTCCTGGTGTTAGTTGCCTGCGAAAAAGAACAGAACCAAGCTTTAGCACATGTGTCGAGGCGATAAAGAAAGTATTGACGAAAAGCTCACCTGAAGTTGGCGTCGTACAAGTGCACTCAAATCGCGCATCATTTCATGTGTGGCTCGGATGTCAGCTTGCATTTGGTCAAGCCGTTCATCCAAACTCGATGGTTGGCCCGAAAAACGTCGGTTGCCATTTTGACTTGAATCCATTGATTCAATTGAATGATCTTGTGCGTGCGGTGGTATCGCACCATTGTCATGGCTCATGACGCACGGTGGATTGCTTGGTCCACAAACCAGCTCAAGGAAACTGGAGTTGTCACTTGGTGTGGGCTAGCGTGAAACCAACGC
This sequence comes from Phytophthora agathidicida, assembly GCA_025722995.1. Lineage (NCBI taxonomy): Eukaryota > Oomycota > Peronosporomycetes > Peronosporales > Peronosporaceae > Phytophthora > Phytophthora agathidicida. The sequence goes on along the minus strand of CP106977.1, from coordinate 315,291 downwards.
AACATGGTGCTAAAATGGACATCAACTGTAGTTTGGAATCGCCAACTCAACTAGAGCAGTGTCGACGTCCAAGACGTGTTGTGTTAGAGAAACAGTCGTTCAGAGAGCTTTTGCAGGTAAAAAGAGCAGACACACTCAATAATTACCATCGGTCAACGCCCGATGTCATGTACTTATACTTGCCGATCTCGCTTTCGAGAATTTCCGCTTGAGTCGGGTAGAGCTCTTTCACATAATCTAGGTCTTGGCGACAAAGCACATGGATCTGCACCCAAGTAAGCGCCACAGTAGTGGCCGAACGCTTGGTGTGCTGTAACAGCGCCATCTCACCAAAGTAGTCGCCTTTGCGAAGGATGCAGATGATCTTGATAGAGTCCGAGTTAGGATCCAAAACTCCAACGGAACCCTTCGAGCCGATAAACCCCATCCAATCTCCAAATTCTCCTTTCCGAATCAACACATCATCCTGCATGTAGATGACAGTTCGTAAATGCAGAATCAGGACTTCGATCACTACAGGTGCTAACGTCTTCGACGACAAGAAGGGGATTTTCTTGAGCATATCTCGATAGAGCTGAAATTTTACTTCGCAGATAAGTGCGGGCGATAGCTCGTTAATGAACGCGTCGGCGTCTCCACTCACACTCTTTGTCTCACGCCAGAGATTTTCATAGTAACCTTGGATTCTTTTAGCTAGGGCATCTGGGATTCCTAGAAAACGACAACGTTCCAATGTCGTAATGATCTTTTTGCTGTATGCGGCTTCGTTTTCGTCAATCGACGAAATTAACGCAGCGACTGCACCGAACACGCTAGCTTGGAGAATATTGCCGATCAGCATGAAGCAAGCGACTGAGATTAGTTCCACAGCCGAGTACATTACGGGAGGACTAGCGTTGACGCACCCAATAATCACAGACCAGCAAAGGCTGTATTCGTCGAACATACTCGTCGGTACAAATGGTCCTTCGTCCAAATGTGCTCTCCATTCGACAGCCACCCAGCTCCAGTAACAAGCTAGTAAGTGTGCAATTGTAAGCACAAGGCCCAGTAGCATCACGAAACGCACAAGTCCAGCTTTTCTGGCAGAATGGAGTTTATACGCGAGGTTGCTAACCTTAGTCAGCCGAATGATCTTTGTAAACCCAATAGCGTTACTGTGTCTGGAGTTCGCGAAATAGTCGAAAGGGAACCAACTGAGCAAATCGGGGATAGCCCACCCGCTCATCAGATAATTCATTACTGTTCGCCTGGGACCCGATATGAGGTCTCCATGTTCGTTCACGTACGTAGAGAACATCCGCACGATGAAATCAATAGAAAAAACCACGGGTTCTAAGATGTTGTAGACATCGAAAAGCCTGGTGTCGTAGTTGAATCCCAAAGCCAAAGGCGTGAAAATAATATCGAGTAGAACAATAATAATGACGAGTATATCCCAAACGGTTCGATACGTCGAGTTGTGGCGTAACGAGTACACGCTCAGTTCAGTGTCGAGGTTGCGAGCTGACATAATTTCTTCAGGAGAAACACTCGCACTGCCGCTTGGTTTATCAGCAAAAATGCTGTTCTTGCTTCGCTTCACGGTCCCATGGCTTCGACTCAAATGCATGGATCTGACAGAGAATCGCCTGGAGACTGCGTCATCTTCATATGATAAATCTTCCTTCATTTTACCCAACCGCACAATTTTTAGAATTCGCTTTTGCAGTGGCATCGGTGCATCATCAGATTCGTCGGTTGTCTCGTTTGTATGATTTGACTGAGCTATTTCATTTTCAAGGACAGGAACTGTAGCCGATGGACCAGGAAATCGAGGACTTGAGTTCTTTCCCAAAGTTGGCTTACTTGGCAACGCATTGCTGCTTTGTGTTGGCGCTGCTGAATTAGAAGAGTCGATGGCATCGTTAACTGCATCGGGAATCTCTGGAGGAACGAGTCTCAACGCGTCAAGCGCCCCCAAACTACCTAGGGGAGGACCTTTAGGGTACATTTGATAGTTCAAAGGTGCACAATTCTCGCTGAGATTCCGGTTCTTGTTCCTGGACACCGTGACCTTACGCCAGCAAGAAGTCAATGCAAATTCTACGGTTGTAGAGAATGACAATAAACTCCTGACTTTACCTGAAGTTGTCGATGCACTAGTGAACTCAACTCGCGTAGCATTTTGTGTGTTGCCTGCGTATCTGCTTGCAACTGGCTAAGTTGGTCTTCGATAATTTGCAGTCGATCCGGACCCTGATGAAAGGTACTACCGGATTGTCCATCCTGTGGGGAGGAGTTGTAGCGCTGCTGCTCCACAATTCGTGGCAATTCATCGATATGGTTCATGTCTAGCGAAGTTGCCGACTGGTCGGTCACGCCAATAGTCGTCAGATCTATCCGCCGACATCTCGAGACGAATATGGACGAGCAGATAACCGAAGCCGAGCCAGTAGAGGAGACCAACTCCGCCACTAAAGTCCATTCGCCCGAGCAGATCCGGTTATTGCGAGCTGCGATAGACGCGAAACTTCACGAACAAGGAATCTACGAGCAGATCCGAGATTTGGTGCACTTGAAAAGCAGGACAAGTACTTCTGTCGATGAGAGTGCAGACCAACCAAACTCGGAGGAACAGCCACATCACTCAAGGGAAGATCAGTTGATCCATGATGTACTGGAGAGTGAGGTCGTGCAGCAACTTTTAGCGACAGTTCGATCGATGGATTTAACTCCACCCGTCGACAACCTCAGAAAATCTACGAACCATGAAGAAGCTGAAGACGTTGAGAACTCTATTGAATTGGAGAATGATCGAGATGTGTTCCTGTATTTGCGGTTGTCTGGAGGAAGGGCTTTCGTGGATCAATTGGTCGAACTCGAACAAAGCGACGGGAACGTCGACAAGGATGAAGCTGACGTTGGACTTGATGAAAAGAGATGCTCTGTTGGGAGTGTGGTGACCTTTTTCCGAGTGAATGTTACGTTTCAAAAGCAGCGTCAAACCTCGCGAGACATTCGCTGTTGTGTTGATCCACCGTTCGATGAGCATTTTCGTTTTCGTGTTGAGAAGCAGCGATCTCGTATAGCTAAAACCCGAGGCGGATCTACTTATGCGGTCGATGTGACATCTCCTTGGGAAACACTGTGCCTCGCAGAGGAACCTGTGCAACTGGATCTGGTTAAATTCACCAAGATATTGCTGAGTAGAGATGGTGACAGAGCTCAGTGGCGGGAAATCTCGTGCGAATTGTTAGCAGTCCATCGTTTCGACTGGAGACGTATATTGTGCTCTACGCTACAGCTCGTGCACTTCCCTATTGAACTCACTGGTCGCATGAAGGAGTCTGTGGGGTTGTTAGATATTCGCGCTGACCTACTCCACTGTAAACGAACTGCAAGTATTGCTCATGAAGCTCGGTCGTTCCTCAATAAGGAGGCACTCCAGCGCAATGCAAGCAATCACTCCTTCCACAAGTATGCAAAGCAATGGTGGGATGAGTATCGAAGCGAAACTCGTGAAGGAAAACGACAGTCGCCAAAGGGAATTAATGGTCCTGGATTACCAGGAAAAGAGGATGACGCGTATTCTCACTTACTTGAACAAATCGGATCCCGGCAACGCCTCGTCAAGATGTTTGCAGAAGATGAAGAAGGTCGTTATCGTATGATCTGCAAATTCGTAGTTCCACTACGTGTCCCCACTGCGATAAGAAGTCCAAGTGAAGCAGCCCGCTTTGTTGGGTTGCTCCCATACGAGTCCAACGCACTTGTTGGAGGTGCTACTGATGAAACATGGCGATCTATTGCGACCGTGTTATCCGTACGCAAAGGTGACGCGCAAGATCATGCTGTACGTTTCTATCATGTTGTAGTAATTGGCTGTTTGCTGACAGCATCTTAACACATATTTGGTGTGTTGCAGGTTCTTCTTGCATCGCTGCTTTTAGGCTGTGGTCTCGACGCTTACGTTTGCATTGGAACGATATCTGTGGGTAAAAGCGCTTCTCGCTTTGCACGAGGATCCAAACGCAGTTATGAAGACAGTGGAAGCACACTATCAGCAGAAGTCGGGCATGTGTGGGTGCTCACGCGTGGAAGCAGGTAAGGTGTTCGTAGCTAAAAGTCAACTTGAAGCTGCTAACATACCGCTGTTCATTGCAGTTCTGTCGATGTCCTTTTATGGGAGGCAGTGACTGGTGAAAAGTTTGCCGTGAATGACGCTCGAGCTCCAAGACGACGAGGTTACTGCGCTATCGACTGCGTTTTCAACAACCGCCAATTCTTCGCTAACTTGCAGCCGCGAGCGTGGAAACTGTCCGAAACTTCGTTCGACTTCGACGATGAAACTTGTTGGAAGCGAATGGATGAGACTTTCATCGCAGATCTCCCATTTGCACAACCGCCAACTGCATTGGTAGCCCCCGACGTGGCCTTAGCGCCTAATCTGGAACTAGATTGGTCAACTGCTTTAAAGCGAGCCATCTCTTCTCGTAGACGAGCTGACGGTCTCGTGACCCGATGGAGCGAACAATTGAGCTTCTACTTGCTCCCAGCGCTCAATTCATACGAACTCGAGCGTTTGTACGGCATCACTCAAGTGGACAACACTTTTTTCCAGCAGAGCGTCACGAATTTCGTGCAAGAAGGCCATACATTCCAAGGAGTGCCCTCCATGTTCACAGTCGAGTCTCCAGAAGAAGCTTTAACTGCCATGACGTCGAATCCTCTCGTCACCGACATGTTAACTCTTCACGCTCGTTCAGCACAATTCGCTCTTGCAGTGAGGTGCTTTCCGTACCCCGAACACACAATAGCTACATGGATCATGCTCGCTGTCAGCTACCAGAGCAAAAGTTAGCTAAAAGCAACCATTTTTCCATCTCGTTTAAGGAGAACATTGCATTATTTTAGATAAGAAAAAAAAGAGAAAGAGGGGAAGAATATGATCAAATGTAGCTACTAGGCAGCGGCCTCCGCACCAGCCCACGGGGCTTTGGTGGCCACGTCGCCCTCGATCGGCAGTGCAATAGGCGAGTCAACCTCAAGTGGTGCAGGGTTCTGGAACTGCTCCATGATGGCTTGAGCCGTGCGGGGGTCCACCACTTGGATCGTGGAACTCACAGCCAGCAGCTTCTCCAGTGCATTGAGCAGCTTGGGTAGACTGCGGTAGCTGCGTTGAGGCTCCAAGATGATCTCCGTCAATCTCTGCAGAGTGAACGGAGGGCTCTCGAACGTCTGCAGCAGCTGCGTGACGCTGGCGCGACGGCCTTTACTGGCCGCGTCGCCGTCCATCGTGTCCAGGGCCAGTTGCAACTTGGCCAATAGCAGAACTTTGAGGTGGGCCCAGGCGTAGCACGGGACGCCGGTCTGTCGCATCTCGAGAAGAACCTTCTCCAGCGTCGGTGAGATGCACGTGACGCTGCCGGCCGCGAAGCCTACAGCAATGATACACACAAAGTCAGTGCAAGGGGTTGCAATTGGAGCATGTCGAGTTGCAACGCTTACCAGCTAATTCTTCCTCGGTAGCGAGGATCTGTTGCTCCAGCAGGGCGGAGGTCATGGCGGTAAGGGTGCACGAAGTGGTGGCAAAGAGGAAGATTGGCTTGTGCTCCTCTCTTGCAGAGGAGATTAATGCAAACCGGTTGCGTTTGCAGGCGCGTCGCCACGCAGTACTTGCAACGTCGGTATTGACGATCCCCTGTCAAAACTGTATCATTTCATTTCGGTTTTAGATGGTTATGGTGCTGTTAGACATGATAATATTTTATAAAAACATGCCTAGAATTGTTGCATGTTGACAACAACGTTTGTACGTCCGAAGTGATGCCGTTGCGCATTTTTGAAACCGAGACAAGATGGCTACGACTTCTACTTTTGCGAGCGAGGCTCCAGGGCTGGCGGCCATGGAATCCCAGTTGTCGCGCGGTACAATTGCGTCTGCACCGAAGACGGCGTGGTTTTTGTTGCCTTGCCACTGTGCGTCCTCAAACTTTAGAGGCACTACATGGTGCGATCCTTAGCATCTTAACTCGAGAAGACCATTGTCAGCATTAGAGCGGTTGAAACAGGCCGTTGCGGTGCGTTGCGCTCACTTTAGCTCGTGTTTTAACACTGCTTTCGAGCTTTCGACCTTTGGGCTGATACTTGGACTGCCTGTCCAGAGAACTCCGGCTGTAGTGGAGGTGTTTGGGCACGCACTCAGACAGATCTCTTATAGATTTCTTGCGGTTATAAGAGATAACCTGTCATTTACAATACAAACTATTATTCTTCATGGCAGTACGAGGTGATTGAAGTCTGTCGCTTCGACGTAATTGCTATCCTCCTGGTGGCATCGACAACCTTCTGCACACTTGTATCTCTCAGTCCGTGAGCAAACATGTAAACCTGCAGTTTCCGAGCAGCTTCCAGCGCCTCCCCGTGCGAAAACAGTCTCTCCTCCACCACACCACTTGAACTGTCACTGGAGGATTGGTCACTTGTGTCATCACTCTCGGGGTTGTCTTCGACGACGTCTTCGACAGCAACGTAGCTCGCTGCACTCAAAGTATCTTCTCATTCTAGTCTAGAAATTAGGAGCTCTAAATCTGCCAGTTCTGACTCTCGAACCGGTTCGCTGTCCTGCTCCACCCTCGAGATCATGCTCGCGGACACAATTCTTGTATGACGACAACAGTGACGGATCGTTGCGTCCGAAACAGCACCCCACGCATCGACGACGAACTTTATAGACGTCAGCAAGTCCAGTCGTTTTTGTGGTCCGGTTCGTTCTACAACCCACTGCACAAACAGCTTCTTGTATTTCTGTAATGGGCCCCTCTGGCCTATTACATTGGTCATGCGATCACAGATTGGTGTGGTTCACACACTGCTGTCATGGAGGTAAAGGTGGCGTAAACATGGTCAAATGTTTGCTCACATCCACCCATGGCACAATCAGTGATTACGCCAAGTGTTCTCTGCACTTCTTTGTGCATGATGATGGTTCCTCGCCTGGGACATTATTTAGTAACAAGGCCGGCGTGTCACCTGAGTTCTTGTGGCCAATCACAAGACGCCACGTGGCAGGAAGATTCTTCGAAGGAGAATCTTCAAGTTCAACCTGATTCAACCCAAGGTTTTATACTACATGTGTAGGTTAAATTACATTTAACCTCAAGGGCCCCTAGTGGTTTTATTCATAGGATTCAGGAACCATAAGCTCCTTTCAATTCAGTTGCAAACTTTCCCTCAAGTGCTCAAGTCGGGAGTCGCTCCTAGTCGGGAACGCTTCCTCAACCGCACAAGCGTGCGTGCCGTGTTTTGGGGATTGTTGTAAACAGCGCCCCATTACAATTTCGACTTGAAATTTTGGATTATGCCAGCGTCCATTGGTTGTTGATGCGATGTGGTGTTTTTCGGCAAGAAGTGAATGCGAACGTTGTTTTACTCAACGTCTGCGTGGCTAGGCGCATTATCAAGTAGTAGAAGTACTTTTCGATCGTGCATCTTCAAATTTAGCGCTCGCATCCATTTCAAAAAAGTTCAGTAGTCATCCACGCTTTTTGGTTTGAAAAATACTCCATCGGAATCGCACCTATATCCACACCTCGAAAGCAACGTGGTCTCGCAGCTCTGTTGATCACGATAGGCTTCAACTTTTCCGTCCCAGTAAAATTGCAGCACAAACCAATACTAATTTGCGCCTTGTCCTTCTTTTTTCCTGCGACGGCTTTGGTTGGTAATGTTTGGCTGGGTAGCATGCGATAAAACAAAGCTGTTTCATCCATATTAAAAATATCTTCGGGGTTGTATTGATCAAGCAACTCCATCAATACTGTGCGCTTCTGTCCAAGGTCTGCAGTGTCCACCGAGCCGGCTTCTCCGTGTATCTTATGCAGGGTCACTCCATGACGAACCTTGAAACGTTGAATCCAGGACAGAGAAATAGTTTTTTTACCGACAAGCTCGTTCGCCTTCACTTGCAGCACCTCGTCAGATAAAAGTCCCTTTTCTTGTTGAAGATGCACAAATGCCAAAAGCTCGGACTCGATAGATGCGTGTTGTAGTTTGCGTTTTTTTCTTCATGATGCCGTTGGGAGTGCTGTCAAGAGGCTGATTCACAATTTTGCCGACCGTCGAAAGGCCGATGCACTTCTTGAGGTAAACAACAACCCACTGCTGGAGGTCGGCGTGCTTGAGACTGGGGTGTGCTAGATGGTAGCGTCGTAGCTCGTTCTTTTCGTAGATAGTGAGGTGTTGGCGCGACGAAACCATTGTTAGCTGGGGATCGTATTTCAAAGAGAGTCACGTGTCTCTCACTTCTCTTTCAGTGTGTGGATTTAGTTTGGCGGTGAAGTTCTCTTACAATCTTACAGCCTTATAACCAGTTTGACTTGATTTTACTATTGCCAATATCTGGGATACACCCCACCACTCTAGTAGGCGAAATTCTCTTATATCAAGTGCTACTATAGCCGGAGTTCTCTGTACTGTAACAGGGTCACACAAATTAGTGTGGCGCACACCACTATACGTATAGTCGGATACGACTATACACACAATGGATGCAAACCCCTTGTGTGTGGCACACACACAAGGTTTACAATCATTTCGAGCCGCCAAAGCGAGCAGACTTTGGCGGGCGCTTAGCGCACGATAATTGGCTAGAAAGACGCAGATTTCTGACCAACCACGTGCTTGCACGTCACGCGAACGCGTGAGGGCCACCCGTCGGCCCTCACTACGCTATAGATATTCTACAGTAGGGTTTGCTAAGGCAGCAGGGCTGCCAATCAATTCAGTTTTCTATTTTCAGTTAAAGTTCACGAGTCTTTTGTATTGCTTTAGAAATACGCGACGCCGCGTATTTCTATTCATTGCATACAAACTCTAAGTACTTCTACGCTTCCTCATTTCTAAGCGCATACGGTGTATGCCTGGAACAGAGCGCTGCTCGCCCTGTTTCATGTACTGTACCATGGTAATCCGATACAGTGCGCGCCAAATCAATAGGACCCCCTTGTCGGCGGCGTAAAATTGGCAATATCTCGGCTTGTACTGTGAGCCAGAAGCCGCTGTTTAGATATGTTCTCTCTATTAGCAGTACGAAGGTGCTACTTGTGTTAACAACTCAGATTTTAAAGCCGTTGGGAGGACTGGCATACAAACTACCGGTTTCGAAGCAAACGACAAAATATAGTACCGTCCCCTTTTTCTGACAAAATGTACACGTTTTATGAAACACCATACAAACTTCTATGTATATATATATCGTACTTACTGTGAACGCATGAATGGAGGACACTAGTTGTTGCAAGCAATCTGTGGGTTTCCTCTCTTGCTCGGGGCCTTTCATTTTCAAATGGGCCGCGGGAAAGCCCTTAGTGATCAAGAATACTGGTGGATTATCGGCCTTCACGACGGTGGCGTCTCGTTGCACGATATTTCGAAGACGACCGGCCGTTCGCGCACGTGCGTGCAGAAGGCGATCAAGGCTGAGAGAGGACTGCAGACCGATAGCAGAGACGATCGAGCAAAAGTAGGGCGGCGGCCAGCACTAACCGAAAGGGAAGTGCGGTTGCTTGTTCGTGCGGCAGCAACTGGCAACCAGTTTGCTGCCGAGCTCAAGGCTAACTTCGGTGTCAAGGCGTCGGTGCGGACGGTACAGAGGTTGCTCCAGCGTGTTGACCATCTGGTATACACCGAAATGGACCGCACGCTGCCTCTCACTGCTGCCCACAAGGCAGCTCGCATGAGCTGGGCTGAAGAGCACATACTTAACCCAGGTAATCTTGCTTAATTATGGCGTTGTACTTATCAATACTAATTAGTTGTCATGATATGTAGGAATTTGGAAATATACAATATTTTCTGATGAAAAGAAATTCAACCTTGACGGCCCCGACGGCTTCAAGTACTACTGGCGCGACATACGGCAGTCAGCTCAATCGTATGTTTGCCGTCAGAACGGTGGAGGAAGCGTCATGGTCTGGGGGGGCGTTCAGCGCAGCGGGCAAGAGCAATCTGGCCATTTTACGTGGCCGACAAAACTCAGGTAACTATATCTATACTCTTTCTGAATATTTGTTGCCATTTGCGCACGCTAACCATGGTGTTGACTTTGTTTTCCAGCAAGATAATGCGTCGTTTCACGTGAAGCGTGAAACGACGCAATTCTTGCAGGAAGTGGATGTCAACACCATGGTATGGCCAGCCCTCCCAACGGCTTTAAAATCTGAGTTGTTAACACAAGTAGCACCTTCGTACTGCTAATAGAGAGAACATATCTATACAGCGGCTTCTGGCTTACAGTACAAGCCGAGATATTGCCAATTTTATGCCGCCGACAAGGGGTCCTATTGATTTGGCGCGCACTGTAGCATTGGGCCGGCTTAACGCTGCACCGCCGCCAAGCAATCATGATCACCAGCATCGTAGATTTGCTCGTGTTCACGCCCCTGGTTTCCAACACCGTAATCCGAGAATTCGTCGCTGCACTGCACTGCACGCTCATTTCCCAAAAAGACTGCTTAGAGTGAAGCGACGCCATGCTTGACTCAACCGGACACCTTCGGGCTTTTATTTCAGCCAGTTCGCCTGCCCCCCACGCGATTCGAGGCGTCTCGATCGCTCTGATGGTTCTCACTGCACTCGTTAATTTGAGGGACAACCGTACGGCGATTCTCGCGCTATTGCGCTTACGTCGCTCGCCACGACTCAACTTTGTTACACCTTCGCGCAACGGACTTGCTCTCGTTGTCTTTATTGGTTGGTTGTCTATCGTCGTGGTTAATCCTACGAATTTATGTTGCTTGACTAACAATTGCAGTGATACCTTACAGGTGTGTTTCGCTATCTCCAGCGGTCAGCTTCGCTTCGACCTCAGCATGAATCTGCCAATAAGGTCGAGATAGCTCAAAATCCAACTCGAAACGGGCTAGTACCCGCTGGTGTTGTGCCTGCTGCAGCTGTAGCATCGGCGATTGGTACCCTATGGATGGCACCTGAAAGTCGGCCAGCGATGGTTTCGCTCCTGTCGACCAACGTGGCTAGCAAACTTTTCAACGAATTCCTAGCCAAACACCCCGATTTCAGCTATCTGCAACCTCTAGAGTTGCTCGTGTTCATGGCGGCGGGTGGTTGGATTTTTTCGTCGGGGTTCTTTTACCCGGAGAGTTATGAGCGCTCTCACATGAAGCAGATTCTCAAAAATGTCGTACTGAAGCCGAGTGTTGCCTCTCAACTTCAAGAAAAATATCGACAGGGACTCAATCCGAACCCGTGCCACATTCGTCACGAGGGGCTAAGTTGCGGGCAGTTCGCGCGCAGTGAGTTTTTCCTGCGTGTAGTGGCGACGTCTTTACGTTTGTATGCCCCAGTGCACTTGACGACGTGGTTATTGACTCAGAGACACCCAAAAGTGCGCTCTAAACCAGCAAGTACCCAGTTGAAAACATTTGTGACTAAACTCACGCGCTCATCGACATACGCTATCGGGTATGTCTATTTGGGATGGATGCTGTGTTGTAGGCTAGGTAAACTTGGCGATCGCTGTCTCGCTTTCCGCCGATTGCAGTTTTTCTTGAGTGGTGCGATCCCGTCTCTCGCGATATTCGCAGAGTCTCCAGGACGTCGACGATCGATCGGGCTAATTCTTACTTCCTACGCGCTCATAAGCGCCGGGAACGTTGCCACTCGGAGGATTTCACTATTCCGACCTGGTGTTAGTTCTGTACGCGGGATTTTGGAGGCTGGTTGCGTTGCCACTGCGGTGTCTGTGATCATCGCTGGTTTTCTGGAGGACAATCACTTAGTTCGGCGCGTGTTGCTTGGTGACGCAGAGGCACGCGCGCTTCATAACGTACTAAAGCGTTCAAACTTGAACTCACCGCAAGATGAACCCAAGAAGATGACAAGAAACTCCAGTTGATCTCACTTTTAAGGCGCCGTGGACCGGGCAAGTGCAAATTGGAAGTACTTCGTACATGGAAATCGACTGGTTTGTTGGGGTTAGCATTCGTGAATCGGTAAATCATTGTTGAGCCCGAAACGATTAAGATTGAGCCAATCTTATCGGGGTAGATGAGCAAGTTTTGCTATCTGCTCGAGCCGTTGGCCGAATCGCCCCACCCCGTAAAAGTTTAATGGCCAATGCCTGGTATCAATGCGAAGATCGTGCATCAATGTGAAGACCGTGCTTCAGTTCGTCTGCCAGCAACGAAGTGATGAACATCCTGAAGATGGCGGATAATCACGACCAGGCAACGATTACTCCGGACAAAAACAAAACTTCAAGACGATTGTTGAGCAGAGTACGTCGGGGAAGGGAACCGGGAAGCTACCAAAGGAAAGTTGTACTTTGCCGTAGAGACCCACCGCGTTACTGCCCTAAGCAGCAGTATGTGACCGCAATGCTCGTCTCACCTCAAGCCATGGCTCGTGAACTCCGTTTTGTCGATTGCACTAGAAACTTTGCATTTGCAAGAGCGCTTGGACACTCCCAAGCTTTCGTCTAGGACAGATCGACGTTATCGTTACGCGCGGTCTTACATTGAGTCACGATGACTGTGTGATAGGCTGCATAACGTCAGGGGCACGACAGCTCTACTTCAACCTCCTAGCAGACCTACTGTTGCTACATCAGTGATAAAATCTGCATTGGGCATGAATCAAGGCGCGGTATGCTCTGCCAGGATGGACAAGATGCAATGCCATCTCACGAGCACTACTACCTTGAGAACAGACAACATTGATGCAGCAAAGGTTCCTAGCGATGCGATAGCCCCAAGCAAAGGTGCCATTGATATCCAAGGTCACGGCCATCCACTGGGTGCTTTTTACTTATTACAGCTCATTCTTCAATTTTCTATCTTCAGTCGGCATCAACACCAAGCACCACAACCTACAATGGTCTTTGTTTACTTTGCTCTCGCCATGACGGCAGCATTCGCTTGTGCTGCTGAAGCAAGCAACTCGTGCGACTCCAGCGCGCTCAACACCACCGTTGGAGCTTACACAACCGACTCTGTCATGAGTGTCACCACCGTTGCCACACTCAACAACCGCGGCATTTGTGATGTCGCTCGGGCCAACCGCATGTCCGACCCCACCATCCCGTTCGCTGCAGATACCGAGGTCATCATCCCGGCCGAAGTGTGCGACCTAGACAACACCTCCTGCTTCACTGTCGTGGACACCGACACGACAAACTTCTGTCTAATGGGAGGTCCGCATCTCTACTACACGCAGCGCAACGACACGTACCGCACGATCGCGCTCGAGCGCTTCAACATCACGTTGGAGAGTGTTCTGACGGCGCTGAGCATGGACGAATCTCAAGCCGATGTGGAGCTGGACGCGGGTCTCTTCATCAAGATCCCATCGTGCTACCCAAGCCAGTGCACGTTGCAGCCATACAAGTTTACCTATGGCACGTACAAGGATCTGGCAGAGGAATTTGGCGCTTCGGTGGGTCAGATCATTGCGTACAACCCAACCTACAGCCACAGCGTAGCTGACACGGGAGACGGACCGGTGCTAACGATTCCGATGGACTGCAAGGCGCTCGCGGACGAAGTCACCTCTATGACTTAAGTTGAATCCATCAGCAGTGCAGCAGCCAAATGATGACTGCTCGAAGCTGCAGCAGCGGAGAAGTCCTCTCAAAGCAAACCAAATGGTAACTTTTGCTCATACTCAAAAACATCTTGGATCGTATTTTTATCTTGCTAGTGGTAAAACGAGCAGCAAGAAGGAGTGCCGAAGGCTCGGAGTGCTCATAAACATATTCACACAACGATGAGTGATGTCAGCTCTGCTACGAGTGCCAATGGAGTCATGTTGTCGATGGAGGACGTAACAAAAATTATTCAGGTTCGTACTGTATCAATTTCATTAGATTTGGTGCATTTACATTGACGAATCCGGTTTAACTAGAAAATGAGGGAGGATCAAGCATCATTCCTCGAACAACAGCGAGAAGTCATTATCAAACAGGTCTTGGAGAGTATCCAGCAGTCCGGGGCGCTTGCTGCAACGAATTCAACCAAAAAGAAAATCAGCAAGAAGGAGAAACTCTTATTGTCTCCTTCACGTTTGGAGCAAAACCTGCATACTCTCGTTCACCACTCTCTAGCCGAGAGCGGCTTGGATTATCCACATGTACACAGTACAGCTCATCAAGGAAGGACTCAAAGTGCGAATAGAAACAGCAAAATAAGCGTTGAAGAGAGCTCTGCCAAGAAAAAGCAGGTAATTCTAAGTCGTCGAGAAGTGGAAGGAGGTGATGATGACAATTCAGTTTTGACACAACCTGAAAGCGGAGAACAGGTCCAAGAACCAATCAACTCGCTATCGCAAGCATCACCTTTTCGCACTAAAGAGAGCACTATCCGACAATCAGAAAGAAGAAGAAGGCGACGTCATCGATACAATAAGTCGTCAGCAGCGAACAGATCTCGAGCTCACATGGATCAGTTGGATGATGATTATTCAGAGTTTGTTGACCCTGTCGACGCAGCTTTCGCTGCCGTACGTAAGAAAGTCGATCTAAGAACTCTAGCAATTCTCGATAGATCCAAGGCACTGCTTAGCCAGGTGAAGCAGCCTCCATCGACTGATGGAAGGACCAGCTTTGTTGAAAAATTACGGCAGCGGCATGCTACTGCTGAGGAGACTAATACTAGCTCCACCGAAAAAAACTCTGAAGGTGTCAACACTGACGATGGTGGCAATCAGTCTAGTTATCAATTAGATGAAGAGCAGTCGGTAATGCGCGGATGTGACGAGAGCGATGCAGCTTCCAGTAAAACTATGGACAAAGTGGATGAAGTGAAGACTTCCAGGCTCTCTCCAGATGATATTCGTTGCGACCTGGACCTTTTGCAGCCTCCTTCTAAATCTCCTGACAACGACAATGAATGGGAAAACGAACTCGCGCGTCAGATCCTGATGATCTATGCAACATCCGTGAAGGCTAAAGCCCTCGAAAAAGCTAATAGCCCTGAAAAGCAGCAAGGCGACAATCAGTACACGGGTAACACTGCTGGACGCAGGAATAGTGTCGGGAATCAGCTCTTCAAAAGCTCCACCAAGTCGAGGGCAATAAAAGATCAAGGGAGGGGTCTGAATACCTCGTGTTCGCTCCCAGCTATCGATAGAAATTCGTCAAGGCAGCAGAACCGTACTTCATCTTCGTCGGCAGCCGTTAATTACTCATGGGAACCGTCCCAACTTCGTCAGGACGGCAAGGTAGTCATTAATATGCCAAAGGTTCCACGACCAATCTGGTTTGCAGGCACCGGAGCGGTAAAAGCAGTCTGGTGCGCTCTGGCCGACGGTTTTTCACAGCTCCGACCACAGCATGCCGCTGCCGGGAACTCGAGCTCGACTGTTTCAATGTGCGATCATCGGCTGTGTGAAGAAGTTCGACAATTGGAAGTGAAGAAGAAATTTACTCAATGCATCACCACACTCGAGTCGCTATTAGTCGCGTTGGTCCGTGCTCGTGGTGTCGATGAACTGGAGACGAAATTATGGAAACAGCTCGTCGTCACTTGCAATGCGTTTGCGAGCCGCTGCATCGATTACCAGAAATTCCCAGCGGGACTCCAACTGATGAAGCAGGCCGAACATCTAATCGACAACTCCATTTTAGTGGACAGTACCATGAGAATGGAGCTCTTGGCGTACCTTTACGACACATACGCGCATTATTACTACAAACGACGCAAACCGCATGCAGGACTCCAATACATCCTGAAAGCGCACGACATTCATTCCAGACAGAGTAGCTGGTCTCACCTCGCAAAATGTCGGCTTCACATTGCGAATCTGCTTTCGTTCCAGATCAAACACGCCGAAGCGATGAAGTACATGGCCAGCATCCTCGAACTGATTGAAGAGAATAAACTGGAGGAGACGTCCGAGGGAGGCGTTGGCGGTGGATCGGCGCAAAAACTTTGTCTCGCGGCTGTATGCTACAACAACTTGGCTGTCGAACAGCTGCATATGCGCGAGTTTGAAGCGGCAAGTGTATCTTCATCAAACGCCCAGCGGCTTGCGAAATTATGCTTGAGCTACAGTAACCGGTGGCTGTCACAATTTCAGGCCACTAGTGACTGTGTCGCCTTGGCCATCGCAACTCTCATGGAGGATACTAACGCCAGTACGAAACCCCTAGCCAATTGTAAAAAGTTGCCAGCAGCAGAAGAACTTTGAAATCACCTAAGCGCAGTTGTGAAATATACAATTCTTCAAGTGCACCATCGGCCTGTTGAGAGCGACAACACTTATGCGTACCCAGGCAGATCAACCAGCGTTAGCATGCCCCCTTCGTCATGGAAGATGCGAGCCACCTGTTTCGATAAACAGAATCGACCGTCACTACAGTATTCATTGTTGTTGGTTCATATTCGAGCATGGCGTACCTCTTGAGCTAAAGACTCCTGGGCCGGGTCGTCCAAAGCCAGCTTCTCCTGGCTATCAAACACAGCCAGTAAGATAAGTTTCCAGCGCAAATACTCTGCTAGTAAATCCTTACCTGTTTTGAATGAGTTCATGCGCTCGCACGATTGCAGATTTCAAATTTTCCAAATGACTGGTTGCAGCTTGGAATTCATTACTCCTCTCTGTCACCTGGAACAAGATGACGATAGCTTGCAGTTAGTTAAGTATATCGGATAGCATCACCCATTGCGCACACGACAAACCTGCAGTGCTTCACGTTTTGTGTCCCAATCTTTAACGTATGCGAGGAAAAGCTCTTGGTCAAGAGATTCGCGAAACTGCAACTTTAAGGCGCTGGAGCAGACAAGAAACGCGTCCTGTATGAAAGTGTGTAGTTCAGCAAGCGCATTTTCCACTTAATCGTTGATTCACTACTATGCACCTTGCTAGCAGCTTGCTCGAATAACGCAAGCTGGGCCAAAAATCGAGTTGTATCTTGAAGCACACTGCATTAGCAAGAAATAAAACACGATTAGGATCTTGATTTGATCACAAAAATGCCTGGAAGTCCATAATTTTACCCGCGGAAGGATGCGTTTCCACTCTTTAGTCTCGAAGCAATTCGCACGAAGGCATCGATATCACCACACTCAGCTTTAGAAAACATGGACCCCGAAGCCTGCACCTGCGCATTACTGGCCATTTTGTTAGATAGCTTCACAAAAAAGTAGTCATTTCAAATGCATCGTACGCAGTGGTGATAGTCCGGCAAATTTCAAAATGTGGCAGCAGCATCGTCGACATGGACGTCTCGATGGTCTCAATGTCAAAGTGTAGTTGTTTTGCGCGCTGAAGTATGTCATCTACAATCCCCAACAACAACAAATCAATCGCAACCCTTGTCCATTCTTCTGTTCCTATAAAAATTTACCTTCCAGTACCGCTTTGAACTCCTCCGTGAACTGCTGAATAGCTTTTTCGTACTGCTCCACTCGTCGTAAATGCGAATTCTGTAGCACCTGCACCGCTTCCTCCAGAAATTTTGCCAAATGCTTTGGTGCGGTCAACCACGAAACACAACAAAAACAACATAAAAATGTATCCCAACCAGCAATAACCTTTCAGTAAGAATCTTCACGGACATCTCGTTTCTTGGTCAGGAGGCTGCACACAGCAGCGTTACGAGTCACCACAGCTTCCAAAACTTCCGTGTGTTTTGTCAAAAATCCCATCGTCTGCTGCAGCTTCGGGTGCGTCTCCAATACGTCCGACAATTTGACGAACTCCTTCAACGCATTTACAATTACTGACAGCTCCCGTTCTCCTAGGAACGAAGGCATGAGCGCCACGAGACAATCCAGGCGATTGGAGATGTGTGTCAAATAGTCGGAAGATTTCGATTCCGACGACAGAATTGAAGCGGAGGCGATAGCGACATCGCGTTGTACATCCTGTAGATCATGGACTATGGCTTGCATGCAGGTGATGACGTCGCCGAGAGCGAAGCGGTGTTTGTGCACCAACAGCGACTCGAAGTCGTGCAGAAGATCCGCAGCGGTCATGTCAAAAATGCAGCCAAAAATTAGCAATATAATGTCAAAAAATACAACGGAAAACAAAACACTAAATCCAATAATATTGTTTATTGTTGCCACAACGGCTCTTTTTGACCAGCATGTGCATCGCTGGCGCTGTAGTCTCCCCAGCCCGCCATGCCGCCCACGGAGCCTCCGCTGCATTGATAGCAGCCACAGTACTAGTCAACTTAATGGAAAACCGAAAGGCTTTACTTAGGCTACTGCTGCTGCGACGTCGATCACTACCCCAGTTGGCACTCACGAAACCTTCACGCAACGTCGCGGCACTCGCTGTCTTCATCGGTACGTAGTCAACTACCAACTGCGCCTCAATTACAACTATCAGTCTAAGCTAATAAGCAATTGTTAATCGTTGCAGGCGTCTTCCGGTACCTCCAACGCATGGTTTCTATCCAATCCACGCAACGACAATCCAGCAGCAAAACCGACAACCGGATCCCGGGAGCAGTATTGGCTTCTGCAGTGGCCTCGGGCCTCGGTACTGCTTGTGTGTCGCCAAGGAACCGACCGGTACTAGTGTCTCTACTATCAACCAACGCCGCCAGCCAACTCCTCCAGAACCTGATTGCAAAACACCCGAACATAGTGCTACTCAAGCCGGTGGAGCTGCTCGCCTTCATGACTGCCGTCGGGTGGATCTACTACTCCGGTTTCTTCCACCCGGAGAGCTACCAACGATCGCATATGCGTCTCATCCTCAAGTACGTGTTATTGACACAACCGATGGCCTCGGAGCTGCAGGACAAGTACCGTCTCGGCCTCAATCCGAATCCGTGCTGTATCCGTCACAAAGGTCTTTCGTGCAGCCGATTCGCACGCAGCGACTTTCTGCAACGCGTGACGACCGAAGCTTTCCGGTTATATTTTCCCGTCCATTTCTCCGCGTGGCTGTTCGCCCAACGACAGGCCAACGTTCGTTCCAAGCCTATGTCGGTGCGTGTTCGACGCTTCATCGCCAAGCTGCTGCGGTCGACGGCGTACTTCACCGCGTTCGTCTATGTGGGCTGGGTGCTGTCGTGTCGAATGGGGAAGTTTGGGGATCGTTCGCTAGCTCACCGCAAGCTGCAGTTCTTCCTGGGCGGAGCACTCCCGTCGCTCGCAATTTTCATCGAGTCCCCGTCACGAAGACGGCCGATCGGGCTGATCCTCACGTCCTATGTGCTGGTTAGTATGGGGAGTGTGGCCTTCCGACGCGTTGAATGGTTGCAGCCGGGTGCGAGTCCTGTGCGCGGTTTGCTGGAAGCTGGTTGCGTGGCTGCTGCAGTGAGTTCCACGATCTCGCGTTCGTTGAAGAGCAACCATTTGTTGCGCCGTGTATTGCTGGGGGATGTCGAAGCGCGTGCGGTGCTGCAAAGGATGAAAGAGGCAGAGACAAAGAAGGCAGAACTGGTAGAGACTCGATTGGAGTGAGGAGACCGTCACGAGTAGTTGACACGAAAAAAAGGTATCCAAAAGCTTCCACTACCTCTATCGAGTTCTGCATTGCGGAAGAGAGTACGATCCCTTGAAACATACCTTTTGAACTTACCGGTACTTCCTCACATGCTTTCATCTGGAAACGCACGGCTGTGGCGGCTCCGATGCCACCAGCTGTACGGACATCACGAGGCTCGACCAGGAGCCCAGACTAAAACGCTCGCATAGAGAGAGCCGATGCGTGGGGCGCATTTCGTCGCACGCCAGCTGATGGAACCATCGCACATTTTTCAATGGTCACAGTGTAGCAGATACTGACCGCATGTGCTCCAGCCTAGTGCATTTCTCATTCTTCATTTTCTCCTCTCAGTGGCAAAGCGCCACTATAACTAGTAGCTATACTAGACCACTAGACCACTCGCTGCTAAAACGATGACGAAGGTGTCCAAGTTCATGCGCAAACTCTTCCGAAATGGTGACTCTGGTTTCGAGGGAGACCGCGGACTTCAACTTCGACTGCGCAAAGCGGTGACAATGGGCAAAGCTCGACAAGTGGCGGATTTGCTGGACGAAGGCGCGTCGCCCGTTTGGATGGAAGACGAGACGCACAGTCGTCGTCGATTCCGACGCCAAAATCCGGGTCCCTGCCAACTCAACGCTCTGCTGTTGGCCTGTCGCTATGGAAATGACGAGGTGCTGAGTTTACTGTTGGACGCGTTCTTCGAGGAACCTCAGGTGCTGGCGCACTTCAGTCGTGCCATGTACTGCCTCGTGATCCGTCACGACCACTGGAAAGCGTTCCAGTGTCTGCAACAGCGCCGGGTGCCTATGATTTCGATCTCGTCGAGGTCTTCGACTGATTCCACGGGCTCTCGGTCGTCGATGGAGGCTTCTGCAAGTAGTCAACTTTTATCGGTTGCGGCTGTGGAGCATTCCAGTTCAAAGCTGCCGATGCCCATTTTCATGGCTGCAGAACATGGTCGTCACCATATCCTGAGCTATTTGCTGGATCATTATCCTCATGACTGGGCGCGCTACACATTCGAAGGCCATTCGTTGCTGTCTGTAGCCACCATGAATGGGCACTATGAGTGCGTTCGAGCGCTGTTGGATCGTCAGGTGGCTACGGGGAAGTCTCTGGATGTAGCCGTCGCGATGGCTCGCCGCCATCGACAAGCTCACGTACTTGTGTTGCTAACGAGTTATCTTCCGGAGTTTGCATCCGATCCGGAGCCTGTGTACAAGAGTTTCAATGAACCACCGGCAAGCAGCAATGTCCCTAGTACCAACGTTTGCCAACCGATAAACTGGCCCAACCAAGTTATGCGAATCCGTGGACGCGGCTCGATCGCAGAGACCGTCGCCAGCGAGTTCGACGAGGACGGCAGACGCAGCAGTCTACTCGCTATCAGTTCGCCGATCAACTACAATAATCCAATCGATGACACAGACCGAGTCGAAGAAATGCGCGCTCGTGCCGAGATGGAGCGCGAACAGCGGCAAAGCGGAATGATGTGGTTTTTGGATGGCCGTGAACTGGTTGAAGACATGCAGCGTCGTGTGGATCCTCACGGAGTGTCATCGAACGGGTTTGCAGTTCTCCGATCTGCGCGAGATTCGGCACAAAATTCCAACAACAGCTACTCGCCTTCGCAGCAGGACGACGAAGAATCTTGGTATGCAGTCAAGCCTAGCGAGAAAAACCAACACCATGACAATCTGCTGAACGACAACGAAGAAAGCGATGGCAACTCGTACGAATCCATGTTTTCCGTCCACGAAGGCGAAGGGGACGACAATCCCGAGGTTGAGGTGCCTCCAGTTTCAATTGAGAAGCCCCGAATCCTGCAGGCAGCGCGGTCAATTTCGCAATCAAAATCGGGCAGATCACGCAAACTCATCAGTGTACGCAGTCGCAGTTTCCAACAGCAGCGATTTCTAGCAGCTATCGAAGAGCACCCGTATGGAGAAACCGAAGCGTAGGTCTCAAATGTTCAACGCAAGCTAGAAGTGATTTGTATCAATGTATTTCGCGTCGCTACAGCTACAGCTCGCAGGGCTTATTCGTTGTCACAAATACCGTGAAAGCCGAGGTGTGCTCCATGCTTAATGTCGCTGATCGTCGTTCGAAGTCCAATGAACCCCATCGCCAACGCCGACAAACCGATCGTCGTCGCGAGCATATACACCATGATCGACTCCCGCTTGTACTTCTTCACAAAATAGCTCACACACTTCACGCCGCAGAACCCGCCGAGGAACCCCACGAAAGCAAACCACGCCATGTAGTCGAACTGGAATTCACCTGGGAACTGTCCGTTGATGGCGAATTGCAGCGTTGTAGAAGAAGCCGTGAAAAGGATCATGAAACTGGCCGTGGCAGACTGCACAGCAGGCAGGACGCCAGCTTCAAGCATGATCGGACCTTTTACCATTCCACCGCCAATACCTAACAGACCAGCAGCGACACCTGCAGTTGTGCACAGTGCTGGGAACATCAAAACCCGACGCTCGATCCAATGTATGTCGCCGTCCACAAAGTCATAGCTGCTGACAACCTTAAAGCGGTTCAGCAAGCGAAGACGGTGACCGATATACAGCGAAATCGCAGCCAGAACTGTCAACGGAAGCAGCGTAAGAAGCCAGTAGTCGGACGAGTTGCATGTGATACCGATAGCACTTGGAGCGCCATGACCACCTCGAAGAATCGACTGCACCAGAATGATAACCCACGATACTACCAGCGGCCAAATGTACTCGAACGGCAGTACTCGAGCCTCACGACGCTCAATGGTACCGCGTCGTTGGCTCTTCTCATCGTCGTCCGAAGGAAACGTGCCAAATCGACGGTCGTCACCGATGAGCGGGTCGGAACTTGTTGGTTTGCGCTCAAGTAGCGGGGGAAGCAAACGAAAATCCTCTTCGTCTTCTTCACGAATTAGGCGGGATTTGCGACGTCGACGAGTTTTAGCAAGCCATCTGCGCGCAGCGACTTCTACATCGAATCGCTAGGCCACAGACAAAATATTGAGAATCAATTGCTCAAGGCTACAATTCCTCATACGTTGAGACGTACCCGATAAATTGACCACTTCCGACCGCGGCCTCCGCCATTTTGGCCGCCCTTCAAGGTCGACTTGATGAGGGTCAACTGCATCTTAGACTCCTTGTCTTGGATCTGAAGAAGCAACACAAGTTAGTATAGGTCGCAGCAATCAATTCCTCCCACTATATCCACCTTCATGCCCTTCAAAACAGTTTTGTACGTGATGAAGGAAAGCAGTGTCATGAGCAATACGAGGATCAACCAATTCGGGAAGACGTGATTCAGCATGACACCGAAGACCGTTCCAATAAGCGTTGTCGGCTCCATCAACCCCACCAGACCGAAATCAATGAGCGGCCGGTTCCTGTTCACTACACACATTGTCAATGGCAAACGAACTCTCAGCTAGCAGAACAAACAGCACTTACATGGGTGTTTCTGCCTGAAATTGACGGCGTACATCGCGACTGCGCTACCGAAAATCGTCACTTTCGACAACGGAATCGCGTGCTTCGGGTTCAAGCCAACCAAAATGTACATCGGGACCAGTAATCCTCCACCGCCGACGCCACCCCCAGCGCCCAACGCTGTGCAGGTGAACGCGATCAACGTCGTCAACAGGTCGTTGTAGGTGAACGGTGTGAACAGGTTCTTCTCGACGCAGTAAGCCGCCTCCACGACAATACCCGTTGACATCAGACCATATTGTGCCTCCGTCTCGCCTGAGGCCTCGTCCAGCGCCTCCAGTATTTGACAAGTGTAGGCGACATCACCAGGGTGGTCGTTGCAGTCGTGAGCTGCTGGTCGGCAGTACTCACACTTGCTAGAAAACAAAAACACAAGTATTAGTATTGTAGTCATGTTAGGAACTCCAATGGTAAAGTTCCTCACCCTTCAGTACAAGCGAGTGCTGGGATATAGCCGCAGTCCGTACGCTTGTTGCACGCCAACCCGACAGTGTCGTAAAACGGTGCATATTGAGGCTCGGTTAGTGTCGTCGTGGCACGCGCAAGCTCAAGTATTTGCAGCGCCACCAGCAACGGCGGCAGCAACCGTGTCCTCATGCTGGTCTTGTTGAAGTCCTTGGTGTTGCAGCGGAAAAGCAGGTGTGAGAGCAAGTTTAGGTGTTCACGCACAGATGGGACCGCCCTGCGCATGAAAACTTCTGGCAAGCTGCACCTGCCATGAAAAGCGCATGAGGACCAATAAGGACTCTCATAGCCAGCGACGTCATGGCTGGCCTGAATAAGATGAAGGTATCCGCACTTCCTACTAACAAACCAAAGTTTTATCCCAACCTTAATGCCCCGCTCAACAGAGCTCTCCGCAAGCAAACTGATGGGGAATATGGAGAGACACAAGGACGGATGCGTTCACGGAACGATCGCCCTAGCTGGTTCCATCTTGCTTTCCGCTTGCAATGTTGTTACACTTCACACACCATTAAAAGGGAAGAACTTCAAGGTTTCATTACTATCGTTTTCGATTTGCGAACCGGTTTGGCCGGATCAGTCAATCGGCCGCGGAATTTCCAAGTAGAACGCACGATATGGTATATTCACTAAGAATGATCTCGAGAGATCTTTACGTTCGGACTGGGCTACCTATGAATGAAGGCACTACATCTTTCACTCCCCAGCAGCCCGTCTACCGAGTGGGCTTTCGTTTGAGGTCCTTCTCAGAGTCCCGTTCCCACGTTGGTTTGAATTCAGTCGCCTTAGTTGATTCGGTGTCCTCTGCAGAACTGTGGAGTTCGAGGCTAGCTGGTGACTTGGAGGAGTCCTAGCTGCCACAAGTTTTTTGCCGCGTTGATGTCACGCTCCCAGTAGTTCGCTCTGCAACCTATATTTCTGCAGACACGCACGTTCCTCGACCTTTTGGTTTTCGTCGTCCCGTAGATCTTGAATGGCATGTCCACCATCGGACGTGAGCACTCAGAGCAAAGATAACTGGTGCGGAATTCGTCGACCATGACGAGGGTTGCGCGGCGAGAGAGTTCAAGCGCGAACCGCTTGAGCGGGACGACATGCTTGGCGAGTTTCGCCACGGCCTTGCGTTTGAATCGCGACACCGTGAATCTCCACTTTCGAAACCCTTTGAGAGCGCAGAACTCCAGCATGGCGTTGATATTCCTCCACATGTGCTCGTAACGAGAGAGCAGAGACACCGACGACGAAGTCTTGAACGATGGCATGTCCTTCAAAAACGCACCGTAGAGTGGATACCTCTTCTTCAGGTTTTCGAACCAGAATGCATGGTGCTCGACACGACTCATGTGTCGGTACTCTCGGGACGTGACTTGTAGGACGTGAGAATTGTCACGCAGGAAGTGAGTCCGGCGCCTGACACCGTGTTTCCGCGGACGGTGCTTTGGGTGGTGCCGTTGGCAGATCTCGCACCACCCCTCCACATCACACTGCGCTCTGCTGCGTCTCTTGCGTCGGTGGCGACGACGGCGGTTCCTGCTGCGCTTCTTGCCATGGCGTTTACCGCCAACGTGGCCTGGACAGGTACTGCACCAACCGGGCATGGAGCGTGGCTCTTCCGGTGGGTTGCAGACAAAGCCCAGCATAGGACGGCTGTATGCCGTCAGCATCGTCCGTAGACCTGGGTCAATCCCGATCAATGTATGTGGCGTATACTTCGGAGAAAGAGCAGGTCGCTCAAGAGGAGCAGGAATCGACGTCAGCACAGCAGCACTGTATCCATTTGTGGAGATCTGATACTCGAAGTTGCGCCTGGGAACGCTAATTCGTTGATCCGCAGTATGGCTAACGCAGTCTCCGAGGTTGAACACCGTGGTCCACATCCTCTCGCGCACTTCTTGGAACTCCTCAGGCGTAGCATACGTCCGATGGCCACGAGAGTTCGTGGACTTGTAGAGTCCAAAGACATCCTTACCCGTAGTTGCCAAAACTTGCCTTGCGACTTGGTAGAGCACCTCTGTCGTGACCGGGGAGAACGATGGCACACAGGAGGTGGGCTGCGGCAGCAACGTAAACAATCGGCACCCTTTCGGGATCTCGTCTTGGTCGTGCATTGGCTCCATAACCTTCAGCATGTCGTACAGCTTGCCGAGAAATAGCACCTCGTGGCTAGCGATGTTCGCATCTGTAGGAGGCAGTTCTAGCCACTCCAGCCATTGCTTCTCGACGTCCGTGAGGTCTTCAGGACTTGACTTTAGTCGAGCGACCATGGCCTCAGCTGCTCCCCGCGGATACGCAAGCTGCAGGCTGATGAACTTGACAAGCCGCGCCTCGAAGTTCGTTCGAACGTGCTGCTGCGCCGCAACGACCATGTCATTCGCCAGTTCTTGGATAGCGGAGCTTGAATAGAGGAGCGTAGGTGGTATATACGACATGACCCTCGACCGCGAAGCCTTGTAGACGTTGATGGACTCCTCTAGTGCAGCGTTAGCCGAGGGTTTTGGCGTGGGCATCTGTTCGTCACCAAAGACAGCAGTGCAGCACCGGTAGAACGTAGCTTGGTCCAGCTGCAGGGCATTCTCCATCGTGCGAGATCTTGCCGGCACTACAGGGTAGTTCGGGTAGCTGCGCCGATGGTGCTCGAACAGGCGGCAGCAGTGGAAGTTCATGACGAACATTGCCTCCACTCGAATCTGCTGCAGAACCACAGCACGTTGTTCGAGCGCGTCCCGGATGTCAGGATTCGGGCAAATGTGCCTCAGTGGGTACGTCACGGTTGAGAACACTAGAGCGCTGTTGGCTCCTCGAAGAAGGGTGCGACGATGGTTCGCGGCGGCGCGTTGCTCGATGTCGACTTGATCAGGCGGTCTCCACGCGACCGCGAGTTCTGGCAGGGGCTCGACGATGCCGGGGTCGGTAGCGAACGAATCCATGAAGACAGGAGGCTTGACTGTTCTGATAGTGAGGCTGCTATCCTGTATGCATGCTGAGTGGCTGCTGGCCACCACAGCCCAGTACACTTTCGTCACACCTGACAACGTAGCAGACGCCGTCTCCCGTAACTCCACTGCTGGTGCTGACGCTGCTGCCTCAGTGGCTTCAACTGCGACTCTAAACTTTAACAATGTTGACCGCAGAAGGCGAATTGACCTAGTGGACGCCTTCTGTCGGGGTGGTATGTCAATTTTGGAAGGCGTCCATTAGTCAAAATCATTCCAAAGACAGCGTCAGGAAGTGGTCAAGTTGGGCAAGCTGGGCAGACGTGGTCCCGGGAAGCTCCCCAGCATCTTTAACAAACCGGAGTGATATGGATGAATATGACGACTTATCCGACTATACTTAAAATTTGGTATGTGCAGCAGCTTCTCTCCATTCCCATTCGAGAATTTGCCACCGCTGGCGTAAGATGGTGAAGCTTTTCTGCGCCATGGTTGGCGAGGCGGGAAGCACGTTCGAGGTGAAAATCGACGATACTGAGTCGGCTTTCGCGTTGAAAGATCAGATCAAAAGTAATAACCATGCAACGATCACGTGTGACCCCAAGAACCTGCGGCTCTTCCTGGCGAAGAAGGGAGACGCGTGGCTGCCGGACGACAATACTCTGGACGCAATGTTACAGAGTGAGGTTGACACTGCAGCGTATATGGAGATGCGTGCGTCGTGGAAGCTAAACAAGTCGACCCTCTTTGGTCCAAATGTTTCGCTCGGGGAGGACGTGATCCACGTGCTGGTGGTAGTTCCGGATCAAGAAACGTCTGCCTACCACCTCCATATTTCCCCTCCGCTTCAACCGTTTGCAGAT
This sequence comes from Phytophthora agathidicida, assembly GCA_025722995.1. NCBI lineage: Eukaryota > Oomycota > Peronosporomycetes > Peronosporales > Peronosporaceae > Phytophthora > Phytophthora agathidicida. The sequence goes on along the minus strand of CP106977.1, from coordinate 288,090 downwards.
GGACTTATTTGGCGTTGCCTCACCTTTCACGCGATGCACTGGTACAGAATTGTATGACTCCGTAATGGAAACCAACTTCGTGCCACTTTCATCGCCTGCGGGATCGGGCAAGACATCGCTGTTGACAGTGTTTGCTCGACGACACCCTGAATTTCACTACGAATCTGTCTCGTTTCAGAGTCCTACGACAGACACCACGGCTCTGCTTAAAAAGCATGGCGTTGATATTGATAACAGAACATGCCGCTTACCCAATGACAAGCTATCGGCATTCATGCTGGATGACTGCCAGCAACTATTCGGAAATATGGAGTTTTGGACGGGACTCCTTAAGGGCTCGGCGTCATGGGTACCTCAGCATGTCCGGTTCATCCTTTCTGCAACTCATTTGCTGGAGACAGACTCTCTCAGCCCCGTTTCGTTTAGCAGTATTTCATGGAAGTTGGCAAGACGCGACTTTTTGATCAGTGATGCTGAGGCTTATGAATGCTTAGAGCAGGAGAACGGGTTGCTGACATCGTTACGATTTTCCACATTCATGGAGGTGCTCGTACGCGAGTGCAATGGGCACATTGGTTCGTTGCGTGTTTCGATTAATACAATGTGTGCGCACTTTTGGCCGGGGAAGGGCCACGATCCAACAGAGCAGGAATTGCTGGCATATTACCTGTCGAGGACGTTTGTGAGCCACATGGCACGGTGTTTCGGCAGTAAGCACATAGCACCAGCCAATCCGAGTCATCAAGCGGTCCTCACCAAGTGTTTCGTGGACGACCCCACCTTTCAGCCGATGGTGCAACATTTGAGTAGTGATGAAGATCAATGCTTTACAAGGTTAAAGCAGGCCGGCATTGTAACTGAAGTTGACGGCTACGTGAAGTTTACGTCTCCGTTGGCTGGAAGGTACTTCTACAAGTGGCTGTTTCCTGGTCATGGATATGAGAATCCTGTGTCGTTGCACAAGCTAATCCGGAAGGCGATTGGAGGTATGTCTGCTTCTGCGCTGAAGCAATCTGTGGTTCACAAAGATGACTTTCCCAAAGAATCTGTGTTCCAGCATCAGTTTATGGCGACGCTTGCGTAACACACGACAAGTACGTGCTCCATATGCCCTGAACTTCCAAGAGTTTTCCCTGCCTCACCCCGTCAACCTACCACGCGAATCGATGGAGAGATTGCCTTTTACTTGAATGAAAGTCTTCGGTGGGGAATCGAATTGCTCGTGAATGGTGACAAGATCGGCGAACATGTATCTCAATTCGCTCCAGAGGGGAAATATGCCGCGCTTGCTGCACGAGAGTACGCTGTCAACGATTTCCGAGGCAACAAGCGTGGAGCAACAACGAATGTTACCCGTACACCAGAGAGGATCACGGTTTTCTTTAAACTTGGAGACTTCTCGACATGTCGCTGCATCTTTGGATTAGATAAGGACCAGGATCTGATCGTTTTGAACCACTAAGTGCCATAGCGTGGCATGAAATGTACGTTGCAGTGGCTATCGTGTTGTAGGATTCGTTGAGGAGCGTGACGGCGTTCCACTCAAACCAAAAGCTGATAGAGTCGATCAAGAACCTCGACCTAATCACGTGAAGGCGGTGGCGTAAAATCTCGTAGAGAACATTATTTCTTCTACGTCTGAAGCGACTTGGTGGGGTTGATCTGTTTGGTTCGAGTTGCCTTTTGCGCTAGAATGCAATGCAGGACGAACGTATCGCTGCTCATCCATGCCCATGGACTGCAGTGGTGTGGCTCGATGGCAGGATTCACCGTTTTCATATGTAGAATGGTCGAAGCGAGGCAGAAAGTAATCAACTCTGGATTGGACGGCGACAAGGTGCTGGCTACAGCCTTAGTACCTGGGGGGTGTTAAGTTTTCACTGTTTCCTTATCAAATGCGAACGAGGGCGAGCGGACGTGAGTGTGAGACGCACACATTGCGTTCACGCTCTGCCAACGCCCACCGATTAGGCAGGGCTGGTCTAGACGAGGGAGTGAATCGCAAACCCCTGTGCTCTATGGGGCAGTCTTGGTGATGTGAACAGGGGTAAACATCTACCTTGGGCGACCCGATCATTCACTGGAACGCAGCTCAATTGCCGTCACAAACGCCATTGAAGCCGAGGTGCACACCCTTCTCCAAGTCTCTCAGGGTGTCCTTCAAGCCAATGATGCCCATGGCCACCGCCGACAGACCAATTGTCGCCGCCAGAAGGTAGACCATGATCGACTCGCGCCTGTACTTTTTGACCAAGTAGGCCACCACCTTCTGTCCGCACAAGCCTCCGATGCAGCCCATGAGTGCGAACCACGCCATGTAGTCGTACTGACGCGTGCCTGGGAACTGGCCATTGATCGCGAACTGCAGCGTCGTCGACGACGATGTGAACAGAATCATGAAGTTGGCAGTAGCCGACTGCACTCCGGGTAGGATACCCATCTCAAGCATGATAGGGCCCTTCACCATGCCTCCTCCGATGCCCAACAAACCAGCAGCCACGCCAGCCATGGTGCACAATGTCGGGAAGATAAGGATACGGCGCTTAATCCAGTGAACGTCGCCTGTGATGAACGGGTAGTTACTGAGCACTTTGAGGCGGTTCAGCAGACGCAACTGGTGCCCAACCCAAAGCGTGATAGCGACCAGGATCAATAGCGGCAGGAACGTGAGCATCCAGTAGTCCGGCGAGTTGCAGGTGATTCCAACGATGCTTGGAGCGCCGTGGCCACCGCGAAGCATCGACTGCACCAGCACCACAAGCCAGGAAATCACCAGCGGGATAATGTACTTGAGAGGGAACACCCGCATCTCGCGCTGCTCGATAGCCTTGCGTCTCTCCAGTTGCTGATCATCGTCAGAGACAAAAGTGCCGAAATTGTGCTTGTCCAGTCCGCCCAGCAGAGCGTCAGAGATTGATGGCTGGTGCTCCCTGAGCGGCGGCAATGACTTAAAATCCTCTTCGTCCTGCTGCCTAATCTGACGTAGCAGCCTGTTGCGACGGGTCTTGGCAAGCCATCTACGGGCAGCAATTTCCACATCGAAGCGCTGTTGAAACACGAAGATCGTGAGCAATTGTATTCACGAAAGGGGAAACGCTCTAAGCAGCAGCTAACGTACGCGGTAAATCGACCACTGGCGCCCGCGGCCTCCACCGTCAGGGCCGCCCTTGAGAACCGACTTGACAACCGCAAGCTGGTGTCTCGACTCTTTCTCGCTAATCTGCTCAAAATTCAGGCAGCAATGTGAGGATGCTTGAACCAACACAAGACAACGACAGCATATCAACGCACCTTGTCCCCCTTTAGAACCGTCTTGTACGTGATGTACGACAACAGCGAGACAAGCAGCACCAGGATAAGCCAGTCCGGGAACATGTGGTTCATCATGACGCCGAAGATGGCGCCGATCAGCGTCGTGGGTTCCATAATCCCCGCAACTTGGTAGTTGATAAGAGGCAGCTTGGCATTAACTGTGTGAACAATGGCCAACTCATCGTCAGTAACATCTATCCGTCCAATTGCACATTACCAAACTTACGCGGATGTTTCCGGTTAAAATTGAAGAAGTAGGCCGACACTGCGTTGCCGAAGATGGTGGCTTTAGACAATGGGATGGCGTGTTTGGGGCTCAGTCCGTAGAAGAAAATGTACATCGGCACCAGCAGACCTCCACCTCCCACGCCACAGCCAGAGCCAAGCGCTGTGCTCACAAAGGCGATGATAGTAGCCACCACGTCCTTCCACGTGAAAGGGTTGAACAAGTCCTTCTCGATGCAATAGGCGACTGGAACCTTCTCTCCCATGGAATTTAGCGCAATTTGTGTCTGCATTTCGCCCGTTGTGGCGTTTAGCGACTCTACCACTTGGCAGCGCTTGGACCCGTCGGTGCTACAGTCGTCGGCGTCAGGACGACAGTATTCGCACTTGCTACAGTGGATAAAATGAAGAAGATTAGTGCGTGTTGATACATTTGACACATTGATACACCTCATTGCATTGATACAAACGCACCCAGAGACGCAGGCCAGGGCCGGTACGTAGCCACAGTCGGTGCTTGTGGAGCATTGCAAACCTACACTCTCGTGGAAGAGCGCGTCTTGCGTGGCGGAGACGGAGGCTACGAAGGCCGTAGCCACCAGGAATAAGAGACGCATATCAACGTCAGAGCAGAATTCAAAATGAGCGCGAAATCAGAATGACCATCAACACCTGACTTGGTTTCACTATGGAAAACTGTTCACCCACAAATGTCACAAAAAGCGGTTGTGTACCAAAATAGTGGTACACTGGATCATGAAAGGACGCGAATGACATGGCTACATTTTGGTAACTAGTTAGTGTGGACCTTGCTGTTGTTGGGATGCCGCTGTTTGACGCCATCGAGAGCGATGTCACGGCCTTCTTTGTGTCACAGGGGACAGTGTTTGACGCGCTGGTCAAAGCCATTATGGACCGCATGGCAAATGTCGAGTCCAGCGTGGCGCTGCTGCGGTCGGACGTAACCAACAACTTCAACTTGGTGAACCAGCGCATCGACGCCAGTAAAGTCGCCGCAGCGGAAGCATCGGCGGCAACAGCGGCGGCGGTGGCTAGTAAAGTCGCAGCAGCTGAAGCGGCGGTGGTGGCATCTGCAGCTGCTTCTGCTGCATTGGCGCCTGCTGCTCCTGTTGTGACCGTCGTGGATCCTGGCGGTGGCAGGAATGACGAACTCGAATACTACGTCATGACGCTGTCCCGTCAGCTCAATCTGGTACTTGAAGTTCTCTTCCAGCCCCATGGGAATAACGTTGTCGAGGTCGTCCAGGCGAAACAGATGGAGATGAAATCGATCTCCGACGTGCTGACGGAGAACGAAGTCATCCTAATGCAGCTCGCAGCTCAGCACGACGATGCGAAGGCGCTGCATGTCGACTCGGTTTCTGTACAGGACAATGGCGGTGTTAATCAGCAGGAAATAGGCGGCGACATCTCGAAAACAACTTCTAGTACGCCTCAGGTACCAGCGCCAGAGTCCGATTCCAAGCAGGGTCCACAAGCTCTTGATAAACCGCGCGAAATGCCATCTACTTTAACGTCTGGAGATGTGTCAGTATCCGCGAGCAATGCATTTGGCGTAAAAATGTCTTCACAAGAGCAAGTCGAAACATCAAAACCGATTTTGAGTACTGTAGATACTGGGAAGCCAACCCATACGCCACCAAGCGATCAAACATCTCGTGAAAATATGCGCCAAGTAGACCCGTCACCTTCATCAGCAGCAAAGTCTCAGTCTAACCAGCGCCCGAAGCAAGTAGTGGAGACGATCAGTCTACAGCTTGATGCAGCACCGTTGACCAAGAAGGAAGAAACTGTTAGAACTGTCAGTGATACAGCAGACAACCAGAGCCGCACACGCATGCCTGATGAACCAGACACGGATGATGACGAGGAAAGAGACCAGGTATCCATTGAATCGCCTCAGTTCCAATCCCGCGGAGAGAACGCTTTACACCGCAGAAAGAGCTTCTATGATAACTGCCAGGATCTTCAGCGTCAAGAGGAAGCCAGGCTGCGTGAGCAGCGGCGCCGAGAAGAGGAACTCATGCGCCGGATCCACGAACTTCTTCTCCAATCTCGTTCGCAGAAACAGCAGGAGCACAAAGTGCATGCCATGGAAGAGTGGAAACAGCAACAAAACGAAATGACGCAGAACCAACAGACGTTAATCTACCATCTTCAGGGGCAACTTCAGGAGCAATTGCAGGCCCACCAACAGCAAGAACAGGAATGGCGCCGTCAGCTCGAAGAGAGGAGGCTATCCGATGTCATCACTTTTCAACGCGATATCGATCAAAAATTAGCCGATGTACACCACGATGTCGATCGAAAGATCGAGGCATTCAACAGCATTCTGGCCGCTGCAAAAGCCACAGAGAGTCACGAAATCGCCCAGGCAATGCAGCACTTCAGCGACTTCGAAAGCAAATTCGTCTCTCCAGACGCGTTGGAAGCAGCAGGGGCGCTGTGGCTGAAGACAGCAGCGGACAACTGCATTTACGGAACAAACCCAGCCAAGCTCGCCATGCTCCAGCAAGATCTTGTAGAATTCAAGACGCAGCTCAATTCTTACTCCGTGAAATCGCCAGCAGTTTCGTCGCTGCATGAAGCACTTGATCGCGCAGTCCAACTTCTTCAACAACCGGCACCACAAAGCAATGGAATGACGAAGGGATCGGAGCAGGAGAGCACCATGTATACGCTGCGGCAACTGCTTGCCAAGATTGACTCGTTCTATCGGACAGCAGCTGCTGAGCACGAGGAATTCCCGTTACCTGACGTCGGATTCCTGGCTGAAGTGATTCACCGAATGGAGTTGGGTACGGCTAACCTGCTAGATGCCGTCGATTTCCAGCAAGAACACTTCCAGCAGACATCAACACAGCAGCAAACAGGACTTGACAAGCTTCAGAAAGAACTCTGGAGGCAGCAGGAGGTTGAGAAAGCACTCCGAACTCAGTTGGGAACGTGCCCAAGCAAAGAAGACACGTTGCGACTTGTTCAGGATCTGCGCGACCAGGTTTGTGCCATCTTCAGACGCAAATATCTTCGGGTATGATATGGTTTTACTGTAAAAATCACTCCTTGTCTTGTACAGATTACTGCCACAACAGCAGACTCTGCGTCGCGGATGCTGGATACGGTGGATGACTTACGTTTCCGAATGGCTGGTCTCCCGAATGCTAAAATGATCGAACAGCTCGCGAACGACCTCCACGCGAAGACTGATCGGCTTACGCACGACCTGGACACCACTGCTGGCAAACTCACTCATGATTTACGGCTGAAGGCCGATCGAGCCGAGATAGATCGTCTGCAAAGGTTATTTTGCTACTCCTCTTCAGGAGATCATGCAGTCTTTACTAACGTAGTCGTGTATATGGGTGCAGCCTCCTTGAAAGCAGCAACGGGGCAAGCGCACCACCAGCATACCTCACAAAATCTCCCTTGAAATGCTTGTCGTGTGACCAGCATCTTCCATTTGCACAGGCTCCTCATGACGATGATAGGCATCCTGAGCAAACATCGAATCCAGGGTCCCCAACCGCTCAACAAGCTGGCTCACCACCTCGTTCGCCTCCGAGTTCTCCCCCACGCCCAATTATTTACCAGAACCAGCAAAATGTCCAACAACCGTCATATCCGTACCAACAATACCCGGGCTACCCACAACCAGGTGCCTATAACGACCTCGGCATCAATACTGGCATTCTTGAAGAACTGTTTGCGGCCTCAACATCAGCGCTGGAGAGACGACGGCAACAACGACAACGCTTGAAGTTGCAACTTTTGACTCCACAGTCGGATACCGACAACGAATGGGCTTCTCGAAAGCCCACATTTATGAACATCGACGACGGCAGAAACCGGATTCCGCTCCGAAAGACACAGCTCTCAGAGCAGGTGATCTATGGCCCTGCGATCACTCCACACGCCTTCCGCAAAAAACATTTTGGCCGCACTGATGAGTATGTCGAGTTAATGTCAATGGAACAGGGAACTGACTGACATACTTGTGACTGCCCTGTAGACGGCCGAAGACTGCTGCACTGCCGGATAAAAGATCTGGAGGCGAAATCATAACACGCACGACGTCGTCAACAGTAAGTACCGTGTTAAACTTACCTTGTGGTTTTTGGTGCAAACTCAAATGATGCTGTGTTTCGTCTCCAGGTAATCGTACGTCCATTTGCCGAACTCAGTGATAAGCACATGCAGAAGAGATGAACGCACAACTAATAACAAGGTCTGGTTGTGTGCGTGCCTGGCTTGCAATTTTGATTTCCATCCTCAGCAAAACTCATTGCTCCATCTTTTTTGCCTCAGCTTTGGGTTGTTTGGCACGATTCAACATGCTCCTTAGACATCTAACGTGAATTTCACCTTCCGCCCTGGCCCCGAGTTCGAATTCAAACTATGGAGACCCTTTCCACCGCTCGTAATCTTGCGCACTGGTGGAGTCTCATACACTGACGATGAAAGAGGTTCCAGAAATTCGTCTTCGCTATCGCTCATGCCGTAAATTTCATCCAGTCGCTTTGATGTAACTTGCTTGATTTTGTGCATCAAAGGATGCACGGACAATTCCTGAACCAGGACAGCTCCGTGGTTGGCAGCGATACCGAGTTCCGCATTTGCGACTGGTAAGGTAGCTCCACCATTCTCGGGTGTTGCTGATCCTGACAGTGCCCCGACGACCGAGGGTGAAGGGTTGAGCGAGGGCGCGCTCGTCTCAGTTATGCCATAATACCGCGAAGACGGAACTGGGATACGATCCATGACCAACCTTCCCCCACGTCCAATGCGCCCACGGCATCTGTACTTTGGTGGCTGCTGGAAAATCGCCGCCATCAATCGGGGTGGTGAAAGAGGATAAGAGGGGTATACCGGGCCACTCATTTCTCTCGGCGAGCCATCCGTGTCTGTCGTATCCTCCATCACGAAGTTTGCTGATGTGTCGTACTCCATAAAGGTTGGTGCAATTTGTGGTCCTTCGACTGCAGCGCCACCCTTTCCAGTCTTTGCATCAGCCTTCCCATCTCCAGAACCTGAAGCACTGCTATCTCCACCAAAGCTGCCGTTTTCACCCTCACGATGTTTTTTCTTTTTCTTCTTTTTCTTCTTGTGGCGTTCGCGCTCTTCATCCACCGGAATAACAGGCTTGCGTACAACAGAATTCGGTCCCCGATCCGTGAGTTCATGCTCGGCTTGACGTCGAATTTCATCCAGGAAGTCCAGCTGCAGTCTCTTCGCTCTCTCTCGACGCCGGACTAGATCCAACAGCCTACGAACACGCTCAAAGTCCACACGCAGCTGCTGCAGCTTGCGGAATCCTTCAAGGTCGTTCTTACGATGTTTGCGAAGCTTATAGCGCTCCTTTTCACGTGGACGAAACACCGCGTGCGGGTTCGTGTCATTCAGCGGCGTCTGAGGCCAAAATCGCCGTAACAGCGGACGCCGCAATTGCTGCCGCTTAGCTGCCCAGTACGCGTACACGTCGCACGTGACGCGATTGAGCGGCGTCTTGTGCATGCCCAGCCTCTTGGCAAAGACATCTTCAGCCTCCGCTAGCGTCATAACATTGGGGTTCAGCAGTGCCGAAGCTTTCTCCAGAGCATCTAACATCAGGGCGAAGCGTTCCTGGGACAATTGGTAGCGTGGATCTCCGTCCACTCCGTACTTCGGGTGGCGTCTGAGCCACCGCATGTCCTCCAGGTCCAGGTCAACTTCAACACCCTGGGGCTCAGGACCTAAAGCTTCGGATCCTGCAGGATCTTCATCTCTTGGCAAAGCCTGGAACCGCACGTACGACGTCGGCACGTCGAAGTCTGCAGGAACAGAAGTCTCGTACGTTGGCACCGATAGGATCACTGGAATGGGGATGTCCTTCTTCCTGCGCTTGGATTGACTGCCAGCCTGCTGACGAGCTTCCAAGTTCTAAAAACATTTTAGGATAGGACGATAACGAGAAATTTTGGTTAGAATATTATGTAAATAAGAAAATAATAATACTTCGAGTTTTTCCCTTACCGCTACGAGCTGCTGGAACGTCGCGTGTGGCTGGGAAGGACCGCTAGCACCGTCATCATCTGCGTCTAGATCGTCCTCCTCTCGGATGATCCGCATACGCGCATTGATGTCGATCTGCCGAGGCCGCAGACTCGAGCGCCGCATGGTCGCTCGCTCGCTCGTTAGGTAAATTTCATACAGGACGAGGAGCCTCCTCGGAGGAGGAGACTATACAAATCTCAAGAGAAGAATGTACCTTAAATTCGGTACCCTGAATAAGAAAATATGTAACGTGTGACGGAATTGTAGCCATGTTATCTTGCTGGAGGTTAGTAGCCTTCTAGGAAGATTTCGAGACGTCCTGCGGGTTTATCGTTGTTCATGAGCAGCAGTTTGTGCGAGAGACTGTGGCCAACAGGTAGGAGTGGGAAAGGCATCGTACCCACAGCAATTCGCTCACTGTACACGAAATGCAAAGGTGTTAGAATCATCCGAGACCAAAAATGCCCGACAAATGACAAGTTGTACGTACTCAAGAGAGTTCATAACGCCCGAGTGCTTCAGGATGAAGACCAAGGTGCAGGTTCGAGTGTTTTCAGGAGTGAGTGCCAATTCGAAGACTTGGCCTCGCCACGTCGGGACTTCACCTCCGCCTGGATGCACTGACGTTTTAAACTGAGCGAGTTTCTCGCCGTCGCCACGAACCAGTCGACAGACGCAGTATGGGTTCTGTCTTCTGAGCTTCAGGACACGGCGAAGACCCGTCGCACACAAGATCTTCAACCGGTACAGTTGTAACGCAGGCAGAGCTGATCGAGGTGATACCGGCGGCAATGCTGGTTTCACGGCGCTAATGACAGGTCCGAGTGATGCTTCACTAGCGACGGGCGCTAAACGGCTTGGTAGATCCGTAGTCACCAAAACGCTGCTTTTCCCAGTAGCCTCATGGCCTGTTTGAATGGGTTCCACAGGATCGGCAGCCACTGGCATTGCAGAAACTGTAGCATTCGCTTGGTTCTCGACGGCGGCAATTGCATTCATTTCTTCTGGCGATAACCACGCAGAGCTGTTAGCTCGTGAAGGGCGGGCAGGCACAACGGGATCCAGTTCTTGACGGATTGGGAATGGACTGATGTCATCGCTGCTTGCCCCAGGTAGTGTCAAACTCGGAGAACGATCCAAAGCTGGCAAAATTTCCACTTGTCGCTGGAGTACTTCTTCTCCAGACTCCCATGCAGCAATTCCAGTCTTGGTTTGCCGACGTGATGCTTCAGGAATAACTTCGGTTCGTAACTCGCTTTGCTCGACCACAACGGGAACAAGGGTGTTCGACGCGAAATAAGTAGCAATCTCCGTGGCACCTCGTCGAAAAATCTCTACCGGGACGTGTGTCAACGCCACCATCCCGATATCGCGCTGAGCCGCCCACTCTTTCACAAGCTGTAGTCGTGAATGGAGTCGCTCGGAATGTTCAGTCTTGCTAACAACTGGGTCGGTCTGAGGTAGAATGGCCTTGTGACTCATGAGAATGTGGCACACGTCGATAAATTCTTCTTCTTCGTTACAGCCAGGTTGGTTGTCCCATTGCGCGAGCGCTCGTAGCAGCGGTGTACGATTTTCCTGGTGCACCAAATCTTGTAAGGATGGTTTAAGCATGGTGCAATAGATTACAGGCTTACCTCGTCACGTGCGTTCACGTCCGCGCCGTGCTCTACCAACCCGCTAACAAAACTTGCGTTCCATTTCGCAGCATGCACATGAAGTAATGTATCACCGTTCGAGTCTTTGATATTCACATCGCCCCCTCGTCGAAGTAGCAAACCGAATATGGCGTCGGACGTAGACTCGAACAGCACAGTCATTGTCTACCAACAACAAACAGAGCACCGTTAGCATGGGTTTCTAGGTCGCAAGTTGTTCACTTGCAAGTAGCGTACAGTTTTGTTGGCACCTGTCGTCACAGTGTACTTCCGATTTACATTCGCTCCCCGTTTCAGAAGCAATGTCACCAACTCTATATTCTTGCGAAACACTGCAGCTCGAAGTGGAGGTGGGTTCTACAGCGACGAAAAAACAAACACGACAAAATGCCACAGTTAACACCATCCATAATTGATACGAAGTCCGCTGGAGTCGTTCACCAACGAACCTCATCATGCTTAGAACCATTGACTTCGGCCCCATTACCCAACAAAACCTTCACCAGTTCGACATTTTGCTTATCCACCGCGTCGTAGAGCAGTCCTCCTTTTGCTTCCTGAACCGCAGCTATGTTAGTCTAAGGCTTTCATATCGCTAACAGGGCAATTCCTTACGTGATCGTGATGTTTAGTGGGACTCGTGCCTGTCTTGACGACAGCGTTGATAACGTGAGCATTCGCCCCTGCCTCGATTAACTTCGCCAACTCTTCAGCGTTGCCCCGCTGTACAGCCTGCAACGCCTTGTAAGCTAGCAGCTCCGGCGGCTGCTGGGACCCTTGCATCTTGACTATGACGAATGGCACCGAAACAAAAACAACAGACTGGTGCAGGACCTGAGCCTCCCCCAGGCCTCAGCTCAGTGCTGAAGACGACCAGCTTGCGTAAACTTGGCAACGAGGAAAGTGACAGATCAAAGTTTTCATATGAAGCCACTATTCTTATCAAGCCAAGTTTCGTGCTCACGTATAAAGGTCTCGAAATATCCAACCTGCATGACACACGTCCACCACAGAGCAGCACTGCCATAATTTCACGGTCAAAACTTGGTACTTTACTGCGTTATCCAGTCGCCAATCTTCTATGCCTGGAACTTCCGCAGCACCGACGAGTCTACTGTTTGCAGCAGTTGATCGAAAGCACTGCTACCCAGCTTTGCTGCAATATCATTCAATCTTCCGCAGACAAACTCCTTTAAGTCCAACGCTAATACTGGAGCATCTTCTTGGCTTGGCTGCTGCTGCTGGCGTTTGTGGTGAGCTTGGAAAGCGCGATAGACTCCTGACCGGGCACCATCTTGGTCGCGGTCGGCATTAGCTGCAGCCTCCTTCTGTTTGTGTTCCTCTTGCTCATCTTCTATCACCTCGACACAAATCTCCAGGACTTGACCGGTCTTCTCTAACAGTGGCTGCTCCATTAGCATGAGGGTGGAGCACAACGCGATTGCCCACACCTTCCGTCGCAAAAGCGTTAAAGGTGACGATCCGACAGTGTAGAACAACCTGAGCATCATATCCAAGAGTAGCAGCAATACGGCGTGATCGTTGACCAGTAAATACTTCAGTGTGAAGTCGAAGTCGACCAACATCAGCCGTGCAACGACGCTTAAATAACCAGCGAGCACGCTTTCCGGCTCATGTTTAGGCTCTCCTTGCTGAAATGTGATGCACGCTTCGATCATTGACTTTACCACTGGCAAAAACCCTGCGACTTGGTCGGCTGGAACCGTCACAACAATAATCTCAGTCACATGGGCGATCTGAAAAGAGGCTTCCGCCTTAACGTTCCCAATCACGCTTTGTAGGAGCCCCGAAACGCTAGTGTTGTAGGTCTGCCAAAACTGCGCCTTGCCGAGCCGCAAGTAGTGCTCCAACAAATCAAGAACTAACGCCACGTGCTCATAATCACGCTCCATTAGGCGCAGTACATTGGCGAATAATAAGTGTAGCTCCTCCGTGTACACTGTGGACACTCCAAGCGTCTCGTTCCAGAGCTCCAATCCACTTTCCATCAAGAACACTTCGTCTGGGTTTGATACATCGGTTGCAAATCGAATAACCTGCACACACATGTCCAGCAGTGTCTGCACGCTACCAGCATCCACACACACGCCGGAAGACGTTTTCTGTGCCTCTTTCACGCTTGTAAGAAGATTGGCCATCAGCTGAAGTATTTTTCCGCGCACCAAGTTGCTAGCGTCACTCTCGTTTGTCCATAATGCAGGCAGTGGCGCACTGATCTGGTGGCAAAAGCTTACGATGTGCGCGCCACAGGCTTGAATAATTGCCTCCAAACATCCCAGCACTTTCATCTTGCTCTCCGATTCGTCCGTCTGCGGGAAGAAAGCAAACAAACACTCCAATGCCCGGGGTAAGAATGGAGCAAACACATCGTACTCGAATCCCCAGTCGTTCACCATAGATTCCAGTGTCTGAATAATACGAAGCTTAAGTGCAACATCTGCATCAGCCTGATGGAAGAATGCAGACGGGTTCAGCAATGCATCATAAAGAGGCGGACGCACATTTGCCGATAGCTGCGCTAGCCAACAGCTGACGAGCCATACAATGCGGAAGCGCAGAACTGGCAGTCCCTGAAACGAGCCAACGGAAGCGTCTGGGTTTACGAGGATTGGCACAAGGTTGGTAAGAAACCACGGCTCAAACTCGAAGCTGTCATGGAGATCGTAGCATCCAAGACCAATAGCTAAAAGCACGGCATCCATTTCGAGAATTCGCCGGTCATTGCCAGCAGTAGGTACCTGACCACGACCTAGTTCCAATAGATATATCGAGGCACTCGAGGTCATCTGAGTGAGCGCTGGGATTGTCTGGTCTGGAAAATTCTGCAGCAGTGTTAAGAAAACGTTTTCAGCACAAGCTCGCACCGATTCCTTTGCCGTTAAGCTTTCCATGAGAGTGCAATACGCCTCCGGGTCACTCTGCCACTCTTCTAGGTCTTTCGCAGTTAGCGTCATGTATTGCGTCACCACCAGGTTCAGCATTGCAGCAAAACGATTCTCAGTCCCTGTGAAAAATGCCTGCAGTGATGCTTGCGCTTCGAGTACCATTGCGTCTGTCAGTGCAACATCTCCGGTGGCTGTGATGACCTTCGCCATAATCCGCGTCGAACCATCTTGTCCAGAGAGACTCTCGTTCTTGTACAGACGGCAGCTCAGTACGTTAGCAAAAAATTGAAGTACATCAATCTGCAGTCGTCGGGGAGAAGGGAGCGCTTTCGAAGGTACTAAAGCAAAGCCATTGAGGATGTTCCAGAACAGGATAAGATACGCCGGCAAATATTCACGAAACTCCATCGGATACGAGTTCTGCAGACCCACAACAGTTGCTGCAATGCGGTGCATGCACTTGTCGAGTGTCAGCATCGCCTCCTCCACCTCTGCAGCTTCACCATTGTTACCGATCGTCTGGCGGAATTCCACCAGTCTCTCCAGCTGGTTGTTAAATTCCACAAGTGCCGATTTCACCACGTGACCATCCTGCAACGCCGCCAAGTCTCGGAATGCAATGAGCAGCATCGTCGAAATGAGTTTCGTCGTTGTCACCAGGATATTCAGCTGCTCTGCTCCTGTAGTCGTTAACACCAACGCAATCGCTTCCGTCTTCGCCTGTGACTGCAAAAAGTCGTTCAGTTGAGTAGCCGTCGCTGTCCAATACTGCAACAATAACGGCAGCAGCTCCACACTCAACATCGCGAACTGTTTGCGGTGCTGCATGAGTCTCCTGGTCGCCAGCTCCTTCACAACTCGGTAGCAAACATCCACGCCACGTCGCTCCCTTGCCAATTCCACAGCTCCGTCCTGACGTCGCAACGGCTGCAACATCATCGGGAACAGTGTCTCGAACGTCCAGTCTGTTGGGAATTCAGCACGTGCGATGGTGGCGACAATGAGGGACAAGTGAACCGCCGTCGTCTGCTGGGGCTCATTTAGAGCTGCAAACAGCAATACACTGCGCACGTGGACGCGCTCTTCCTCTGATAACAGGTTCGTAGCTTTACGGCCTCTCCACTGCACCTTGAGGAAGTGTTTCAGCCACAGCACAGCCATCAGACGCACGTCCGCGTCCTCGGAGGCCAATTGAGCAAGATTGCGCGGCGTTCCGTCGGTATTAGGGACTGCTACACACATCTCCAGCAACGCAGCGAGGAATGGCGCAGTGATAGGCGCATTCTGAAGCTGTTGCAAGTCCTTCTCAGCCGCGGACCGCTGTGGTTCGGGCGCGCGAAGGCTCAGTGCGAGCAGGTCGCGCATCCGCGCGACGTCGGCCACCATTGGTAGCAAATGGATAGTTTTGTGTAAAGTACATTACTTATGGTGTGGCCCACATACTTGGGGTGCACCACTTTTTTCGAGGGAAAGTCTGCTGGCCACCCACTTGTCTGGGCATACAAAGTCCAAGTGAGTGACGGGGTCTGAGCTGCGGGTTGATCTCTCGTCCACGCATCCAAAACAGAACAACACGCACACGGAGGAAGACCGCGGAACTCGATCGTTTCCGCCCGCTTTCTCTCTTCTTCTACGCTCCCGTAGACAACAACACCCACTTTTTACCAACCATGGCTGACGTGGAGGACCGCAAGCCGACGTAAGTCGCCTGCAATTCGCTGCATTTTCACCCCCTGAAACAATTGTGCCATTGACCAAATTTCTCCCCAATTCAGTGAGCACGTCGAGGAGGGCCAGGACGAGCAGGTGCAGCTCAATGAGGGCGACATCGAGACGAACTGGGACGAGGTCATCGAGACCTTCGACGGCATGGATCTGCGCGAGGACCTGCTGCGCGGCATCTACGCCTACGGTTTCGAGAAGCCGTCGGCCATCCAACAGCGCGCCGTGAAGCCCATTCTGCTGGGCCACGACTGCATTGCCCAGGCCCAGTCCGGTACGGGTAAGACGGCCACGTTCGCCGTGTCGATCCTGCAGAAGATCGACATCAACCTCAAGGAGACGCAGGCTCTGATCCTCGCCCCCACGCGCGAACTGGCCCAGCAGATCGTCAAGGTTGTCGTCGCCATTGGCGACTACATGAGCGTCCAGGTGCACGCTTGCGTTGGTGGTACCGCCGTCCGCGACGACATCCGCACGCTGCAGCAGGGTGTGCACATTGTGGTGGGTACCCCCGGCCGTGTGGGCGACATGATCAACCGTCGCGCTCTCCGCACCGACGAGGTCAAGATGTTCGTGCTGGATGAGGCTGATGAGATGCTGTCCCGTGGTTTCAAGGACCAGATCTACGAGGTCTTCCGCTTCCTGCCCGAGAAGGTGCAGGTGGCGCTGTTCTCCGCTACCATGCCTCTGGACGTGCTGGAGGTGACTCGTCGCTTCATGCGCGAGCCCATTCGCATTCTCGTGAAGCGTGACGAGCTGACCCTTGAAGGTATCAAGCAGTTCTTCATCGCCATCGACCGCGAGGAGTGGAAGTTCGACACGCTCTGCGATCTGTACGAGACGCTGACCATCACACAGGCCATCATCTACTGCAACACGCGCCGAAAAGTCGACTGGCTTACCGAGAAGATGCAGTCGAAGGACTTCACGGTGTCGGCCATGCACGGTGACATGGAGCAGCGCGAGCGTGACATCATTATGCGTGAGTTCCGCTCGGGCTCCTCGCGTGTGCTGATCACGACGGACCTGCTGGCCCGTGGTATCGACGTGCAGCAGGTGTCGCTGGTCATCAACTACGACCTGCCGACGAACCGTGAGAACTACATCCACCGTATCGGTCGTTCGGGTCGTTTCGGTCGTAAGGGTGTGGCCATCAACTTTTTGACGCACAACGACGTGCGATACCTGCGCGACATTGAGCAGTTCTACAACACGCAGATCGACGAGATGCCCATGAACGTCGCGGATCTTATTTAAGAGCCCCTCCAGTGAACGTTCCCCAGCGAGGCTGCGCGCATTGCGCCGCGTCGCCGAGCCGTCGTCGACCCTGCAGCTGCGGCACGACGGCGTCGATGCGATGTTAGGTCAACAGCTTTTGGGGACGGACGGCGAACAAGTGAGAGACGACGGAGTTGCGGGCCAACCAATGTAGAACCAAGTGTTAGGAACAGCTGAGGGGAACGGAGGGGGTCGACGACAGTAGTGGAAACAGGAGACGGAAGAGAAAAGGACGGCGGCGACAGGGGGAGAAAGAGTAGGAGCTCGCGCGTTAAAGAAAAAGAGGAAGGGGGCTGTGTGTCTTCTTGTTTTGTTTCATCTTTTGTGTTTGGTGGGTCCAGTGTTGAAGTGCCACGTACTTGTGTGATTCGGTTGACTCAGGTTCGTCATTGACTGGCCCACGGTGCTCTACCCGAGATGGCTTCAAGAAAATCAGGTTGCAAAGCTTGACAAGCAGTGCTTGAAGAGAACTTCTTCATCCTCTCCTCTGATAGTTGCAGCGGTGGCAATGGCGATCTCGTCAATCGAGCAGCACTAGAGAAACTCGCCGTAGTAATGCATGTCTTCAGTGCAATGCACCCAGGCGTCAGCGGCCAGCTCGACGATCCAGCCGAGTCCAGCATTATGATTTGAGCTCGGCATTTCGGCCAATCGCCGTCCAGAAACGACCGCGCCCGTTGCTTCTTCATTCCACATTCTCCGCCAGTAGCAACTTAGCTCCTTTCGCCGATCACCATGAGCGAGACTGTGCCCAAGCAGCCCGAGGAGACCGCGAACCTGTACGAGGTGCTAGGCGTGGAGAAGTCCGCCAGCGAGCTGGAGATCAAGACCGCCTACCGCAAGCTGGCGCTCAAGTACCACCCAGACCGCAATGCCGGCTCCGTGGAAGCCGCTGACAAGTTCAAACAGGCCAGCGCCGCGTACGCCATTCTGAGCGACCCCAACAAGCGCCGCCAATACGACGTGGCGGGCGACAGCGGCAAGGATATGGAGTTCGAGAGCGTGGACGTGGAGTCCATGGGCGGCTTCGGACGCGTCGTGGGGGCGCTCTTCACCAAGATCGGGATGCCCATTCCCACGCAGATCTCGCAGACTGTTCTGTCGGCCGCGAAAGATCTGTGCGACGCGCGCAACAACTCGACGCAGCTGCCGCAGGTGACGCAGATGGTGTTCGGCATGGAACGCCACGCCAAGGTGGACAAGCAGGACGCGCACTTCTACAAGCTGCAGGTGGACAGAGACCGCGAGTCGGTCGTCTTCATGTGTCGCTCGGCTAGTAAAAGCAAGTTTAAATTGGTGCTGTTCGACCAGCGCGGAGCCGTGCGCATGGTGCAGGAGTCGGTCAAGAAGCCGCGCTGCACTGCGGCGGACATGTATCTGTCCAGTACAGTTGAGCTCATGGATCTGAACCCGGAGCTGTGGCCGGGGGCTAACAGCGACTCGGAGCTGCCCGAGATCTTTAGTAAGTTGTCGCTGTTTGAAGTGCGACGTACAGTGCCGCTCGAGAAGGGCGAGCATCTGTTCTGTGTCTACGGAGACAATTGGCTGTCGGCCGTGAAGTACTCGATCAAGTGTCTGAAGATCGACGAGCAGTCAGCTGCACTGCGCAACATCCAACAGAGCGAGCATGAGCTGGCGGGGATTAAGCATGACCTCGATGCACTGCAAAAGGAGTACGTGGCTGCTAAGAAGGCATTCGAAGAGGTCTGTGGAAGAGTGGAAGCCAAGCAGATTCGCACAGAGGAGCTGTTGCAGGAGCGCGAGCAGTCATACGAGGCATTCCTGGCCGGGTGCGACCCCAATACGACGGTCGGGCCGTTTGATGACTCGCGTGGCTCGAATGCCTCGTCAAACGGACAGAAGGGATCTTCAGGCGAGGTTGCTAGCCCTGCCGGAGGTATCCGCAACATCTTTGGTGGCTTCCAGAACCGATTCTTCGCGGGTAAGGAACGCACGAGCTCAATGGATGCTACCAGTAACGCGTCATCCCACAGCCATTAACAAGTGTGAAGAAAGTAGTGAGCCATAGATGCAGTGTACCCGACTGAGGAAGATGGTAGGTAGGATTTCAAAGGAGGACGCGGCGGAGCAGCGATGAGAAGGATTGACACATTTTAGAATTTTAGTAGTTGACGCTGGTTGTGTTTTACAGCTCTTTGTCTTCTGTTCATTGACCGTTGCAACCTAGTAGTCATCCAGCAGCCGTTGGCGCTTGGGGTCGATTGGTTCGTCCAGCCTCTTTGCCATGCAGTAGGCATGTGCAATCCAGGGCACGAAAGCTGCAGCAAATAAAAACTGGCCCACGAAGAAGGCCGTGCCAAATACAGGCAGCTCGATTGCGAGAGCATTGTAGAACCGAGCAAGCTGCGTCATGCGGCAATGCGCAGGCAGATCTCCAGACTTGGCCGCCGCTGCAGCAGCATTAGCTGCCTCCTCTAAAGTGCAGGGAACGACACGTCCAAACGCATCAGCAAACATTTGGTGCCCAAAGGTGGAATACTGCGGTGCCAATGTCAGCAACGCGAAGAGTCCAACCATAGCGAGCTGCATCAACACGAGAGACAGCATCGTCATCGTGGCAGCAGACGTCAGCCGCGGCTGCAATCGTCCCAATCGAAAGCACAAAAACTGCAGACCGTGGCGTTTGAGAACGATCAATGAAATCGTGAACAAGTACAGGAAGAGCACAGCAAAAACCACATAGTCCAGCGGGAAGACACGCGAAGCTAGTACCAATAGCAAATCCATCGGGTTCGGGAATTCCGGTGCGTTCAGAAGAAACCCACGGTCAAAGTCGGAGTGTGCCATCTTGTCGATGCTCGTGATGAGCATTGAGATCACGATCAGCAGCGACAAAATCATCAGCACGACGCCGATCGGGATTTTCCAGCAAGATAATTTACCAGTGAGCGCGAACTTTTGCAGGTTTGCATTCAGCACTTCGCGACGTTCTTCAAGAAGTTTTTCACGGGTCTTCAGCTGCGAGAGTCGCTCCTGATCCGCCCCACTCATCTGCTGTTCGACAGCATAACGCTGCAGGATAGTCTCTCTCGTCTGCTTCGTCGCCTGTGTCTCCATCGCATTCTCCTGTAATAAATCTTCAAAAGTCGTCATGTTCTCGTCGATACTGTGATCTTCCATGAGGAGCCCCACGAGCGGCACACTCGCGAGTCCTCGACTGCACACAAACAGCCACAGGTACATTCCTGTCAGCGCTAGAATCCCCACCAGAAGTCTTAGAAACGTCTCCAGATCCGACGAAAACTTGAGCAATGGCTTCAGCCAGTCGATATCCGAGCTAGCAGGCTTGCCACAGAGCAAAACGACCATCAACATGACCAGCAGCAGTGATAGACCCAGCAGGAAGCACGCTGTACGCTTCAGAGCAGCATACAGTCGGTCTCTGGCGGAAAACCTCAGCGTCAAGTGTGCAATCTCCGTCTGTTTGGCGTAGTTGAAGGCCAGCGGCGCTCCCACGAAAGAATAGAGCGCCAAAGCTGCGAAATACACTTGGTACATCACTCGAAGCGCTCGAACATTGGCTGGCACATGGGGCAATGCGTTCTCCAGCAGATAAACGTCCACAGGAGCTGTGAAAAGACACAGCAATGCAATGTACAATGCCAGAATGCAGACGATATTGACAAAGCGTGAGGAAACGGTGAGCGGCGCAGCGCTGAGTGTCGAAGTGCCGGCGAACGCAGCGAGCGACGATGACGCGCCGTGCTTGGGCTGAGCGTAAAGAACGAGAAATGTGCTGAAGAGGAGGAGAACGAGCGCTACGCTGGCGTACAGCAGCCACACGAGGAGCGCCGAGGAGTCCATGGGACGCTGCGAGGCGATGATGAGAAGGCGTGTCTGCTTTGAAGTGCTCTGCTGATTCGATTTGGAGAAGAACGAGATGTGTGGTGTGGTGCACGCCATTTGAGACTTTTGGATACATTTTGGCACTTGACTTGTGAAAATGCGAGACGGAAGCCTCAGCTATGAGAGGTTCTGTGCGGAGGCGGAGGTACTGCAGAGGAGATCGCATGAGGTGGCGAGAATGCAGAACGTGGGGAGTGAAGCGTGTGTGGCGACGTGGGAGTGGAGACACGGGAATCGACAGGTGAGGAGCATCGGAAGAAGTGGTGGTGGAGTGGCTGACTGAAGAGTTTTTGTTGCAATGTTGCAGCACTTGGACGGAGACTCGTACCTCGTTTCAACAGGAAATGTTCGGCCGTATTTTTTGGATGTAGAAGGTGAAAGTGTGAAGGACGACGAGGAGTTGGGTGGGGATATTGACGAGATGTTGCAAGTTGAAGAAGTGAGCAGTGCAATGTTTTGGCTTGAATTGGCGCAGTATTGCGGCGGATAGCTCACCAGCATTGTTATTGTATTACTAAGGACAATTGGACAGAAGACAATACGATCCGGACGACGACGTTGCAGTCAAAGAGCGTGAAGACTGCTCTGCTCGAGTTCCACATCGTCTACCACACCATCTACCAGACGCCGGTGCTGTACTTCCGAGTGCTAGCGGTTGACGGGGCGCCCCTGCCAGCAAGCATTGTTACTCGCGACGCCCACTTCCCTGGTTCCAACGTTCGATCGACGTTCGTCGCGATGGGGGAGCATCCGGTCCTGGGCAAACCGTTCTCCTTCCTGCATCCGTGTGAAACTGCTGCAGCCATGCAGCTTCTCCAAGATCAAATTCCGTCCAGCATCAACGTCAAAACTGTAGACGTGCCTCAGTATCTCGCGAGTTGGCTCAGCTTGGTGCAGCCGTTGACAGGCATCTCGCCGCTCGACTATTTTCAACTTTAATTTTGAATAAAATTAATTGACTTATTTGAATTTAGCGCCATTTTTCAGAAGGATGGCATCCCGAGAAGAGCTCGCCACGGCGCGTCCCCACAAGAAGTGTGCCATGCTGTCTACGCCAGAGTGCGAAGTTGATGTGTAGTGGACCCATTTTCACGTGTTCTGTGCCTTAATTTGCCCAGGCAACGCGTCGGAGGCGCCCACTCGTCCACTACAACAGCAGCGTCGAGCTCTCGAGCCAAGTTCGCGTTCGGTTCGCGGCTTCCTGATGCTGGGACAAGCTCGCTGACAAGACCGAAGAGTAGTAGCAAAGCTAGAATCCATGCGTTGACGCGAGTGCGCCATGAGCACGACGTTCGGCCGCTGATCAACCCCAGAAAGCGGACAAGGTCCTCGTCTCGAGACTCAGACGACTCGGCGCCCAAGACGAAGCCTTTGCATCGGCCGCTAACAGTCAACGCAGCTTTGCCTCTTCAAAGCAGCCACTTGCCTGCTCCGATGAAGGTGCAGGCGCTCTTGAGTGGATCACAACTGCAGACAATTTCGCCGTCAAATCCTGTACTCGGGCAGAAGAAGAAGAGATCGACAGAGCAGCATGAACAGGAACGAATTGCCGACCTGGGTAGGTTCGAAGCTGGTTCTAGTGTTAGTATGGACTTGATGATTTAACGTTATGTGTTCTGCCATACCTCAATTGTAGCTTCTACGGAGCCTGCGTTCTGGGTTAAGCGCCGAGAGAAAGTGGAGGCAGCACTGAAGGAGCTGGACACCATCGAGTACGTGCTTGTCGCGTCAAGTTTTGCTTGTGGTGACAATGACTAACATTTGCTGATGCTGTCATTGTCTAGGAAACAGATCATGGCGATAGTCTAGCAGTGCAAGCAGCTCAATCAATTGTTCTTGTTAGTTCTCAACCACGTAGCTTTTTGTAGCTGTGTACTTCTCCATAATGTACATGCGTTTGTGAACCTGCGCTAGATGTGCTAAGCAACTCAATTCTATGCTCGCTTCCTGTCTTCCTCTCTGGTGGACAGCATGAATGTCCTCCTCCCGTCTCTCAGGCTTAGCAACATGTCCTTCTGGGCAGACCATTAAAGTGCATCGACCTGATAAGGCGCATGGTGATGCTTCAAGTGCCAATTTCGCATTCAAGGGCCTTGATCAAGACTGCACTGAGCAGCTCCCGCCATTCCCACTTTATCCCCCCACTCGACGACAGAGGCGAAGATGAAGGCATCGCCGTGGCAGGTTCGTCGCCCAACACGCTGCATCTCTGACGACGGATAGTCTGATTGGTTTGCTTGATGTTGCAGAAGTACCAATTGGCACTACAGACAAATCCGCTGCGGACGAAGGCGGTGACATCTGCGGGGGTGGCGATGCTCGGAGAAATCCTCGGTTAGTATGCAGTCATGCTGTTGGGTAAAGTGATGATACTCACGTCAGGTTATGTGCGTGCAGGTCACGTGTTGAAGCATAAAACACTGCGCGTAAAATCACACCGCCTCTGGAATTGCCATCTCTGTTAAAAGTCGCACTGACGATGGTGGTGATGCCAATTTTTCATGCAGGGTCTTTCGCCTCGTCAAATGTTTGCATTCTTTGCGTTCGGGTGAGCTTGGAAGTACATGTACACACTAGTTTTGCGTGCCTGGTGCTCACAATTTGAACTCGTAGCGGTGCTGTCACAGGTCCCGTACTTCACTACTGGTACGGGTATCTTGAAACCCAGCGCGTAACGAAGGAGAAACTGGTACTCAGCACTGTAACACTGTACAAAGTGGAATGCTTCTCAAATGTTGTCCTCTTGCATTATGCCCGTCCAGACCCCTAACAAGAAGCTCCTGCTGGACCGCCTCCTCTTCACGCCACCGATGGTGGCATTCACCATTTTCTCGGTTTGTTCCGCAGGAACTTTGCTCATTGTCGAGACGGGTCGATTTACTAAGCGAGCGATTCACTTTTTACTGCAGCTCGGTGTCATGCGGGGGTCGAGCCCCAAAACCTCGCGCGAGAACCTCTCACGTGTGTATTGGGGTGCTCTGCTAATGAACTGGAAGGTGTGGACATTGACGCAGTGGCTGTCGTTCCACTACGTTCCGCCGCAACTACGCGTGCTTTGGGGAAAGTTGCAATCGCCACCAAAACTTTCTTCTGGCGTGTAGACACTCACGTGTTTTTTGGTTGTTTGTGCCGTTGGGAACAGGCAACTGCGTCGCGCTCTGGTGGAACTCGTACCTGTCGCTCAAGCAGTGAGTAATTGGGAGGCAGGCGTTGAAGAATTATCTTGTGACCAAGGGAATGGCTACATCTTGACTGCAAGTTCAAGACCATCACTCTCGGCAAATGTTGTCAAAACGCGCATATATATGATTCCAGTCTGAATAACAGGTTCATATATCTACACAAACCTTGTTCGATTGAATTGAGTATACCAGTCATAAATCGATTCATTCTTGATGATAGGTTATGTGATTTCACATCGCGGTCGCAAAACCACTCCATTTCATGACACATTCCTTCACATTTTCTAAAGCGCTGTCGAGTGCACATTTGATACTTCGCGACTGCCTGCTGTTCCTTGTGCTTCCTTCTCCCCTGCACGACCATGGTCGAAGCCCCGCAGAGCGTGCCGTCACTGGCTGCGCTGTGCGTGGCGCGCTTGGCCATGGGCGCCCCGCAACGAGTTCTGCTGAGCATTCTACGGTGCGTTTCCATCGCCGGATCTAAATGTGTTGACAGAATGCTGACCATCCAATGGATTCCGATGCAGTCGCCTTCCTGAGGAGCTGGTGCTGACGCTGCTGGCCGACATGATCGCCTCCAAGACGCTGACGGACGATCGCCTCGCCGCCTTCTTCATGATCTCGCGTCGTGTGCTCAACCTCTCAGGCTGCTGCTCCATCCGTAACTCGATCCTGCGTCAGATCCCCTTCCGTTGCCCCGAGTTGGTACGTTGACGACGTTTGCATTGCATTGCAGAGTTTTTTTATTTTTTGTATGAAGGGGGTGGAGTTATTGACTTTTTGGTGTTTTGGGGTTTATGTAGCGCTGCTTGGATCTGTCGAACTGCCCCCAGGTCACGAATACGGTCATTCGTGCGGTGTTGCAGGGATGCTCCAATTTGCAGACGCTGCAGCTGGATGGCTGCCGACATATCACCGACGCGGCGTTTCAGCCGGACCACTCGCCGTTCTACGCGTTGCTTGCGTGCACCTCTCTGAAGGTCGTCAGCTTCGCACGCTGCTCACAGTTGACCAAGGACCTGGTGCTGTTCCTGGTCAAAGCGTGTCGGTCGCTCAGCGACATTAATTTCTCGCGCTGCAAGGTGAGTTCAGAGCTGTGAAGGAGTTTTTGTAGAAGAAAGCTGACAGTTTTTTGTTTAGCGTATTCACGACGATGCGATTCACCTGTTGCTTCGCTCGGCGACCGACCTGCAACGGTTGAACTTGTCGTTCATGGACATCTCGGACAAGGCTTTCACGACGGAGCCGTCGGATCAACGCAACGGCTTCTACGCTATGGGTCGCGCTTTGCGTGCCATCGATCTCACACAAAGCAACATTACTGATGTCACGTTGTTTGCGCTGGCCAAGCACTGCCCGTACCTCGAGGAGGTGAAGCTCAGCTGCTGCAGTGAGATTACGGACGTGGGCATCGAAGCTCTCGTGCGCTCCTGCAGGCGATTGCGCGCGTTAGATCTGAACAATTGCGCACTGATCACCGATCGCGGTGTGGGTATGCTCGGAGCCTACGCTCAGCAGCTGGAGCGTCTGAACCTGTCTTGGTGCATGAACATTACTGACAAGAGCGTCGTGGACGTCGCTCGCGGCTGCGAACACCTTCAAGAAGTGCTGTTGGTGTGGTGCACGCAGCTTACCGATGCTTCGATCGACGCGTTCGTCCCCGATGCAGAGTCGACTTCAGAGACTGCAGGAAGGGCGAAAGGATTGAAGCTCAATTTCAGCGGGTGCAAGGGCCTCACCGCCGCCCACATAGAGGACGCTCGCAATAAAGGGCTGGAGATCGTCACCGGCGCCTGACGCCGAAGCGCCGGTGCAGCCCACATAGATGTCGTCCACTCAAGCAAGCGCTATCGAGCGATTTAGATGATCCACAGGCGTATAACAAAAAATCTATTTATCTTAAGTGTTGAAGTGAAGCAAGTCGCTTAAAATGTGTCTGCGACGTGTGACACCATGTAGCCATGTTGCTGTATAAAATAATAATTATTTTGAATTCATTGTTAAGTTGACCCCACGTGGCACTTGCTCTTTATCATGTCTTGGCGGCGCTTCGACCTCAACGTCAAGGGCGTGGAGGGCATCCAGGAGCGCACCATCGGCGGCGGTGTGGTGACGCTGGTGAGCTGTGTGGTGGTGGCTTTCCTATTGCTGTCCGAGTTCTCTGTCTGGTGGACGGTGAGCGTCACGCACCGCATGCATGTGGACACAGACCCAGTAAGCGTCAATACTTCATCAATTACAATAGCAATAACTGCTCTAACGCTTCAATTATTGCATGGGAAGCAGCAAGATTTCCCCATCAACATCGAAGTGGACGTTTCTTTCCTCCACGAAGCCTGCAAAGGTACCAATAATTTCAAATATTGTCGTGGAGTTTGATGATGCTGAACAATTATTGTTTTTGACAGAGGTGGCGTTGGATGTGAGTGACTCCAAGGGCCACAAGGAGATTCTATTGAAGAAGGACATTCAGGAGGAGCCTTATGGAGAGAATGGCTGCAGACTTTACGGCACAGTGCAAGTGCAGAAGGTGGCGGGAGACTTGTCCTTCGCTCATGAGGGATCGCTCACTGTCTTCTCCTTCTTCGACTTCCTCAACTTCAACTCGTCGCACGTGGTCAACCACCTGCGCTTCGGCCCGCAGATCCCGGATATGGAGACGCCTCTAATCGATGTCAGCAAGATCCTGACCAAGAATTGTACGGAAAGTGGTGCTGCTTGTCGAGATATTTTGACTAACAATTTTGTTGTTGCTTGCTGTAGTGGCGACGTACAAGTACTTTGTGAGTGTTGTGCCTAGCCGCTACGTGTACTTGAACGGCAGGTCGGTGACAACGTTCCAGTACTCTGTGACGGAGCACGAGACGAGTTCCCGAGGTCCGAACGGGCAGGTGTCATTCCCCGGTGTGATATTTTCCTACGATTTCTCGCCCATTGCTGTGGAATACATTGAGTCCAAGCCGTCTGTACTGCACTTCTTCACGAGCACGAGTGCCATTGTGGGCGGAGTCTTCGCTGTCGCTCGCATGATCGACGGTGCTATCTACAGCGTCTCCAAGAAAGTCGATTAGATGTGGGCGTTCGATTTCAGGTTGGCAAGAAACTGCGATGGTTGCCTGTCGATAACTTTGAAGTGTCCACTACTTTTTAACCACGATCAGTTTGGGTTTTGTTTCATGTTAAGGAATCGATACCTATTGTACACGTCCAGCTCTTTCCTTTGACTTACACGATTTCTTGGACATTGTTGTTTGACACCCGTGCGGCGTTTTTCCTTACAGCATCTAGTCGCTGCTGAAGGTGTTGCTCTCGTGTGAGATCTGGATTCTGCTCGTCGTCGTCGTCTCCGTTGCCTACCAAATCGTCGTGGAGCGACGACACTAGTGCCATGGCTTGGTGGTCAGGCAGCTCATTCACCACAGCAGCCACGTCGGCCAGAATTTCCTGTGCGAGGTTCCGCTTCTGCTCACGTGTATCGAACACGATAGCTGCGTAGGCCAATGCGGTCTTGTTCACGACGCGAATGACAGCCGCAAGCGGCAGAAGACCCATCGTGTACAGGTGAAAGCTCGCCCCGATATAAGTGCGGAAAGAATGGATGCCGCTCTGATTGCACTCCTTCCCGCGATACGAATGCTGGCTCAAGGGTTTACCGGTGATGTGGTTGCGAATGATGTCGTGAATAAGTACTGCTGAAACGGAGTACAGATGAGGGTTCTTCAGCAGTTCCTTGCCGAGATCAATGTCTCCTTGGCCGTTGTCGCCAACAAAAACAAACCGGTGCTCTGCAAAAACCCGCTTGAATCGCACAAAGTTCTACGGATGCAAAAGCAGTTAGGTCAAGGCAAATTCGCCAGTAGGTTAGGATTACCACTTACTCGAAGCTTTCCCGACGCGATGCGTTGTGATCCCCACATATTAGCAAACCTGCCCATCAAAACTGTGGAAGTAACGAGCACACGTAGTTTCTGTCAGATGCACATTCTGCACAATATTCCACAGGTGAACGTACGCGTGAAGTGCTGGAAACCACACGCGCGGAGCTCTTGCAATGATCGTTTGCGCAAAAACTCGGGTCTCGCAGTGAGGAACGCAACACGCTGCACCTCTTTTGACTTTTTCGATCCGGAGTTACCAGTCTCGAGGTCATCCCCATCAGTATCTTCGTGTTCGTATCCGCTATGCCAATCAGCAGTGTCTGCAGAAATTGTAGCTGATCGTCGTAGCAATTCTTGCGCGAACTGGTGAACGCCAGGATAAACCGTTAGTTCCGGGTATCTTGTGTCAAAGAGAGCGGCAAGCATCGTATCGTCGATATCACTACGGAAACCAAAGCAGAATAAATGCAAAAAGTTAGCAGCGCAAAACGACAATCCGCTTTGCAGGCAAATCTCACCACAACAGCTTGATCGGTGAGAAGAACTTCGACGAGGCCCGCAGCACGGCAGCTTCAGCCTCAAAGTGTTTCAAAATCGCCTCTCGCTCTGTTTCCGATCGAATACGATGGTAAATCAAGTCGAACATTGGAAACTTGGCATCCACCTTATCTTTCAGCTGCAAACACGCCATATTCCGCTTGGCACAGAAGCAATCACGGATGCACGTGACCACATCCGACTCCGCCGCGAACTTCTGCAATGCCAAGATGATCGTTGCCAACGTGCTGACACTCAACACAGACAGCTCCAATCTCGTACTGCAAAAGTGCGCGAAGTGTTGCGCCTTGACCTTGGTGTTGAGAAGACGGTGCATGTCGATAACCTTGATAAATGCTTCGGTCTCTCGCGGGGTCTCGCATTTCGCCAATTCCGCGATCGTGTCGGTGTAGAGCGGCACTTTGCCGGTATATCTCACCCCTGCCACATCAAAATCATTAACAAATGTTATACAGCATTGCAATTTAATATCGATAGCCATTGCAACGTACGAGCTTTGCGGTCGACAGCCAACAGCGCCTCGCGTTCTCCATCGGAGTCCGATCGGGAGATTCGCGGCCGTTGAGGGACTTTGAAAGACGAGCGCAACATACGCAACGGATCCACACCGTGGCACAGTAATATAACGCAGAGGCATAGCAGCAGCAAGAGCACTGTCAGAAACGGCAGCCCAAGCTCGAGCTCTCGCATGCGCTCCATCTCTTCGTGCCCGATGCTGCGAAGCACCAAAGTCTACTGTGGTAAAGGCGGTTTCTGTTATAATATTCATCTTCACTTGATTAAACTATGCGTTAAATAGCCGGAAACCTAACCGTTACGATTCCTTTAGCACTCAATTTCAGCCGCAAATAATTGATGTGGAGCGTAGCAACTCGGCGCTGGGCAGCTTTGGCTGCTCGTAACGCTGCAGGTTCTCGCCAAACTCGGGCGTCTGCATTGGCCGCAAACTTCTCAAGCTTCAGCGACTCTAAGGACGAGAAATTAGCGTCGCAGGTGAAGAAATGGCAGCAGCAGAAACCGGAAGATAAAGCCAAGTTCCTGTCCGTCCAAGTGGATCGCTCTGCCCTCAAGCAACCGGGCGACGCATTGCCCAGCAACGCGCCTATTGACTTGCCACAGGGCAAGACCAAGGAGAATTCACTGGTGCACATATTGCGCTCCATGATCGAGGTCAAGGGGCCACTCACCGTGGCTGAATTCATGACGCGCGCTCTGAGCCATCCAGACCACGGCTACTACATGAAGAAGGACGTGTTCGGCAGTCAGGGAGACTTCACGACGGCTCCCGAGATCAGCCAGATGTTCGGAGAACTCGTTGCAGTGTGGTGTGTGGCGACGTGGCAGCAAATGGGAATGCCTAGCCATATCAAGATCGTGGAAATGGGACCTGGAAGAGGTTCACTCATGAGCGACTTCCTGCGAGCTGCCAAGTCGTTCCCGCCGTTCTACAATGCTATGGAGATCCACATGGTGGACATCAGTCCAGCGATGCAGAAGATTCAGCAGGAGACGCTAAAATGTGAGCCGATTGAGGACAAGACGGCGTCGGAGAACACCATGCGTCTGCCGGATAACGGGCCTACCGTTCGTTGGCATGCGGACTTTGCCAATGTGCCGCATGGTCCGAGTTTGATGATCGCACAGGAACTCTTCGACGCGCTCCCAGTGCATCAGTTCGAGTACACGAATCGGTGAGATGCATTTGTCGATTTATCGTCCACATATGCGAATACGGTGACTAACTTTTGGTTTTGTGATTTGGCAGTGGGTGGTGTGAGCGTCTTGTGGATATCGACTTTGAAGATGGTGACGACCACTTCCGCTTTGTGTTGTCGCCTGGACCTACGCCTGCAACTCGTGTGTATATCGGTCGTGAGAAGCTGTTTGATCCGTCGACGGCGTTGTCGCACGTGGCCGAGACGCACATCTCGGGGGTGGAGGATCTCAAGAAGATGCAGGACTCGGTGGTACAGCGTCTGGATGTGGCCGATGTAGCAGGCACTCCAGTGCGTACGGCGCAGGCCCAAGTCGGGGATAAGATCGAGATCTCGCCAGTCAGCATCGCGTTGGTGCAAGACATGGCCAAGCGCATCTCGCAGTCTGGTGGTGGTGCGTTGATCGTCGACTACGGCTACGACCACCCGTCCGAGCTCAGTCTGCGTGGCATCAAGGACCACAAGTTCGTGAGTGTGCTGCGTGAACCAGGCGATGTGGACTTGAGTATCGACGTGGACTTCGCCACGCTGCGGCGGTTTGCAACCGGAGAGTCGAAGGTCAAAAGCTCCGGTCCCGTGGGGCAGGGTGCGTTCCTGAAGAACATGGGCATCGAACATCGACTGTCCATGCTGCTGCAAAACACCGAGTCAGAGCAAGTTCAGCAAGACTTGTTCTCGTCGTACGAGCGTCTCGTGGAACCTGACCAAATGGGCACAATCTTCAAGGCCATGGCATTGACACACGAAGACATCAGCCAACCCGTAGGTTTCGAGGAGATCCCCAACGAAGCCTAAAGTTGAGAGATAAAACAGCTAGGTTAGTAGCAGTAGAGCAAACAGGACTCGATAAAAGACGTCAAAATTTGCACCAAAACAAAGTCGTAATTTATAGCGTTAGCAGCTTCAAACCACTAGGCACCATCCGTCCATTGGACTGCTTACAGCTTAAGGGGGCCGTGGTTGGGCATGTACTTCTCGTGGTTGCCGTCCAGCTGGAGCGAGCCGTTGGCGCGCATCTCAGCGTACAGCTCACGCTCGTACTTGGTGAAGCCCCACTTCTTGGAGCCCAGCACTTTCTGGCGGCCGGGGAATTTGAACTTGGCACGACGCAGAGCCTCCACGACCGAGGGGCCGAACGAGTCCTTGGAACGCACCGAGATAATGGGCTGGCCAATGGCCACACGGGCGGCCACACCGGCGGGCTTACCGTAAGCGTGACGCATACCCGTCTGCAGTCTATCGGCACCGGCGCACGAAAGCATCTTGTTGATACGCAGGACCTGGAACGGGTGGCAACGGATGCGCATGTGGAAGTTGTCCTTGCCGCAGTACTTGGTCAGGTAACGGTTAGCAGCAACACGGGCGGCCTCAAGAGCCTCCGAGGACAGCTGCTCCTTCTCGTCGGACACCAAGTGGGCCACGAAGGGGAAGGCGTCCACCGAGGCCTTCTTGTTACCGACATCGTAGATGCGGATCTTGGGGTCGGGCACACCACGGCAGAAGCGCGACTTAATGAACGGCTTCTTGTTCTGGAAACGGTAACACTTGGCAGGACGGCGACCCATATTGACTTGTTCTTTGGCAAATAGCACAATGAGCGACGACGGGGCCAAGCGCTGGAGACCAGTCGATGACTTCTTACGGCCCGTAAAAAGCCGTAAAAAGTAGCAATACTCAAGTCGAGACGTTTTGTCTTGGAAAGATAGTGACGAAATGACGTAAACAATAACGTAATAATGCTGCACTCGTTTCGATTCAGCTCGTCTTGATTCCAGTATGCTTTTAATCGACATGAAGAAAATCAGAAACGTGAGTGAACGTCGTTGAAGAGATCAGCCTCGTGTGCTCGTTCTTTGGTGAATGAGGAATAGTGTTACAGTCTTCACCCCGCCAAGCCTGTCGCTTCTCGTCGACGGGGCCTGTTCTCGCTGTAACCCGAGATGTAAGCTAGCTACCCTACTGCTGCTGCTCGCCGTTGACCTGAAAGACGCTCAACGACCCAGCGCATACAAAGCGCATGATGTTGAAGGCAGCGTTTTCGTCCCTGTTTGCCACGAAGCCACAGTGCGGGCACACGAACACGTCCTGATTGCGGAGAGAGAGGTGCAGTCGGCTGCAGCGACCACAAGTGCGGCTCGTATACATCTCCGAGCACAACACCAGGGTCTTACCGAGGACAGCGCACTTGGCCAGTAGTCGCTGGCGGAACTGGAAGTGGGCGAGCGTCTGCATGTGGGAGTTGAACTTGTGCGTCCATGGCGCGCTCCGTAGCAGCATCGACTTGGAGTCGAACTTAGGCAGCAGGACCACGTCCGAGTTCTTGCACAGGTATGCCGCAGCTTGGAAGTGTAGGTCCTTGATATAGTTCTCAAGCTTGGCGGACGCACAGAAAAACTCTCGACGTGCTGCTACGTATCGTTTCCAGTCCTCGCCAGCGACTACTGGCCAAGTGCGCTAAGTGACCTGGGCTTTCGAGCCGATCGTGAAGTAGTTGCGCTGTTTCCGCCCTTTGAACCTCATGTTGAAGTGGGTGATGTTGCCGTGAGAGAGATTCGTGTGGGCCGCCGACACTGCCGACACGAACCTATGAACCACGTTCTGCCGCATACTGGCAGGTGTGCCGACCACCCACTCCAGTGACGGTCCCATGCCATCAGGATACGCTAGATCATTGCCCTCGTCTTGCCGTGTGACGAACAGTTTCTCCAGGACGTTCCTGTTTGCCGTGCCCACTTTGCGGTGATACTCGACGCACTTGTTGTATGAGTACCGACACGCGTGCATGATCGTTTTAAGTTGGGCAGCTTGTTCTGGGGATGGCTTCAACCGGTAGCGTCGGGTACGACGCATCAAAAGGGCGTCCTCGGACTCCAGCATTCTCTTTTCGTTTGAGAGTCGGGCCAG
Organism: Phytophthora agathidicida; assembly: GCA_025722995.1. Classification (NCBI taxonomy): domain Eukaryota; phylum Oomycota; class Peronosporomycetes; order Peronosporales; family Peronosporaceae; genus Phytophthora; species Phytophthora agathidicida. The sequence goes on along the minus strand of CP106977.1, from coordinate 254,834 downwards.
CTCTCGTCGGAGTGAGCTCTTTCGGGCGCGCGTCAGCCTCTGCTGCTTCAGTTCCGTTGTCACACGTTTGATCTCGAGTCTGAGCTCGTGTTCTCGTGCTGCACGTTGATGGCGTGAGCGGAAAGCATCGATCTTGATCTGTTGGGCTTGTTGGTCGACTCCCCAGATCTCATGTCCAAAGCGGTGTCGAAGGTCGCCCAAGTCATTGTCGATCGGGCGCGAGTTTGTCCACTCTGCGATTGAGAACCACGATTGATTCGGCTGCGCATGCTGAAGCGCTGCCTCGTCAATGGGCCTCTGCTGCGTCCGTTGTAGAACGTCTAGGTATCTGTGGTCGAAAGCCATGCCGAGTGTATGCTGCTGCTGACGTGGTAGTCGTTGTACTAGCGGCTGCATCGCATCGAAAGAGTGCAGTACAGCATGTAGTAGTAAGTTCGACATGATCTCGGTGAACACAACCCAATCGAAGGTCGGCTCCTGTGCCCCCATCAGCCCTCGCACTTGCTGTCGAGTTGACTCTTCCTGAACGTGCTGCCTTCGGTCTTGACGCTCGAGACGCTGCAGCGCTCGAACGGTTAGAAACTGCTCTTCTTCGTCGTTGACGAATACTCGGAGTGTTTCAATGCTGTCTTGCAGGGTTGGAATGGTTGCTATGGCGTCGGGCACACTGAGGCAACAGAGCACACGGATGGTGACCCGCTCGCGGACACGACCCAGCCACCGTCGGACTCGCAGACAGGCACGATCATCTTCGAGCACAATGAAAATGAGGGACCGGACTTCACACAGTGCGGTGAGAGCGCGAGACGTTCTCCCAGAACGGGACCATAACATTTGGATTCCGCGAGTGTAGTTGAATAGCGTGAGTGCAATTGGGTCCTACCAGTGTAGTTGATTTCCTCAAGTGCAGTGTCGAGTAGATAAATCCGCATCAAACTTGACCTGCCCAGACGAGAAATTCGCTAACTAGTTAATCAAATCAAGTTCCTTCCTTCCTTTTGCTTCTCCTCCTTGCTGCACGAAAGCAGCACAAACAACGAAGAGCCGAGTCACTTCGGAATGTCTTCATATTCTTCTCACTGAAGGCGTCACCAAGCTTGCAGAGAGCACCTACAACCTCGCCATCTCGGCAGTTAAATGGGTATAGACCCAGCTCGACCTCGTACTTCGGAAGCCGTTGCTGCCGTGCAGCTCATATGATGGGGGGTCTCAAATTCGGCAGCAGCTAATGTGACGAGGCACAGCACGTGAGCTTCATTGACCAAAATTCGCTGAGCAAGTCAGCTGCCGACCCCTCCGTTTCAGCCACGAGATCGAGGCTGAAAACGAGACGGCAGCACCTAATCCGAAAACCACAATGGATACAGCAGCAGAGAACCAGGTAGAAGCCGCCGTGGCGAGAACCGCTGCCCCCGTACGAAGCGCGAATGCGCGCAAGCTGAAATGAGGTCGCTGGACAAGGTGGAACAACGATGGCCCCTCGGAGGAGGTCAGCTCGCTTAGCGTCCTCCTCGACTGGATCACAACAGAAGGGAACTACGCTCGCTGGTGTGGTGGCGATAACCATTCAGGTGAAACAAAAGCCGCGCTCGCCTCTCAGATCGCCACACTGATTGAATCGCGAGGCGTCACAACCGGCCGAAAGATCAAGGACATCATCAACAAGGTCGGCCAGCTCGAGCAGAGCTTCCGTGAGGCTGTCGACTTCCTATCTAACACTGGTGCTGGGATCACTGATGATACTTCTCTACGCGCGGTGTAACAGGGTCGCACAAATTAGTGTGGCGCACACAACTATACGTATAGTCGGATACGACTATACACGCAATGGATGCAAACCCCTTGTGTGTGGCACACACACAAGGTTTACAATCATTTCGAGCCGCCAAAGCGAGCAGACTTTGGCGGGCGCTTAGCGCACGATAATTGGCTAGAAAGACGCAGATTTTTGACCAATCACGTGCTTGCACGTCACGCGGACGCGTGAGGGCCACCCGTCGGCCCTCACTACGCTATAGATATTCTACAGTAGGGTTTGCTAAGGCAGCAGGGCTGCCAATCAATTCAGTTTTCTATTTTCAGTTAAAGTTCGCGAGTCTTTTGTATTGCTTTACAAATACGCGACGCCGCGTATTTCTATTCATTGCATACAAACTCTAAGTACTTCTACGCTTCCTCATTTCTAAGCGCATACGGTGTATGCCTGGAACAGAGCGCTGCTCGCCCTGTTTCATGCGGCAATAGTGAAGCGCTGTCCACACTACGAGCTGCTAAAGGACGTCTTTGTCGACCGTCCGTTGACCAGGCCCTTGCTGACTAGTGATGACATTTCGCAATTCGGAGATGACGATGAAGATATGAGCCAGGAGCAACGTCCAGCAGATTTGTCTGTTCCTGATCTAGCTACAGACGTTGCCGAGCGTCCCGCAAAGCGACAGAGATCTAACCCCCAGGGTCGGCCAAGACCAGGTTCAATTTGCGCAAGAAGCCCCAGCGATACTAGTACTGCATCTGAATGGAGCGATCTGAACTCGGCGCTTTCGTTCACCAAAGAAATGAACCGCAAGAGCAAGACACACATACATTCAGAGAAGATGGAATGGGAGCGACAACGTTTTGCTCAGACCACACTCCTTGAAGAGAGGCGAGTAACCTGTGCCGAACAGGAGACTCGCTGCAAGGTCGTGCTGCTCCAAGCACAGGCAAATCGAGAACAAGCAGTGGCAGAGCGGGAACAGGAGCTAGCAAAACGAGAGAAGCTGTTGACAAAAGTGGAGCTCGCTCGAAATCGAAATCACTTGCGTAAGGAGGGCGTGCCAGACCACGAACTCGACTCGCTGTTGCCGCTAGAGTAGTACCTAAAATCGACCGTCTAGCTCAACTAAATAGTGCAAAAGCTGATCGCGTCTCTCAGTACCGCCGCCTTCATCATTTGCAACCTCATCCTGGCGTGTCATGTCAGTACGTAGTCTGGCTTCTGCCTCGTATTGTGCACCGACTTCATGTTGTAATTCAAGGGGTACTGGATCAGCAATCAGCAGGTTGTGCACCACCAAAACAGCCTTGAAGAATGCGATGATTCTCCGAAGATATGTTTGGGTTTTGATGAGCACGCGCACTCTTTTGAAGTATTGGAATCGAGCTTTTAGTAGGCCAATGCTGTGTTCACTTCGAATACGTATTTTGGCGAACGTCGTGTTGAAAAATTCGGCCTCGCGAGAGAGCACTCTACCCGGTAGCTTTTTGAACGATGGGATCATGTGTCGTGACGGGCGAAACGCAGAGGCTCCCAGCAAATACTCGGCAGGGGCAAAATGATCGGCTTGCGATGAAAATACTGCAGAACTCACCCACACACGGTTGTCGTGCGTCTAGCCTGGCCACCCGACCAAAGCATACGTTATCCTGGCACGGTCGTCGCAGCATATCAATGAGCTCAATGCGTATCCTCCCTTACGGGTAAAATAGTCTTCGCCGTTCGTAGTAGGTCGAAATGCTAAAGGGAGGAGCGTGCCATCGTTCAACCCGATGCAATTCGGGAAGTCGTATCCTAATCGAATCCGTGCTGTTATCTGTGCCCGCTCGTTGTGATCGGGTCATACCACCACAGTCTTGTATAGTGTTAGCAGAGCTGATGCCACCCGCACGACATAGTTAGAGCACGCTCCGCTGCTTACAGCGAACATGGTCCCTAGGTGCTCCATGCAAGAGTCGGAACCGAGCGTACCAACATATTTGAGAAACACAAGCAATTGTTGATGAGGTGACGCCATGCTTCGCTTTCCATGGGTGCTTGCAAATACCGAGTTGGTTGAAATCAGGTCAACAAGCTTGTGGAATGAGGCGCGTGTCATGCGAAAGCACCGCACAAACTCTCGGTCGTTACAGGCGTGCAGGTACCACCAGAATCGAGTCTCGCGAGGGTGATACTGGCGTGGAGTACAGTAGTGCGAGTGAAGCAAACGCTGATACTTCCACATGACTGTGCTGTCGAGTACGTCGTCCTCCTCGTCCTCCTCGCTGTCGCTGTCGTACAGTGCACACAGGAAGCGCTGCATCAATCTGCGGCGTAAGAGGTTGGTATTCTTTCTGATCGCTTCGGCCCTCTTGGACTCACGCGTCACCGCTTATCAGCTGCTGCCGGTTGCCATTGGGATTTCAATTTTGCAGGTATTTAACTGGCCGAAATTCGACCTTGGACAGATTAGCTGCTGCCAAATTTGAGACCCCCTGTTGTTCGAGAAGGAATGCCCGTGCACTTGTTGCCTGTGCGGCACTGCCTAGTGATTTCTCGACCCCCAGCTAGCAGCTTAGCTGGGCCAGCTAACAGCAGCATGTTCAGCCCCGTATCAACAATGTTAGATGATGTGAAGTTGACACTGCTGGAGCATAGCGACAACGGTGTCTACGTAGGCTGAATGCACCCGAGCGACTTCGACGCCAACTACAGTAGTTTAGCATTAGGACAACCTAACTTTGGCTTTTACAAGTAATACACTTCGGCCATACTTCCAAGGAGCCCGCTCCCTCCACTGTGTCTTCTTTCCGGACACAATAAAAGCGCAGGTCACAAGCGGAGACCCAACAAGCTGTTTAGGAAGTGTCCGCCGTCCGTGGAAGCGTACATACACTTCACAGCAAAACCAAAAACATGAAGAGAGTTATGTAGTGATGAGATGTTGACAAGGCTTTCGAAGCACTCGTAACGATAGCGATTATTGAATGTTGAGCCTGTCATCGGAGGCGTCAACAGCGTTCACGAGACCGTCAGGAAGACGACGTCTGTAGGGAAAAAACCAACTTCGTAGTTACTGCGCAAAGAGTCACTCAAGCGATCCTCGTTTAGGCAAACTGATTTCGTGGCTGGGGCCGTCCCCTTCGTAACTTGGCTGCTTGTTTGCCTGCTGGTGCCTTTCGACGTGTAGCACCCAGTCCGGTCATCAAGGTCGAGCGAGCATTCGAGCTTCCGCCTAGGAGAAAACGTATGCTAGCCGTTGAGCTTGTTACACTCTTGCTCCGCGACAAGAACGTCTGATCTTATCGTACTCGTCCATACGGATCGATCCTTTGCCGTCAATGGTTGACGTGGTCATAATGACAGCACGGAGTCAATTGGAATGGGGTAGTATATTGGTACGGGCAACTTCTGTCGGCTCCTGGTAGTAGTGTACAGCTTGGCGCAGAAGTTCACGCCCGACGGACGTAACGTCTTCTTTTTCTGTAGTATCTTGGCAGTCTCTTCTCTCACTTCTTCTGTCTCTTCAGCTTACTTGGGCTGGTGCACGCGTCCCATGCGCGTGGGTTTCTGTCGACGCCCCTCGTACGAGCGCTTGGGCTGCTGGCGCTGGCGGAAGCTGTCCTTCTTCCGCAGAGCTTGGGGACGTTCCTCCTCGTCGTGCACATCTCGCTCGTGGTACTCTTCGTGGTGCATGCGCTTCTGCTCCAGCACCTTGACGGTGTCGCGCAGATGCACCGAGTTCTCCACGTCGTGGATGAGGCTGTTGATGCGCTCCATCTCCTCCAGATGGTGGCGCTCCTTGGCCGGCAGCTGCAGCGAGCTGAGCGCGTCGGAGTGCTCGAACTCCTGCAGCAGCACGAAGCCGTCGGCGCCTGGCTCAGCGGCCACGGGCATGTTGTAATGGAAGCGGTTGTTCTTGGGGCTCCAGCGAAGACGCGGGATCGAGTCCATCAGCACGCTGTCGCTGTCGACCATCATGGACATCGTCGCCATGGTGAACAAGGTCTTGGAGTGGGCTGGGCTTGGCTAATTGGGAAGTGAGGAGGAGATCTCCTCGTGCGGTGCAACAAAGTGGAATAAACACGCCACTTCAATAAAAATGCGACCAATCAGCGCGCCGCTTCGCTATAAAAACGATCCCGAAAATTCATTTCGATTTTTGAGAAAGTGACGGCAACACAGTCAACTTCAACTTGGCTGACGATGATACCAAGCATTCAGGCGAGCTGAGCGACGCACCGAGTGGAGCACTGGGGGCGGCTACGATGAACTCATTCTTGGTTGCCACCTGGTGCCACGTGCGTGAAGCTGCAATTCTCTGCGATGGCGTCTTGACTCGACTGCGCTCTATTGGCACGGGTTGAACTTCTGGTGCAGCTGTCATGAAGCTGCTATGGGACTGCAAGCTGCTACATGTATATGTACGGCATGCAGTACTCAGTGGGCGATGGTCGCTGTCTGCAATGCCTAGTTGAGCTTGCATCGCTCGTCGGATCTCGAGCCAATCGTCGTCAAATTGCTGCTGCTGTGGTGCAGTCGCCACCTTCTGTTGAACGCGAGGTTTTCTCGTGTTGAGCTCATTGAGAGACGCAGATTTGTTTAGTGGTGGGGTGTTGTTGGCCAAGAGAGTGTACGATGCAGCTTGTTTCACGGGACTCCACAATCCTAGTGGCGGCCGACGCTCGTGCAGGGAGGTGGTGACTGCACAGTAGTTCTGAGCTGCGATGTGATCGGGTGACGTGAGGACGTAGTTGGCGTCTAAAGTGTCGTTGGAGCTGAAAATCTCGATTGATTTCGTCTGGCTGGATGACTTGGGGATACTACGTTCCATGTCTTGAATCATTTGAGCTGTCACGTTGTGATTCGGGAAGCCTTGGTTGCGAGCGGCGCCGTGGCGATGAAATCCTTCACTGTCGCGGTGGAGTTTCCCGATGCGAGTGCTGTTGGAAGAGGAGCTGTCGGATTTAGTATTTGCACATAATTCCTCCGCTTGGTGTTTTGTGAGATAGTTCACACGCCAGACGCTGCTGGAAGCTCGCGATAACTGCTCTATCGAAAGTGTGATCGACCGAGATGAGTCTGTGGGCAACGCTGCTACGATAAACAGTCCGTCGGAAGACAGAAAGTGAATCTTGACGAACTGCTTTGCGGAGACTTCGACCCAGTCTCCTGGTTTTGGTATTCGTCGGGCTGGGCTGTCTGTGACCCGGTACAAGCTGGCAGTCAATTGTTGTGACTCTAGCTCTGCGTCTGGTGATACGGTGCTGCCATCAGCAGTGTCAACTAACGTCTCGCAACTTTGTGGCTTTGCACTTCGTTTCCACATCGTAGTGCGGGGTTTTACCGTTTTTGGGGATCTCAAGGCAGTTTTGTGGCTTGAGACGGCAAAACACGGCACAATTACCCCACGTCCACCTTGACTCGAATGGTTTACAGGGTTTGATTCAGCGGCACGAAACAGTGGCATGAGTTCACGAAAGATGGCCTCACGTTTTCCTTTACCTTTGAAAGCCACCACCTCTGGATCGGGAAAAGAGGCGACATTAGACAGCATCTTGATCGCTCGACGACACCGGATCGACGTGGCTTGTTGGTCAGAATCTACAGTGCCGCTGAGGAGAGTTGTAAAAAGCGGTGGAATAGCTCCGAGAAGCTCGCTTTCTTCTTCAAAATCGGGAGTTGCAACTTCTGGTCTGTGTTCCTCTCGCATTAGTTTCTCGGCTTCAAGAGAAACATGTCGAGTGATAGCAACCAGAGCAACCAGTGCGTACGGAGGGAGGTTGGCGATATCTCGAATAGCTTCGGACGGAAAATTGGGACTATCTAGCTGTCGAATCGCCAATGCTTCGGACAAGAGTGCCTTCGGAAAATGGAACTGAAGAAAAGCAGCTAACAGGACGATAACCTCGATTCGTGTTCGTCGAGGGAGGGCTAACACGTCATCCAGCCATATCTTCGACATCATTCGCGAATTGAGGGCATGTTTGGATGGCGCAAAGTGGCAATACGCATTGTGCACAGCACTTTCAGCATTGTGGAACGAAACAATGGCGTACAGTCTTCCCAGATCGGTTGGCTCGCTTGGAGGTGTCGATTTGTGGGCGGTGTCAATTAGTTGCGCCCTCAATGCTAACTCGACTGAATCTTCCATGACGAATTCCGATCCAACCCACACGTCGGCAACTGACCCAAACTTGCTGTCGCCAACGTTTGATCGTTTTTGAGGCTGATCGAGAAAACTGACAACAAACGAGTCGAATTCACCGATGGCTTGTTGCCTCTCTGCTGTCGAAACGAAATGGCCATCAAGGATCCAAACATTTGGTAGGACCGCTACCACCTTTTTCCGATACTCGTCAGTTGTGTTCCCTTTCAGCAGACTTTCGTTGCCAAGTAATCGCAGCTCCAAAAAGTGTTGATCCCGAAGACACACCAAATCTTCGAAACATATTCGATTTCGCTCGAGATACAAGAAACCCAACGCTCGAAACGATGCCAGTGGATGGAGATTCTTCAGCAAGTTGCCATTGAGGTCGATCCGCCAGAGTTTTCTCAGTTCGATGACTCCTTCGAGGTCTTTGATGTGGTTGTTATCCACGTACAGAGATTGCAGACTTTTGCACACCTCGAGATGTTTGATGCACTCAATGTCTGCGTTGGAGAGATGAAGCGCCAGAAGATTCGATAATGGTGCCTTGGCCCGCGCGCGGATCAACGTGGCGTCCGGTGATCTCATTTCGCTTTCGCCATGCGGAGTATTTCCGAACGTTGGCACATGGGAGGCTTAATTTATCGGTGCTCGACAGTACCGTGAGAACGCACACTTAGATTGAGCCATTCTTTCTCAGGCGACAGCATTGAGTTTACGACGTTTTTACAAGGTCGAGTATGTGAGACCAATCGGTTTATTAGATGGAGAAATTGAACGCGTCGATGCTCTGCCCTTTGCGTGGTAAAACAGTTTGAGCAAGACGATGGGTTTTCCTCCTAGCTGTTTGCATTGCTCGAGATGACTCCATGTCCAGGTCCGAGTTAACAATTCGTTGCAGCTCCGTCGATTGTTCAGAACCAAACTCGTCTTCAGTTGATTGGAGGACAACTTTGGTCTGCTTTTTCTTCTTCTTGTCGCCAATTCCGAGAGGGACAAGATCAGGTTGCTGGTTGGTCCGTAGTGCAAAACTGTGGCTCCACATTTCGTCGTAGTTGATAGAGGGACCCTTTTTGCGGGCGGAGAAACTCATGGTTGGAGTCGCATGAGGAGAAAATGCTGGTTGACTTTGTGCACGAATCATAGACGACAGCGTTGTAGCCGCTGTCGGTGCTGTTTTCGCGCGTTGCTCGTCCATACGTCGGGTGGCCTCCCGTTCGGTGAGCTCCATGCACCTTGACTTCCACTTGTTGCAACGTTTCTACAAAAAGTCAACTCGTTAGCCCAACTCTACATGTGAAGCCCACAAAGAGGTTACAGTACTTGTGTTAATTCATGGAGTTTTTGCAGATGTTGGTTGTCGTGGCGAAGGTCCTCGATAACTTTGTTTGAATGCTCCTTCCACTCCTGTTCCTCTTTACTGACGTCATCTTTGAGTTTATCGATTGTCCGTGCTGCTGTGAGATGCATTTTCTTCATCGTGGCCACCTCCCGCAAACGAAGATGACTTTCTTGCTCCAGAATCTCGTTCTCCACTTTCTGCGCGACGCAAATCAGTAAATCACCCCCTCATGAATTGTCGTCACTTATCCGTAATAAACGCACCATTCTCTGAAAATGTTTGACCTGCTGTGTAAACCGGTGCATCAAGTTGTCTACTCCGATGCTTTGTAGCTGTAGCTCGTCCTTTAGCTTAGCGTTTGCCACCAATGCATTCTGTGCAGCAAAATGAAATACAAATTAACATCTAGTTAGTGGCGGTGGACACGCGCAAAGAATACACAACGCTCGGGTGAGCAGCGCACCTTGCTTTCCTCCGACATCGCATTGAAGGCCTTCTTGAGGTAATCTGCGTCGAGTTCTTGAAGCGCTTTTCGGAATGTCTTTAGACAGCAATTGTTAGACGATGTCACTAATTCATCGTATCAAGTTGTACCAGAGTTTACCTTTTCCAGCGCCATTTTGTGGTTAAACATGTCCAGACGCACTTTGTGGATTTCTTCGGCGTGGGACTTGTTCTCTTCTTCCATCTCGCGCATCAACCGCTCGACACGATCTCGTAGCTTGACATTGTCTGACTCCAACACGTCGTAAGCTTCGACATGCAGCTCGAGCTGGCAAACCTGGCGACGCAATACGTCGATCTCATGTTGTGTTTGTTGCTTTTGCGTCATGTGCTCGTCCTCCAATAGCCGGAGTGTTTCCTGGTGTTTTTCAGCTTCCCGTTGTAAAAGATTCTCCATTGCGTTGATTTGATCTTGTTTGCTCTTGTTATCGCGAGTCATTCGTTCGATGATCTTGGCTTCTTCACGCAGTTGAGCTTCCGCTTCCTCGACCCGCTTACGAAGCTCATCCGTGCCAATCAGTTCGAGCAACAAACACCACAATACAGTCATGGCAACTAACGACACAATCTCAATCGATGCAGAACAAGTGATATGCAGAGTAAATCGTGTCATTGGAAGGATATTCATTGGTGGCGATCGCAGCGTTGGTGTTAGCTGTCGATCCTGCCGCCTTCTTAGTTCTGCATCAATTCAAAGCATTGAGGGTCAATCCGGAGAAGCCAGGATCGGTATGCATCATCACATACTTCTTCTTGGGGCCCATTGCTACCCAATGTTATCGCGAGCAGAAGTGCCCCAAATAACTTGACGTTTTGAACACTCGTACGTCTTTTCAAGATCACGCATGGATGGCCGACACTTTGGTGAGACCAGGTAGACAATGCCCTTCCACAGGAACCTAGTGTTGTTTAGACACAAGACTCGGCTCTAAACCTCATTGCCGGTACGGAAGTTGAACTATAAGTGGTCTTCTACATGCCGAAAACAGAGTTTGTTGGCTCCGCTAACGTGTCCTGCACGATATCGCGAGGCATGGGTTCGGCGCACCTTTCTGTCGCCGAATATTTTCCTTTGGGATGCAACAAGTTTTCGTTTCGATGGACGACAAACAAAGCTCGCTGCAACCTGCACCAAATCGAGTCGACTGGAGCCAAAGCTTCTCCGCTGGTACTTTCGCCTGCATCGCAAAATATTTTACATTCGTCAAATCGAGGCCGATTCACTAGCCAGCCGTACAGTGATCAGCGGAAGTGTCTCCCCTTCGCCATCCGGTCGTGTTGCCCAGCTCAGACCAGTGCCTGCAAAAAGTTGCGAGCAGGACATTCGCAGATCTGCTGGCTTGCTGTTCGAACTCGATATTTTACGTTGTACAGGTCAGTTTCTTCAGTGAACCATGCGCGCTCCGATGAAGCTGGCGCTTGTGATGGCCGTGGCCTTGGCTACTATTTCGTCCTCAGCAGCTATCTCGTTCAAGGACTCGAATGTGGCTGGTGACAGTGACTCGGTCGCCGCCGTCTTGCCTGCCGATATTACGCTCGAGAACAAGGCGGTGGGGGCCAAGAAGGGACTCGGAACAGCCGCTACCCCAGCTCCGACATTTGGAGACGACAGCACCCCATCGGTGGAGCAGACAGATTCGACGATCTCCAAGGCCGACACTGCGTTGGTGGACACTGCGGTGGGCGGCAAGAAGAAGGGAGTCGACACGAACTCCACCCCGGCCCCGACCTTCGCGGACGACTCGTACACGGACACCGCGATTCAGCAGACCGACGTCACGCCGGCCCCAGAGGAAGCCAAGACGCCATGCCCGACACTGCCGCAAGCTGAAGTGACTCCAGCCCCGAGCACGCCAACTGCAGAGACTCCACCAGCACCGGCCACGCCTCCCGCAGCTGAAGTTACCCCAGCTCCGACAACGCCTGAAGCCGAGACTCCGCCAGCTCCGGCCACGCCTCCCGCAGCTGAAGTTACTCCTGCTCCGTCGACGCCTACGAGCGAGGGAACGCCAGCTAAGACCCCATGTCCGCCACTGCCTCAGGCTACTCCGGCCGCGACTGATAAGACTGATGAATCTACGACGGACGCCTCTGGCGGTGAACCGACCACGCCGACAAGTGATGAGGATGTCACCCCGGCTCCGAGCACTCCGTCCGATGGCGAGACCATCGTCACCGGAAGCGGGAGCGGCAAGACGCCGTGCACGGTTCCCCCGATCGCAGGTTCGGACTCGTCTTCGGCGACGCCGGCACCCACCTCCATCGACGATGAAGACGGATCGTCGGCGACAAAGTCGGGTAAGACCCCGTGCCCGTCGCTTCCACAGCCCAAGGACGCCAAAACCCCGTGTCCGTCGTTGCCGCAGCCCACTGAAGCTCCTACCGGTTCCCCTGACGAATCGGTCCAGCAGCAACAGAGTTCCAAGAGCGCCGAGGTGCGAAGTTCCGATGCGGCCGGTCGGATTGCCCCCGCTTTGGCGGTGGTCGCAGTATCGGCCGCCTACCTGCTACTTTAGAACTACAAGTCTTGCGTCGTTCATGTGTGTGCGTCAGTAGTTCCGAGATGTTATTACTGCAGACCGGAGTGCAGTAGAGCGCGTCGATACAGGAAGAAAGATCGCCCAGCGCCCCCATTAAAGCTAATCAACCATTTTTGTCTCCTTTCATTGCGGCGACGACGTTCAGACCGAAGTTTCCTTCCGACCAGCCTCTTCGTCACCATCCTGCCTTGATCATGCCGAGCATTTCTTGATGTTGCCAACACTTTTGGGGCATTTTACAATTTCGGCGGTTTTGATCGTTTAGAACGATCAGCTCTCCATGAATCTCTCGCTTTGCGTGTTTTCCGTATTCCGTTCTGCATGTACTAGTACTTCGTGGCACATGTAGTTTTGTGTTCTTGGCATCGTTCCTCGTTGATGCTTGTCAAGCAGCCAGCATATGCATCAAGCATCAATGATAGTGTACAGTACCGTCTTGGAAATTCCGGACTCCGATTTCCATCACTGTATTCCATCGTGAAAACAAGTACAGCACCACCTCGACGTAAGGATAAACGACAGCATTTCTCGCCAGGATAACCGCGATGGCAGTGACAACGCAGGATTCACTTGGATGCCATCGTGTTTGCTGCAGCGTTCTCTGCTTCCAAACGACGACCGATTCTCCAGGAACTCTCCGGTTACGGGTCACATAGGAAACCCAGCAGCTGACCACCAGAATGCCCGCCATCTGCTTTCCGGCACCCAGGCGTCTGGGGCGCCTCTGCTAAAATGTAAAATGTCTGCTGGCACCATGCACGATGTTCCTTCCAGTCTCGCCATTCGACAATCTCCGCCCCCCGCCGAGCGGAGTTGACGCAGGAACTTAATACCGACGGATATGCGCGCGACGACGAAATTGGCGGTGTTGGCGGCGACCTGCGCGGCGCTGAATTCCAGCGGCGTCTGCACCGTTGACACCAATGCCATCAACTTCGGCAACACGGAATTGTCGAGTACAGGGAACGCCGGCCTCGTGGCGTCAGACGCTGATACGGGCAAGACGCCGTGTCCTTCACTACCTCAAGCCACCGAAGCACCAGCAGCAGCTACACCAGCACCAGCAGCAGCTACACCAGCACCACCAGCGGTCACCGAAGCACCGGCAGCTCCTGCCGCGACGGAGGCGCCAGCAGCAACAGAGGCTCCCGCTGCACCAGCAGCCCCGGAAGTGACGACGGCCAAGACGCCGTGTCCTCCGCTCTCGCAGCCGTCACTTTCAAGCGACTCGAGTGGAGAGTCTAGTGGCGTCGGTGGCAGCAGTTCGGGTAAAGCTCCGTGTCCGTCACTGCAGACAGCGTCGACGTCGTCGGACGGGTCGATTTCGGCCCCGTGTCCTTCCCTGCCGCAAGCGACGAAAGCTCCGTGTCCGTCTTTGTCGACAGCCTCCAAGTCTTCGTCGGAGGATACTGCAAGTGGCAGCAGTGACGCAGTGGAGGTGGCCATTTCGAGCCTGGCGGTGGTGACTGTGGCCGTCTCGACCATGTTGCTGCTGTAGAGGAATGCGTTGCGTTGGTGTATTGATCGTCGGTTTTTTAGTTTGCGTGAATGGACCGAGGTTTGCCACGAAGGGCTTTACTGTAGTCGTTAGAAAGAAAGGGAAGCTGCACAAGTGGCGCCGAGTAATATAAGAGGAGTACGTTGTCTGTTCGACCGGCACTACCATGCACGTACGTGTGAGTTGAGCTTTTCAACCAACTCGAGTTTGCAGCAAGTTCACGTAGAAACTTCATAGGATGCATGTATCTGCGGCGATGGGCCTGTCAAGGAATTGCTCGACTACAGAATGGACAGGTCGGAGCATGTGGGGCAGACCATCAGGGCCACCAACAGGTGCAGGCACCAGCAAAGGCGGTGCAACCTGAAACACGAGCACTCGATTCCGCTGATCCATGCGATAGCTGACAAAAAGTTCTGTAAAAAAGGCAACCTTTGGCAGACAAAAAACTATGTGGAATATTCACTGCCACGAGGTCTACGAGTACCTGCTGTGGGCGAATTTCGAGGTGTATGTTCCGAAGGACACTGCCATGGAACACGCGAAGGTGTGGATCATTGATGGCCGCATCATCATCGACGGATCCTTCAACCTCTCTGCTGCTGCGCTGGGCAAAATGGGGACCTACAAACCGAAAAATACGGAGAGCTGCACGCCAACGACCAACCCAGAACACGCCAAGCAACTCGAGGCAGCCATTTGGGCAGTTTGCAAAGCTGGCGAGCTTGTCGAAATAGTGGCGCCTGTTTCTCATTCGGTCGTGACCAGTACTTCGTGTCGAGCAAGAAGAAGAAGAACGATTCTGCATCAGGAGATCTTCGTGCTGATCCTCGGACATACAACCATACCAACGTTGAAGCATTTAACGTATAATACGGAATAAAGGGCCGCCTTCTATTATTATAGAGTGCGGTAAAAGTGAATTAGCGCACTCTATTCGATGCGCACTCTATTCTGAGCGCCAATAGCACTGACTGCTCGGGTGGCAAAGAACGGGCAGGCCCCTTGTGGGAGCAGGGTTGTCTAGGGTTCGATTCCCATCGAATGCAGTAACTCTCCGTGCTAAAATGGTAAGTCTCCATGTATTAACCTAGCTGCAAGATCCTTCGCCTAACATCTCTTCTTCCTGCTGGTTAATCCTCGATAACGATGTCATCCAGCGTCTCCATGAGGTCTTCAAAGCTCTCGTCGTCGCTGTCGACATCGTTGTCGCTGTCAACATTGTTGTCGCCACGGAGTTCCCAGGCCATGCGGAATTTTGTGCCGTACACATCGTGGCGGGCGATGTGCCATGAAGTAGACTCGTCACTAAACCCACACATCGACACGCTTTTCTCAACAACGCTATCCGGCGTCTGTCTCCACGCTTTCATCACCCATGCTGACACAAGCTCAACATCGGGTGGGCGAGGATTACCGCCTCTAGTGTAGCGAACATTGTCCGAGTGTTTCCACTCGTTAATGATTTTGCAGAGGTTGTCCTTAAAGGACTTGCAGATTCCCACGTCTCCTGTTTGAAGATAAGGTGTCAAGCCTCCAGGGATAACAATCATGCCGACGTCCTGCTCGCTACATCGCTGCTTGACCTTCTTGGCAATGTGTGCCCTCATCGAGCCCCAGATGACATACTGCCCGGTAGTTTTGGCTACAGTAGGAAAGTACCAGTTTAACCAGTCTATTAACAAGTCCTGGTCGACCCATGCTCGCTCTTGGTAAGCAACGTAACACCCCCCGACACGCTCAATTGGACCCCGTGTTTTTCGCTTCCAGATAAGACAAGGAGGCAGCTTCTTCCCAGATACGGTCACCGCGAGCGCTGCTGTAATACGCATAGATGAGAAGCCAGTAGAGCGGATGACGACGTGGCGTGCTCCAATCTCGTCAACCGTGTGAGTACGGGCATCTTCAAAGTAGACGGCTGTCTCGTCCATCACAATAGTTTGGTCACGAGTCATAGATGCCTTGCGCTCCGACAAATACGCCATGTAGGCAACCGCTCGATCCACTAATTCACCATCCGTTAGAGTAGTTAGATTCGTGCGCTTTCTTAGCGTCAGGTTGTTGCGCTTCATGAACCCGTGTACCCATGGATTGGACGCAACAAAACGAATCGGATGCTCTTCGTGTTCCTCTTTGGTGCGGCTTGCTCTAAAGAGGTCAACAGCAGTAGACGCGATCCACTCCCGCGTGACTTTTTCTTTTCGGACGCGTTTATCATAGAGTAGGTCCATCAGCTCGTCCTCTACAGCACCAGCAAGAGGCTTTCTGCCACCGCCGGTAAGCCGAAAGCGAGCTGCAGACTCAGCTCGAATCTGATTGCGATCGCGCCACCACTTCCGGTAGGCTGAAGCAGACACTCGCCACCCAAGCCGTCGAAAGTGCGGCTCCGCACGAGATGGAACTCCGCCTCCTTCGGACTCGATCCAGTCAATAGCCTGCTGCTTGAGCGTGATCTCGATGGCCTTGCGTTGTGAAGGCATGGGAAAAAGGAGACTGCGGCCTCAAAAGGCAATGCATACGAGGTTAGTGAGTGATTGGTGCAGCGCTGGAGTGACAGAACGAATGGAGGTGAGAGCTGCTGTGCCTACAAGGTTAAACGATTGGTGTCTAGAGCAGCGATTTCGGTTGCACTGTCCGGATCTTGAAAAGTTACTGAAGGTTAGCGCACTCTATTCGATCGCACTCTATTTTTTTAGAGTGCGCTGTTATACCGCGCTCTAATCGATGGGCACTCTAATCGATGGGCACTCTATTCGATGACCGAACTCTAATCGATACTTTACGTTAATTAGCCTCGGGTTTTGTATGTACATCGTCCACTCAAATTCACTTGCTTTCAGTATTGCTATATTTTACACTTTCGCTTTCAATGTGCAGCGTTCAATGCCATTGCTGGTCGGTGAGTGACGATGGTGGCGGCGTACAAGGCGAGCGAGAAGCGCTGGAAGCGCGCCACACACGAGGATCTGCTACATGATGATGCGCTGCTGGACCCGCGCAACCCCAGTGAGGAGCAGCGAGCGAAGCTGCAGCGTATCGGGTCCTGGAAATGGAATTGTGGGGACGAGGACCGGCCCGTGCTGGCCTTCGACAACTTTGGCGCCTCGCACCGCGGTTTCTGCGTGATCCCCAACGCCATAGACGCTAAGACGCAGCTGCAATTCGCGCAAGCGTGTCTGTACGTGGCCTTTGATCGGTGGTAATGAGGGGAACTCAGTTGTTGACCGCTCCGTTTCGTCATCTTCTGTGGATCACAGGACCGAGTTTGCAGAGGAGCCGCACACCACCAACATGCATTTGCAGAACCAACAAGTGACCAACATTTGGGGCAAGGCGTGCGAGTTGCACCCACAGGATGCAGCCGAGTCTCCTCTGCTGGCGAAACTGTGCTGGGCGGCCTCAGGATACCACTACGACTGGACCGCGAGGAAATACTACAAAGACAGCTTTTCGCCAGTGCCTGAATTGCTGCAGCAACTTGGAGCTAAGAGTGCTGCTGCATGTGGCATGGCGTTGACGGCTGAAGCTGTGATCGTCAACTACTACAAGACCAAGTCCACCATGGGCGGGCATTTAGACGACGTCGAGTACACGATGGATCACCCGGTGGTGTCGCTGTCGCTTGGCAGTCAATGTGTGTTCCTCATGGGCGGACACACCAAGGACGAGCCGCCGCTGGAAGTGCTGCTACGAAGCGGCGATATCGCCATTATGGGCGGAGCGTCGCGGACGTGCTACCATGGCGTGGCGAGAGTTCTTCCCGCGCCGTTCAGCATAGAGAGCGACGAACTCGACGCGCTTGCGCTGGATGACGATGGACGGGAGGGATACGAAGCAGTTCGGACGTATTTGAGCTCGCAGCGCATCAACGTCAACATACGGCAAGTGTACCCGACGGAATCCGTCAGGTAGACTGTCACAAATCTTGCCACCGAGCGTACGGAATGAGTACACTGGAAATAAAGATGCACCTGTCTTACTTGAAGTAAGTGACGCCCGCCTCATCATTGCTAGCAGGACCATTTTGTTGTTGTGCACTCACCAACTTGCACCGCTAATGACTGTAAAGACGTCGACTAGGAAAGCCGCAGTGTCTTCAGCAATCGCCTCCCCGCGCGGGTCGTTTACCCAGGCGCGAGTCTGTCGTTGCGTTGCTCCCAAATTTGGTGGTGGCCATGTGATCTGGCGACTGTCAAGATTGGATATGAGGCAAGGGCTGTTGCAGTGGATACGGTCATCCTCGTGAGCTCAGTACTCTGTCCTGGCAGATTGGAAGCCGCTTGTGTTCCTGTATTTACGTTGGACCAAGCTCCAACACGATCGCGCGCACCTTTGGGTCTGGTGGTCAATCTCGCAACAATGGTCCACCTACCTGCATTGGGCGTACAAGTAGTGCAGCTTTTGAGTAGCTTTCGCCAGTAAAAGCAAAAAAACAAGCACGTCAATTCCAGCAAGCTGCCCACGTGTCGAAGCCAATGCGACAGAGTTGCCATTGCGGTGGATCTGCTGAGCTGCAACTTTATCGTGCCAGCTACCGCGCACGTTGAAAAGTATGACGACATTGAGTCAGCCTGTCTCGGGTGGGTACATTGTTACTATTTTGGGTCCCATTTTGGGGTCAATAGTGGGCTATTGGTGGCCGTTGCAAATGGATGCATTTTTTCAATTATAGCTCCTGGCATTGACGGTTCGTTCATTCATTAGGCATTTTGCCACTTGCTGCGCACGCGCCGTCCGCCCGCCGCGCTATGGCCACGCCAGCTCCTGCCACGGACGAGGCTACGCGACTGGAGCGACGACGCAAGCAGTGCCGCGTGAGCCAGCGACGCTACCGCGACAAGAAGGGCTCGACCGAGTACAACCTCAAGCTGGACGTCAACAGTCTGCGCGAGAGCGTGCAGTCGCTCCAGGGCTTGCGCGAGCTGCTGGAGACCAAGCCCTGGATCTCTAAGCTGGCGCAGAACGCGACCGTGCTCAAGGCCGTTGAGCAGTACTACGCCGTCTTCGCACAAGGGCTGCACAACCCGGAGGCCGGCGGCGAGAACGTGCGCAAGTGCTTCCAGATGCAGCTGGGCTTCCTCGGCGCCTTCCTGGACCCGCACGTGCAGTTCGGAGACGCGCGCGGCATGAAGGACGTGCTGGAGCAGTGGCACCGCTACACGCAGTTCCATGCATGGATCGAGACGGGCGTTGTGTCCGCCGAGGTCTTCGGGTCCGCAGAAACGCCCGTAGTTGTGGCGCACGGCACTCTGACAGTACTGGCAAACGGAGCGACGTTGGAGAAGATCTTCCCGCGCGCGCTCGACGAGCCGGAGCTCGTGACGATGATGGTCGACCATGTCGTCGAGTACCGGACGACCACGACGTTCTCGTTCAATGAGCGCGCGCAGGTCGAGCGGCTGGACTGGGAGGTCGACTTCCTCGGTGGGGTGAGTAACCTGTTCGGTAGTGCAATTGACGCGTCGCGTGTGCTGCAAGGCGCGTTGCTGACGCAAGGTTCTAAATTGAGTGCCAGAGTTGAGGATGATTCGTCAGACGGCCGCCGGCAATGCAGTATGGTGGAGCGCGAGCTCATTCACGCGGGTCTGGGCGGCATGTCGAGATCTAGCCTTGAGTTTATCATGAGCTGACACTTGCATGTTCTTACATATTTTCGTATGATGCGGAAGGTTCAGTGCGTCTTCGCTGGCGCCCCGAGCCCACGCAAATGTTAGTTGAAAAGTCGTGTCTGGATGTGGAAACAGACCGTTGATGAGGTCGGTGAACAGCGCTGACCTCGATGATAACTGCTAAAGGAATAATTCAGTTCACGGTAAGCTTCTTATGCAAGCAAGAGGACAATGCGTCCATGCGAGATACTTTAGCCAAGCCTACGAGCTGGAAGCTGCCGTCGGCGCGACCTGGCCAAGCTTACAGCAGTCCGAGATCAATGCCTGCTGCATAATGCGTGAGGTGACGTAGGTGCTGCCAAGTCTGCGGTTGATGCCGGCGATGAAGTCGACGTTGAGGTCCTGTCGCTCCACTTGCGAGCGCGCGTTGAACACGTACGTCGTGGAGGTCGGGTACACAATATCGTGGGCGAGCAGCATCTGCACCAGCTCCTCATTCGCGAGAATGTGTGGGAACATATTCTCGATGGACCCGCGGTTAAACCGCACGGTGACCACTCCCTTGACAATCACGATGGGGGCGTCCTCGGAGCCGCAGAGCTCGGCCGAGATCACCCCCACCGACAGGTTGGCATGGAACTGCGTGTACAGGTGCCACTGATTGATCACGGCCGAGCGGCCACACGAGTCGCCGAACACCACGTCCTCGTCCATGAAGGTGTTAACGAAGGCCACTTGCATGTCGAAGCACTTGCGCACATGGTCACCGCCTGCCTCCGGGTTGTGGAGACCGCGCGAGAAGACCGTGTAGTACTGCTGGGCAGCTTTGAGGACGGGGCCCTCGCGGGTCAATCGGGAGCTCCAGATCTTGGTCTCCAGCAGCTCCCGCGTGAACTGCAGACGCTGCACATGTTCGCGCAAGTTGTTGACGTCCAGCTTGAGGTTGTACTCCGCCGACCCTTGTCTGTCACGGTAGCGGCGCTGGTTCACGCGGCCCTGATGACGACGGTGTTCTCGACGTCGAAGTGCCTGGGTCACGTCCTCAACCACCGCACCACTCGATCCGAACGTCTCCATTTCGGCACTGCGGGTGTTCAAGAGAATGAAAACTCTGCACAACAGGCAAGAACAAGAACTGTCGTTCTGAGTTTCACGGGATCGCCAGTGGCTGGCAAGCAAACGTCCGTGGACATTGCGATGAAGCTAGTAGATTGATCCCGGAAGTTGTCTTTGACAGCTTCAACGTGAACTATTTTGGTCTTTTGGTCATCATATACCTATTTTAGTCCTTAAAAGTATCTGACCAAAAAGTGTCAGCGCCTTCAAGCATCACAAATACCGTTGGGCGATGGCGGAGGACGGCGCTGCATGTCGAGCGGAGATCCCGGCGATGCTGTCCCAGGAGCAGCGAGGTGCCTCGGTGTACACGCCGCAATGTCGCCAACGCTATGGCGAGCGTCGGGTCGAGGGCGCGACGCCGCCGCTGAACGCGGAAGACATTGAGGAATTCCTGAATGAGTTCGCGTGGCTAAAGGAGACCGAACTGGTCCGTTCTGCATTGGCAATAGATAAATATTGTATGTTAAAAAATTATTATAACCATTTGAAATGGGTTTTCAGGCGCTCCAGTGTCTGTTTGATGGAGAGTTCGATGTGCCAAAGGCCGTGAAGCTGCTACTCGCCGCTCGTCAAGAGAAATTCAAAGAGCGACGCGATCGCAACAAACGACTGTCGGCTGAAGATTTTGAAAATGCCGTCGCGACGCACGGCAAGAAGTTTTACCTGGTGAAGGTTCGTAACAGAGAGTTAATTAGGTTTTTGTTCAAAGTCAATCATAAACTGACGTTGTTTGGTGTCTCTATCGGCCAGCAAATGCTCGGACACAAGGTGATAACGCGCGAGGTGGTGAGTACGTATTACATGTGGAAGCGGACGCCGGAGTTTAAAGAGTGGCGCCGTCGTCAAACGCTAAAAAAGACGAAGAAGAAAAAGAAAGAGGCCGAGCTGTTGCGTCAATGGGGCGATGAAGAGGATGCGGATCCCGAGACAGAGGCATTTTTCAGCTACCACAACTCGCGCTGCGAGCTGTGCGCTACTGGAGGTAAACTCCTGTGCTGTGACGGCTGTCCGCGTGCGTACCACTTCAGTTGCGTCCAGCCGCCGATCACGAAGTTGCCGAGTAAAGACGAAGACTGGTATTGTCAAGTCTGTCAAGAAGCATTTGGTGGCCTGAAGCCGAAGCTGATGCCGAGCGATGAAAATGAGTATTGTATGGTGTGTGCTCCTTTGCCAGGTGTCCCGCGCACGTTAATTGAGGCGATAACAGATGCAAGTAGCTACGAAGAAGAGGAAGAAGATTCCGGTGACGAAGAAGACGAAGATGATTCCAGCTCGGAATTAACCGACGACGTTGCTAGCGACCAAGACGACAATTCACCGAGGACGGAAGACTTGAGCCCTGGTGCCGGAAACTCTGGAAGTGTCACAGACAACGAGTCGGATAATGCCAGCTCTAAAATCCCGTCATCGCCACTAGGAGGTGACAATAGCAGCAGCAGGAAATCGGAACAGAAGTCCCCAGCAATGGAGTCGTTGCGGCTCCTGCAGAAACAGCAGCGCGTGGGAGCGAAAAGTCAGTCTCGGGCTGCTGCTAATGGAATGTCCTCTCACGTGGCGTTGAATAGACCCGTGGAGTCGCTCCCGACCGGTGTAACGCGGACCCAGCCTGTGCAATTGGAGAGGCCAGGTTCGGGTAGAAAACGTCACAGGAAGACATTGGCACCACGTCGTATCCC
This sequence comes from Phytophthora agathidicida, assembly GCA_025722995.1. NCBI lineage: Eukaryota > Oomycota > Peronosporomycetes > Peronosporales > Peronosporaceae > Phytophthora > Phytophthora agathidicida. The sequence continues at coordinate 232,660 of CP106977.1, read as the reverse complement.
GCCACCCCGATTCGACAATTGACCAGCAGCAGTGCAGTCGGTCATGGCAAAAAGAATAGTATGTTATACGAATCGTAATGGTGACTTCATAAGCACCTGCATGGAAACTGTTTTGAACTAAGAAAAAAGAATGTATAGTGAGTTCGCCATGTTCTCGAACGTGTTCCGTACTAGCTTTCGTTTGGTAGAGGCGTCTGTCATTCGATCGACGAGCGATTTTCAAAAGATTGGTTTCAACGCCATTTTCATTGGGGCTTCAAAAACAGGTGCGACAGTATTTTCCTTTTCTCGCTCTCCGTGGAATAAGCACCCGGAACCCGATAAGAACAAAAATCAGCGAACACCAATTCGAGCGTCAATCAGGAACATGGCGAGCGACGCCGACATTCGAGCGGACATCCCGACGCTGCTGTCGGTCAGCGAGCAACAACGCAATAAACAGCTGCACCAGCCCCAATACCGACAACGGTGGGGCCGGCGCGACGACCAAGAACCCAAAGCCTCTCCTGACGAGATTGTGGAATTCGTACGCACGTATGCGTGGCCCAAAGAGACAGAGCTGGTAAAATCGGACAAAACTTGTAAAATTGTGCGGCTACAACGTACTAATTGATGATATTGCTCAGGCCCTGCAATCCCTGTTTGAAGGGGACTACGACGTGTCTAAGGCAGTGGAAATCATGCACGACGCTCGTAGGGAGAAAGTGAGACTGAAACGAGAAGAGACGGAACGGATTCTTCAATTAACTTTTGAAAAAGCTCTGGAAAGACATGGCAAAAAGTTCCATCTTGTTAAGGTAAAGTGAGGTTTTAAAGTGGTTCGAGTGTCTGGTGTTGTTGCTAACTCTTTTTTGTTACTGTGCCATAGCGGAGGCTTGGGCGGGCCGTGACAACGCAAGAGTTGGTGAGCAAGTTTTACTTGTGGAAGAAGACCCCCGAGTACGAGAAATGGCATGATGGACAACGGGAGAAAAAGAGGAAGAGAGAAGCCAAACGGATCGCTCAACAAATCCCTGCGGCCGACCAGCACATGGAGTACTGTGAAATGTGCTTGAAGGGAGGCAAATTGTTGTGCTGCGACGGCTGTGAGAGGGCCTACCACCTCAACTGTGTACGGCCAGCTCTGTTAGATGTTCCTGAAGGTGACTGGTTCTGCTCGCATTGTCGAGAAGCAACTGCCAAGGCATCACCTGCTAAGACACGAGAGAAAGCAAGTGTATCGAGCAAGGACATTTTGAAAAGCACTTCGAAGCCGAAGACAAGGCCAAATGGTACCAGTCTGAAAGGCAGCAGCGACGTGCAACCTGCTAGCCATGTTCACGATATTGTGGACATGAAAGTGAAAAGTCTTGTGACCAATGGCAAGAAAAACTCGGCGAAGAGTAAACCGACAGCAAGTAGTGAGTCTGAAGCCATTCTCGACCACCCCAGTCCTGTAGAAGCGAGCCCGACCGATGGTATCAGTGACATTACGACCGAGTCCGAGTCGGATGGGGGCGCGGCTAAGGTATTCCAGTCGCTTTCGACGCCAACGAGGAAACGAAAGCAACGCACAGAAACGATCGAGGCTGCGGTTGGGATGTCACGTTACAGCTCACCGTCTCGGTCTCTGGAATATCTTACTAGCTCTCTGCAGGCTGATCGCAGAAATGTTCGTCGAGAAGTTATGCCTCTGCAACTGGAGTTTGCATCCTCGGCCAGGAAACGCAACCGTCGATATCGTGCTGAACGCGACATCCCGCATTCGTTAGCAATGGGCGTGTGAGACCAAACAACCGTGCAGGGTATGGCTGTGATGATGGCGATTCATGCATCCTAGCTCATTTCCGGCGGAAGAAATGAGCCCTGTCAATGATTCGCGTGCTATGAAAATGCAATTTTACTGCGGCATCGCTGCGAGATGCCGATATATATTGTGCTGCCCACGAAGCCTTTGCTATGGATCACATTATTGGCTCTGCAAGTACTACGTGCAAGGAGCTGCACTACAACGGAAACAGGCAGCAGAAAAATAAGAGTGCGGCAAAGAGGCTAGATTATCGCGTTGTGCTGTGCCTACTTGCTGCTTCATGAACATTATCGACACGATACGAAGGAAAGAAATACAGCGTCTGCAGCAATAGGCTCGAACAAAAGCTTACTCTTCGGCGCCAGTGGTGACGTTAACGGTTGACGCCACCGATGAATCCGCTGCCACCACCCATCGCAGCACCTCCAAAGCCGCCTTGACCGCCGGCCGCGAATCCAGTGTTACCAGATTGACCCCCGAAGTTCCCCATTGCGCCTTGGCCACTGAATCCGCCGAAGCCGTTCGCACCACCTTGAGCACCGAAGCCCATTTGCTGACCGAAGCCGCCACCCATGCCGTTCCCGTTGAAGCCACCGCCCATACCCATTCCAGCGTTAGCACCGCCGAACATACCCGCACCACCACCACCTCCACCAAACCGACCACCCGCGAATCCTCCCATCGCGTTACCGCCTCCGAAACCGCCGCCGTTCGCAGGGAGCCCACCAGCAGCACCTGCGCCAAGTCCAGCGCCGACAGCGTTGTTGCCACCTCCAAAGCCGCCATTAGCAGGGAACCCACCAGCAGTGCCTGGTGCACCCCCAACCTGCTGGGATGCAGGTGCCGGCAATGGTTGTTGCGCTCCAGACGGCCCAGCACCAGCGAAGTTAGTCGGTGCCGGCGTGGCCCTCGCTCTCGATCTCGATCTCGACGGAGCCGTAGCTGCAGGGGTTGGCGCTGGACCTCCGCCTGGAATCGTCGGAGCCGGCGTGGCTGCTCCAGGGCCAGGTGCACCAGCGCCGGGGGCTCCACCAGGTCCACCGGAGGCTCCACCAGGACCGCCAGGGGCCCCACCAGGTCCACCGGGGGCTCCACCAGGACCGCCGGCCCCAACGACGGCAGTGTTGGAGCTCGCCACCACCGTGGGCGGACCTTCGACAGGGACTGGAATGTACTGCGGCACCTCGACCGGGACGGGAACGGGGATGGCGATCTTCTTCACTTTCTTGACTTTCTTGACGTGGTGGTGGTGGTGGTGGTCTTCATCATCGCCTTCAGTTGGTGGGGCTGGAGTATCATCAGCTTCGGGTCGTAAACCTCGAAGCGAAGGCGTGGTTGGTGCTCCATCAGAAGCGACGAGGAAAGTCATAGCCAGGAATGCGGCGAGTGCAGCAGCGTGCTTCATGTCGTTTCGAGTTTTTGCTTTTGTGCTTGCTTGAAAAATGGGGAATGAGCTCAAGTAGTAGCGTCGATTTTGTCGCCATTGCAAGAAGAACTAAAATCACAATGAATGATTGAACTTGTTGATTGATAAGGAAGGTGTCGTAACGATGGAGAAGAAGCACCACAACGCAATTCTTCAATAGTCCATCCATCATCAAGATCTTGACACCTCCTGGTACTAAAACACAAGGTTGAGGTGTGCATTCGGCGTGAGACATTCAGCCTCGAGTCCCTGGAGCAGCTTGACGTCCACCCCCGCGTCCTTGAGCAGTTGCACCCCCTCACAGATGACGAACGTCTTTGGCTCCATGACGCCAATGACGACGCGCGTGACCCCCGCTCGAAGGCAGCTCTGCACACATGGGACGTTCCCCGACACGCGCGTGCTGCACGGCTCCATTGTGGTGTAGACGGTGGCCCCCTTCGCGTCGAACTCGAGTTTGTGCAGTGCCACTTGTTCCGCGTGCGTGTTCCCTGGCAGCTCACGCGAGAACCCGGAGCTCAGCACTTGGCCATCGCGCACCACAACGCAACCCACACAATAAGCGTTCTCCGACGGCTGCGAGCGATGCGCCTCAGCGATCGCCAAGCGCATGAACGCCACGTCCTGCTCGTCCTGCGCCGACATCTTTTGACACGCGAAATGTAACAATAACGACAAATATCACGACGGAATATAACAATAGCGTCAAGAACAGGCGGATAATGGACGTCTAGGACGTCTAGGACGTCTAGGCAACGACAAGTGTGCGCGGATAGCTTGTTAATATAAGGTTGATATGTCTCGGGGGCTCTAGTGAACAACCAGCGGACTCGTTTGGTCTACTGGCTACGACGCTGCCGACTGGAAAGCAACACGAACATTTGGACGGGGTATCAATTCTCAGTCTGTGGTGGCGAAGGCAGCCAGCGTCTTCTGCTTGACGAGCTCGTCCAGCACGTGGAGGAATGCACGCTCCATTTCACCAGCATTGGCCTTCTGCGTGGCCTTGAACGCCTCGAGCGTGAGAGGGTCGCCGAGGCCGTTGGCCAGATTGTCCACGATGGAGAACATGGCGAAGGGCACACGCAGCTCGTTGAGCAGCTCGGCCTCGTTGGCGCCCGTCATGCCGATCAATTGGCCGAACTGCGCGAAGAAGCGCACCTCGGCTTTGGTCTCGAAGCGCGGACCCGCCGTCTGCACGTACACGCCGCCGTCGTGCGGGTTGAAGCCTCCGGTCTTGAGCGCCGTGACCAGCACCGTCTTGAGCTCCTGATGAAGCTCCGGCACCACGTGAGCGTCGTAGTCTTTGGACAAGTGCAGGATGTCGAAAGGACTGAAAAAGTCCTCGGGCACGACGAAGCGACCGACGTCGATGGTATTGGTCATGGACCCGACCGAGTAGATGCCCACCACAGCTTCGCAGTGCAGCGTCTTGAGCGCCTTAGCGATGGCGCGGAAGTTGATTTGACGAGGCTGACGGTACTTGCCATCTGGGTCGGCGTGATGACGCTGCACGAACACGAGCTGAAGGGCTGAAGTTGTGTCGTCTGCGGCTGGTGACGTCCACGAACCGACGTGGCACACGACGCCGCCGAATTCCGTGTCCACGACCTGCTCCACCAGTCCCGAGGAGAAGCGCTTGGCGTGGAAAAGGCTGGAGCCGCCGATCACGCCCAACACGTGCGTGCGTGCGATCATAATGGTGGAAAACCGAAGGCGCTTGAGTACGAGGAGGCAAATTGGCAAGTGGCCGGTCACGTATGGGCGCAAGCACGTGGCTAATGGTACGGAACTGAAAAAGGTTCCGCCACCGAAGATGTTAAATGAGCGTAAGAGCCAATAAAAAGCGAGATAAATACATTTTCTGGCACCGAATGGAAGCGTTAGCGGAGACGGTAGTGATCGTAAACTTGGTGATGCTGCGCCGGACTCCACAGCGAGTGGCTAGAGAAAGTTAGTTGACATTCAACTTTGAATGGCTGGCTGCTCATACCTCGATGTCTTCTTCGAACTGGTCCGAGGCATAGCTCATGACGGTACCAGGCCGTGACTCTGGAACTGCCACCGACAATTCCATAGCAGGAGGTGGTGCTGAAGCTAATGGCTCTTCATTGTCCTCTTGGGTCTCGTCGGCCTCCAGTAGCGCCTCCATCCGCTGCTTGTCGGCGCGTACGCGCTCCACCTTGCGACGAGCTTGTTTCTGCCGCTCTGCGCATTGGATCTTCAAAGCCGATACCTCCATGGCCAGTTTGTGAGCTCGTACGCGGCTGACCCGTCCACGAGCTTGTTGCTGTCGTGCAGCACACTGGATCCGTAGAGCAGATGCTTCCATGGACTCAAGTACTTTAGATATGTCAGCGTCGGTAGCTAGCGTTGACGATGGAGGGTCATCATCACCTGGTTCGTCGATGAGTTCGGGTCGGTCGTCATCACCATGATCGCTCTCGTCCTGAAGAAGCAAATCCAACGCGTTTGCCTGCCTTCCACTGTCATCTTCAACACCGTTCATCTCTGCTGCTTCGGCTGCAGGTTGGTTGGGCAGCGGTGGAGTTGGTGGCGCAATTTTCGCGTTGCCATCGCCCATCATCCGGTCGAGCTGCTGCAGCATGAGGTCGCACAGAGTGCGGTACTTCCCGCTCTGGAACGCCATCACCGCCTTCTCGCCGAAGTCCTGACGCAATTCATCAGTATCCACCGACATCTGCGACTCCACGGAGCTCATGGGCTCGTAGATCTTGATCATGAGACGACGTCCTTCGATTGTCTCCTCCTCGTCTTCCTGCTGCTGCGATCGCTTGTTGTCCTGCTGGAGAAAGAACGACACGAAGTATACCACGCCACGATATGTCCACGGACTGGTACGTAGAAGAGCATTGCTCGCTCCGCTGCTACGTAAGCTGCTGACAGTAAATTTGGTGTTCTCATTGCTCGTAGCAGGGGTCTCACTTCGCCGTGACGAAGACCGGGAGCTGGTACGTGATGTAGTCATTATCACTGGCTGGTTTTCGTTAATGAAGAGAACTTCAGTGTTCCCGATACTCACTCGCTTCCCACTCCTCGAACGCGATAACGGCGGCAACAGCGATTCGTTCTCTTCTCTGGACTCCCACAAAGGATTACTGCCTTTGGGCGGACTTGGAGCGTCGACTTCCAGCTCTGACAGCAACTCCAGACGATCTTCTTCACCAGCAACTTCTAGACTGCCACTTGTGTGTAAACCGAGGCGCTTGTAATCTTGCTGTTGAGCCGTTCGCAAGACCGAGAAGACCCAAGCACACATGCTACTGGCACCACACGAAAATTTTGACAGGAACTTAGGTTGGAAATGCTCATTCTGCAAGAACGGCACAAGCGCCTTCCACTTGAAGGCTGGTACGCCTGCCACATCGAACTCGTGGATGCGCTGAATAAGCCTCTTGCCATGTCGAAGCATTTTCTGACATGAGCGCCAAGATAGATCTTTTGGTAGCTGGTCAGCTGGGCTGAGAAGGATGAGGACACTCGCCGACACTAGCGTTACCATGTGATGTGGTGGTGATTCCAGCGCCCCCAGTGCCTCGAAATCTGCTGCACTTGATGAAAAATCTTCTCCACACCAACGCGTCCGAAGTAAGTTGCTGCTATTGTTGTCACCATAGTCCTCTTCCTCGCCCCCGCTGTACTGCACGTTTCCCATAAGTTCTCTGAGAGTCTTAGGGGGAGACTGTGGTAGCGAAGGCAACACACCCTTCCTCTTCATCATTTTTGACGAGTCTTGAACGTATGTCGGACCGGATAATGATTCCAGAGGCATGGCCAGGAGCTCAAGTTGCTTCTCAGCTCGCTTTTGCCATGTTAGTTTTTGCTGTTGCTCCCGCTTGCGAAGAGAGGATGGGGTTGGTGAGTTGCAGCCGCGGACCGGAGACGTCGATGTTGTCGGTGCATCCTGTAAATTGAACAGGCACCATATTAAGTATTTCTCGGCATCCGCAACGCGCTGAACATCGTCGGTCTTACTCGAAAATAACCGCAAACTTCGCCAAGGTTGTTCGCGTAGTTCTCTAAAGTCGCGCTCTGGGATCGGCGCAGGCATCATAAAGGGATTCTGCTTCATAGTAGCTGGATTTATGCCCAAAACCACTCCCAGAGTTTTGATAGTGCTCAAAAAGTTCAAATCTGACAGCATCTTTGCGCAGTAGTTGTGGTTCTCGAAGCGAAACGGGGCCAGTGGGACCATTGGTGCGAGGCGCACACGTACTTCGTGCCATCGCAAAATACTTTCCACGAGAAGCACCCCAACATCGCGCAATTGTAGAAGCACGTGAAGCACCTCAGTCCCTTTGGAGACATCAAATACAGGCTCCTTTGGAGGAAGGCGGGGCTGCAACAATGACTGTGGTGGTGTAGCTGCCTTGATTAGGTCGTGCAGTTTGTCCAATAATCCTTCCCGTAGCATTGTGTACTTTAGCAGCGTCCGCTCCTCCTCAGTCTGCGCAGAACCTACTTCGGCAATTCCGCGGGTGGTAGCGGTTGTTGTCGTGTTGGAAAAGCTGGTGGATCGAGGGAAATACCCTTTGGTGGGGGATCTGCTTCCACTACTCGTATCAACGGGATTCAGCAGCTCTTGCCTCTGTCTGAGATCTTCAGCGTACGCCAGAGTTTGCTTGAAATCTTTGCTGTTTGCCTGGAAAACATATTCAGCTGGACAAGATGTGTTCCACCCCATTTCACGCCATTTGTGTTCGCTGGAGAGGTTGAAGGCCCAATTGTCGTTCACTTGGCGTGAGGGTTTGTTTTGTCGACCTTCTTGGGGGATGTAAAGCGGCGTTATCTGACTTGGGTATGACCCAGGACCACTCGGAAACAGCGCTTGTCGAACAACTGTGGAAGGAGAATTGAGCGGGTAATCAGGAACTTTATTCCTCCTGCCGCCTCGTTTTCGAGGCAACTCCATCGGCGTCCTGGGGAGTGACGGAGACGAGACTCTCACCACACTGCGAGAAGTATCGGGCAGCAGGAGTTCGTCCAAGAAATCGGCGTCAAGTCCTGGTCGAATGGCCCACTGCATCCACTGTGTGCCGAAAAGAATTCACACAATCCTCGCCGGATTCCCCTGTGGTTGACGGTGGCAGGCTCACTCCTACACCAAGCAGAAACAACAACAACGCCACCTTTGAATCACGGTCGATCTGGTTGCGGGTTTGCTATACGCCACTACCCATAATAATAGCTGCGAACACACTTGACAGCACGGGCCCCTATCTTTAGGGAGCCTAAACTGCTCGCTTTGCCTGCCTTCGCTTTCTCGCCTAAACTGCTCGCCTGCATCTCGTTCTCGATCATCACACGCGTCATTTCATTCAAAGGTAGACTTAAATATGGCAAGCGCACTTTTCTGGGCCTTCTTCATGCGTCCATAGAGCGAGATTGATCCTTTCCTCCCGCGGTGCATTCCGTCTGCTTCGCCGGTAAAGCTTCCTCGCGTTTGGCCCTCTAGCAAACCGGGTGCAGTGTTCGAAAACCCTTCACACCCGCACCGTTCGTAATAATCATGCTTCACGGACTGCACTCGTACCATCGCGGACTGTGGCGAATTCATGCCCTTGCACCACTTCCGCACAATTTGCGCTCGGATGCACGAATGCTCCTTTTCATCAATCTTACCGCGGAGAAATAAATCCCCAAGATCCTCCAGCTGGTCTTCCATCTTCACCAAATCGTCGGTGAAGCTGTGATGTGTCTGCAGGACGTCTACTCGCTGGTATCGCTTGCGGTTTTCTTTGTCATCCCCCGTGCCTGTTGTAGTTGTCTTGCTTCCTCCACTACCGCGCAGCGGGTTGCTAATATATGAAGATAATCCGGATTTCCGATTGTGACTATTAGATTTGCCCGACATGATACTTGAAGCTGACAAAGTAGATAGCCTCTCCGTTTTCGAGGGCGACGGTGGTGCACTTGCTGCCTTCCGCTGCTTGGCTTTTGCCTCTTCAAGCTGCTGTCGCATTTCAATTTTCTTGGCTTCAAACGCAGCAAACCGTTCCATCACTTCATCCTTGTGAATCAATCGGAATTCTTCAACAATGTCGGGCTCCAGTTGGTCAGTGATAATCAGGCAGAAGTGAAGAAATTTATCCATCTCAACCGTAGTCTTCGTCATTTCACGAGCAAAGTACTCGTTGATCGCCAATAGCACCTCACCAGCATCTTTAGCTTCCAACAAAGTTTCGCGCAGAGTGAAGAAAATGGAAATTCCCACACCAAGGAGCACTCGCGATGCACGCTGTTTCTCTTTTGAACGGGCCAGTAGCATGTCGATCACCTTGAGTCCGCAAAATGACGGAAGAGACGTGAGAAAGCAAGTCACAAGCCACTTCGTGCATAGGATCTCCATGTTTAGCCCAAGCTCGTTGAGATGCGCGTGTAGTTCCACGTCGTTCTGGCGCAACAACGTGTTCATTACCGCGCAGTCAGTATGTAGCCCAATCATAGAGTCGACGTGGTAGGCAGGCAGTAGCACTTCAATCAGCAATGTAAGTGCTCGAAGTGCCTGGTCCTCATCCAAGTACTGCAAAAGCACTACCAAGATTTCGTTCATGCCCTGGCAGTATCCCACGCGGCGGTTGCGATTGGCAAACGCAGTGAGAACTCGCCGCATTGGAACCACTTGGTCGTTTCGTAGATTCCGCGTTCTTGTGATGTCATTTTCGATCGATTTGGCGATTTCACGGTCCAGAAGAGCTTCTTCGTCCTCATGTTTCACTGCCGCAAGATTTCGAGGTAGGTCTGGAGGTACTGGAAGCTGGCTAATTAAAATTGGCCAGACCCATGATCGATGTGAATCTGGAACGCCACTCCTACTGTGACGGACAACAGTCTTGGGGTTTCCTGATTGTCGCAGCCTCTCCCATGAAGCATCTTCATCTTCAGTATCTGCATCACCGGCTAAACTAGCATCGTCGCCTTCTTTAGTTGATGACGTATTGCTGAGAATCGAGTTGGACAAGGATAGACTCCGAGACGAGAGCGAGTTAAGCGCCGCATCAGTTCCTTTCAACGACAAACTCCGCATCGATGACGACGTACGTGACCGCCGACGATTGATCTTGCTGATGCCTTGATAAACTCTCGCTAACATCTCCTTCTCTGTCGGCGTCGTAACGATTTCCAGGCCTCCTTCTCCATTATCTTCGGCTTGTGTTTCCTCGTCGCTACTTGATGATGAACTCTCTTGTTCGCGACTTCGTGTTCTACTGCCGCGACCACATCGGGTTTTTTCGCTCGAGTCGCTGTTGCTTACGCCACTACTATTCCTTTTATTCCTGGCCTGGCTTGTCGGAGCGTCGGAATTATCAACCATGTGCTTTCTCCACTGGATCAGCAACTTGATACTATGAATTCTGCCCTTACGCGGTTGATCGTGTAGTTCGGAAGATCCCTGATTGTCCAGCTTAAGTTTTTTGCTGCTCTTCTTGGTCTGAATTTTCCTCTGCAAAGTCTTCCGCTGCGCTTCCTCCTCTGCCAGCTGCGCTTTATACTTTTCACGCAGTGTGCCCAATTCATCATCATCAATTTGTTCGTGCATGAACTTGATAAGATCTAAAAACGACTCGGCCACCGAGTATTCATTCAGCGTCGTCCAGCAAAACTCGTTAATCACTTCCAGCACCACATTCACATCCTGAATCTCCACTAACGCCGAGCTCAGATACAGTAACACCGCCAGCGACGTCGAAAAAACAATCTTTGAACCCAATTGGCGACTGCAAATATCTGCAAACATAGTATCATACAGTCGGCACACGACGTCGAACGGCATACTCTCGGCGAAAAACGAAAAGAACCACTTCGTGCACAGCAGCTGGATAGACACCCCCAGCACTGCAAAGTGCTCACTGAGTGCTGGATCATGCACACGTAGCAATTCCTGCAGCACCAAGCAATCTGTATGGAAATCCACCACCGAATCATCAAAATATTTCGGCAGCAGCACCTCCAGCAGCATCCGGAAGCCCCAAAAGGCGTCCTCCTCCACTAAAAAAGTGCTCAGCACGACGCACGACTCCACCATCCCGTGGCAGTAGTAAAAGGCGTCTTTGGACTTGGCATAGGCCAGCAAAATACGGCGGATTTTGCGTTCCTGGAAGGGGTTTAAGTGGTGGAATCTCTCCATAGCTTCCTCCTGGGCTTGGTCCAATGAGCTGTTTACTGTCTCCGGGTCTGCTGTCTTCTCCTGTAACTCTTCGTTCATTCCGTTAAGTAACTGGCTGTAGGTTGCGCTGCCTTCTGTCTGTCGCTGCAGCTTCATACTCTGCAAAAAAAAGAAGAAAAATGGTTAAATAAATCTTATCTGTTCGTTAATTAACCCTTATTAATAAGGGTTAATTGATATGCTTGCCTGGTCGTGCAGCAGAATGGGCCAAACCCACTCGCGGTGCTCAGGAGGGACCCCATGGGCTCGGATGGCGTCCCATACAGCGCGGCTGTTGGCGAGCGAGTGGTGTTCGCGTCCGGACTGGCCGATATCCTGCGCCAGACGCCGCGCCTCTTCTCGTAGTTGACTCCACGCGACCTCCATGGGCTGCGCGTGACGAGTCTAGTCGCGACGACAAGCTCCGTTCCTTTGGTCCGACTCGCGATGTAGAAAACGCCTCGTGTAAAATGTGGCAAATGTGGTAAATGTGGTGCTTAAAAGTGGCAAGGGATGGCATTAAAGTGAGAGTGACAAGGTGTCGGTTACCATAAAGTGGCAAGTAGCGGATGCCAACCTTCGACGAAATGGGTACACTGTGAAATGCTGAACTGCTTTACCATTTTACTGTTATCCTGCTGCGTTTCGACTACATTTTTTCAACGGAGTGCAGTTGGTTGCTTGAGTAGTGAAGAAATGAAGTAGACCAAGAACTCTGATTGCCGCTGCGAATGTGTCAACGACGACGGCGACGATTGAAGCCTCCTCCGCTGGAATTACCACCAAAACCATTGCCACCGCCCATCGCAGCACCTCCAAAGCCGCCTTGACCGCCGGCCGCGAATCCAGTGTTACCAGATTGACCCCCGAAGTTCCCCATTGCGCCTTGGCCACTGAATCCGCCGAAGCCGTTCGCACCACCTTGAGCACCGAAGCCCATTTGCTGACCGAAGCCGCCACCCATGCCGTTCCCGTTGAAGCCACCGCCCATACCCATTCCAGCGTTAGCACCGCCGAACATACCCGCACCACCACCACCTCCACCAAACCGACCACCCGCGAATCCTCCCATCGCGTTACCGCCTCCGAAACCGCCGCCGTTCGCAGGGAGCCCACCAGCAGCACCTGCGCCAAGTCCAGCGCCGACAGCGTTGTTGCCACCTCCAAAGCCGCCATTAGCAGGGAACCCACCAGCAGTGCCTGGTGCACCCCCAACCTGCTGGGATGCAGGTGCCGGCAATGGTTGTTGCGATCCAGACGGCCCAGCACCAGCGAAGTTAGTCGGTGCCGGCGTGGCCCTCGCTCTCGATCTCGATCTCGACGGAGTCGTAGCTGCAGGGGTTGGCGCTGGACCTCCGCCTGGAATCGTCGGAGCCGGCGTGGCTGCTCCAGGGCCAGGTGCACCAGCGCCGGGGGCTCCACCAGGTCCACCGGAGGCTCCACCAGGACCGCCAGGGGCCCCACCAGGTCCACCGGGGGCTCCACCAGGACCGCCGGCCCCAACGACGGCAGTGTTGGAGCTCGCCACCACCGTGGGCGGACCTTCGACAGGGACTGGAATGTACTGCGGCACCTCGACCGGGACGGGAACGGGGATGGCGATCTTCTTCACTTTCTTGACTTTCTTGACGTGGTGGTGGTGGTGGTGGTCTTCATCATCGCCTTCAGTTGGTGGGGCTGGAGTATCATCAGCTTCGGGTCGTAAACCTCGAAGCGAAGGCGTGGTTGGTGCTCCATCAGAAGCGACGAGGAAAGTCATAGCCAGGAATGCGGCGAGTGCAGCAGCGTGCTTCATGATGAGTAGAAGTTGCGAGAAGATCGAAGACGTTGGACGGCTGCTTTGGAGCTAGCAAAATGGGGAATGAGTTGTGACTGCATATTTTGCATCACGCAATTTAGTCGCCAGGCCACCCCAGTGAAGGCAAAGGTTCCGGAGCGAAAGAATGCGAACTTGCGTCGTTTCACAGCAGGTTGATGGAGAAAGCGTGACCACATTGCAATTGTAGTCTCAATTGGATGTTGTAGTAAGCGACCACATCGCGACGATTTGAGACTTTCAATGGATGTGAAAGGCGTGATGCTCTTCAATGTCATTTGGATGCAGAATCTGTCACTTCATCTGCAATTGTGCAATTGTGATGAACGGGATGTAGTTTCCTCATTTTGGGATTTTCCAGAACTATCGCAACAATGAAGAATACAGCCATGATGTTCACAGCAGCGTTGCTACTATCGGAGGGGGCTTCTCGCATTCAAGGAGCACATTTACGGGGTGCCAACGATGTTGGTGTCGTTACTACCAATGAAGTTGTTGTAGACGCTGCTGGGTCCAGTTTCTCGAATGATGGTGCTTTTCGTCTTGCAGCTACCAAGACCCACCATGTCAGAAGAGGTGCTGAGCTTTCTAAGTCCAGTAGCGTCTCCAGTCCTATAGCTGCAAGTTCTGGTGAGATTCTACGCAAAGATCAAACAAAGGGTGCCAATAAGCTTACTGCTTCAGGTGATCCAGTCGAAGCGGCTCCAGTTGGCGACAATGCCTCAAGCCTTCCCGCTTCAGACTTGCCTAAGCTAGACGAAAGGGAGAAAGTTACCACGGACTCTCGCTTGCAGCACGTTGAACACGTCGAAGTTGGGGTATCACTAGATTCTGGTGGAACCAAAAACGTTGTGGAGTTTGTGGTTCACCCAAAGGAAAGGAGCAACAGTTGGTTGTCATTCGGAGGCATCGAGGATCATGCGCGTGGTCTTCCTACATGGTCTAGGGGCCGGAACTCAAGCAGCGGTGCTTACAGATGCCGCCCGGGGCCGCATCCAGCACATCAATTTCGTTTCTTCGATGGGGTAGACCCTCGAATGCGTTGGTTGGCAAGCAACAGATCACCACTCGACATGCCACGCTCTCGTCAATACCAATATTACCGCTAGATTGTAGCATATTGCGTTTGTACAATTCTTAAAAAAAAACGTAGTTTTGTTTATCCGTGCGAGTTCGACCGTCGTCAACGAAAAGAATAACACCACAACATCTCAAACGTACAAGTTCGTTTTGCGGTCAAAACGTGGTACCGCTTAGCCACATGAAAGAAAGAAACGAACTCCGCTCTGCGAACGCCATCCACTTCACTTCACTCGTGTCTTCAGACTGGCGGAGGATCTGGTTGCACAACCTTGCTCTCGTCTCATTCTCGCTTACGCCTTGGAGCGCATTTCTTGCGGCGAGCAAAACACTTTCAAAAAATCGCTGTCCTTCTTGCCAATGCGCGAGTACGCCTCTGGAACCTCCTCAAGAGCCAAGCGATGCGAGATCAGCACCGATGGGTCCAGCTCACCACTTTCGATCGCATCGAACACCTGTCGGTAGTACTTTTGCGCGGGGGTACGGCCAGCATTCACAGTCACGCTCTTCATCGCGACATGACCGATTGGGAACGACTGCGCCGAGCACTTGTAGTCTGACACAATCGAAATGTGGCCGCACTTGCGCACAATCGTCAACATCTCCTTGAACGTGTCCGCGGGCACAGGCTGACTCTCCATGCCCATCGTCTTCTCCAACTTGGCCAAGAACCCGCTCGAGATCGAACTGCCACTTGCATCGATCGCGGCATCGGCACCTGCAGGTGGAAGCATTTGCTGCAGCTTCGCCACCACATGCGCGCTGGTCATGTCACGGCGATCGATCACCTCCAGATTCATGTGATCGCGAGCGAACTTGACCCGCTCTGAGCAATGCTCAACCCCCACAACGGTTTTGGCTCCACGTAGCTTACACCAGTGAGCTACCTGCAGTCCGATAGGACCAAGACCCCAAATGACAACATTGTCGTTCTGCTTCACCTTGGCCATGTCTACTGCATGCAGCGCAGTCACCGTCGTCTCCACTCCTAGCAGTGCTTTGTCATCGCTCACATCCGACGGCAGCTTGTAGCAGTTCATGTCGCCGTACGGCACACGGACATACTCGGCCTGCACACCAGGGACGTTCCCCAACATGCGGGTGCTACCCAGCACAGCTGCGGGAGCCCAGCCGCCGTACATCCGCTTAAACTCCTGGGAAGAATTCGTGCGGTTGCACGCGGCATACTCTGTACGACGACAGTGCTTGCAGTCTCCGCAAGCCAACACGAAGCTCACAGCGACGCGGTCACCCTCTTTGACCATACGCACGTCTGCACCGACGCTGCTCACGACGCCAACAGCTTCGCTGCCTAGCACCTGGTTCTTCTCCAGCCCAGAAGCGTTCCCGCACACCTCTGTCGCGAAGTCCGGGCTCACGGAGCAAGCAGTGACCTTCACCACCACGTCCGTTGCTTCCATGATCTTCGGTTTGGGCATGTGCTCCAGCTTGACGTTCTTGCCCGTCCACACGACGGCACGCATGCAGCCTGCCGGGTCCTTGGAACACGTATCTTGTCCGTGCGTGTGGGCACTCGGCGTCATCTTACTGGCGGTCTCCATACTAACGGCTTAAGCCACCCTGGCGTCCCGTGTCTTCTTCGCTTGTGTCTTCAAGAGATGGCAAAAGCAAATCTGACCAGCCAAGTTCTCGCTTCACTTGATCGAGCTCGCGATCAGAGCGACACGGCGATGCTCCCGTCCCAACGCAGCCAACTTGAACGCAACGCCATAGTATCTCCAAGACGATCCGACTAAGATATTCCATCGAAATGGCCACGCCAGACGACAAGACATCGACCTTCATGCTGGTCAAGAACTTGAAATGCGTCGCGTCGTTTCGCAATAAAATGACAGAGGTTTATGCGTGCTCACAGGTTTGGTTTCCTAACGGCTTCAACTTGGCCATGTATGACGTTGTCGATGGGCTCCATGCGAGGCTGCGATTTCTCCGAAGAGAAACGACACTCGATCCCTCTCGCTCGCGGCAGCCTTCTCTCATACCTAGTACTGCTCGCTCGGCAGCCCAACTGTCAGCACGATCCTCAACCGGCAATGAAGCTCGTAGCATTCGTTTTCTTGTCCAGCGCAGCCGCAAATGCAGTGGATGCAGACTTGCTGCATCGCCACCTCCGTGTCGCGACATCAGACTTATTAGAGCCGTCGTTTCCCAACATCATTGAGGCGGATCTACGTGACGACGAGCTCGGCGCCAACGCCGATTTCTGGGGAACCTTGGACCCCCCAGAGGACTCGGAGCCGCAAGCACCCAGCGTTGTCGACAACACCCGCTCTGCAGGCGGCATTGGTGTTATTACAGTTGGCGACGCGCCTGGAGCGACAGACGATATCTATCAGAAGGCTGAGTCTGTGATGACGGCAGCTCTGCCTTTCGACGTCGAGCACGCCAAGTCATTTTTGCTCCCCGTCGGTCTCGCAGTCGCCGCCTTGTTCGTGGTCGCATTTGCAGCGGTGCTCGTTGGTGTGTATCGTCAGCATTTCAGCAATCCCATGTTCGGCCCCGTAGAGTTGGTCTCGGACCTTCCGGAGCCCACAACGGTTGGCAGCGGAGACGAATCCGACACGGGATCACCAACCGGTACTACTAGGCATGTCGCCGACGACGAAGCGGACACGGGGGTGACGATCCTTGCCGGCGCAGAAGAGAAGGAAGAAGAAAAACAAGAGGAGGTGGAGGAGGAAGAAGAAGAAGGAGAATTTGATGTGGCACTTGCATAAGTGTGTGTGTGTGTTATCCACTTGCCAACACTTTCATCCAACGAATCTATCCTAGCCCGATGGGGCGAGTGTTCTATAGCGCTTGGCAAAGAATTGAGGCACCTTTGTGGGGTGCGGGCACCAAACCGTGTTTGATGATCGGCGCACGCTTTAATGGGTAATTCCACCTTTGGGGTCCGTTCGTTGTAGCCATGTGGTATATTCACTAAGAATGATCTCGAGAGATCTTTACGTTCGGACTGGGCTACCTATGAATGAAGGCACTAAGCCTTGCACTCACCAGCAGCCTGTTTACCGAGTGGGCTTTCGTTTGAGGTCCTTCTCAGGGTCCCGTTCCCACGTTGGTTGAATTAAGCCGCCTTAGTTGATTCGGTATCCTCTGCAAAACTGCGGAGCTCGAGGCCGGTTGGTGACTTGGAGGAGCCCAAGCTGCCACAAGTTTTTCGCCGCGTTGATGTCACGCTCCCAGTAGTTTGCTCTGCATGCTACGTTTCTGCAGACACGCACGTTCCTCGACCTTTTGGTTTTCGTCGTCCCGTAGATCTTGAACAGCATGTCCACCATCGGACGTGAGCACTCAGAGCAAAGATAGCTGGTACGAAACTCGTCGACCATGACGAGGGTTGCGCGGCGAGAGAGTTCAAGTGCGAACCGCTTGAGCGGGACGTGCATATGGCCCGCGAGGTGAGTCTGGCTGCTCCATTTTCCGAGAGCCACACACACGTCACGGTCCACGGTCGGGACGACACGCTTGGCGAGTTTCGCCACGGCCTTACGTTTGAATCGCGACACCGTGAATCTCCATTTTCGAAACCCTTTCAGTGCGCAGAACTCCAACATGGCGTTGATATTCCTCCACATGTGCTCGTAACGAGAGAGCAGGGACGCCGACGACGAAGTCTTGAACGATGGCATGTCCTTCAAAAACGCACCGTAGCGCGGATACCTCTTCTTCAGGTTTTCATGCCAAAATGCATGGTGCTTGACACGACTCATGTGTCGGCACTCTCGGGACGTGACTTGTAGGACATGAGAATTGTCACGCAGGAAGTGAGATCGGCGCCTGACACCGTGTTTCCGTGGGTGGTGCTTTGGGTGGTGCCTGTGGCAGATCTCGCACCACCCCTCCACATCGCAGTGCGCTCTGCTGCGTCTCTTGCGTCAGTGGCGACGACGGCGGTTCCTGCTGCGCTTCTTGCCATGGCGTCTGCCGCCAACGTGGCCTGGACAGGTACTGCACCAACCGGGCATGGAGCATGGCTCTTCCGGTGGGTTGCAGACAAAGCCCAGCATAGGACGGCTGTATGCCGTCAGCATCATCCGTAGTCCTGGGTCAATCCCGATCAATGTATATACTTCGGAGAAAGAGCAGGTCGTTCAACAGGAGCAGGAATCGACGTCAGCACAGCAGCACTGTAGCCATTTGTGGAGATCTGATACTCGAAGCTGCGCCTGGGAACGCCAATTCGGGGATCCGCAGTATGGCTGACGCAGTCTCCGATGTTAAAAACAGAGGTCCACATCCTCTCGCGCACTTCTTGGAACTCTGTAGACGTGGCATACGTCCGATGGCCACGAGAGTTCGTGGACTTGTAGAGACCAAAAACGTCCTTGCCCGTAGTCGCCAAAATTTGTTTTGCGACTTGGTAGAGCACCTCTGTCGTGACCGGGAAGAACGATGGCACACAGGAGGTGGGCTGCGGCAGCAACGTAAACAATCGGCACCCTTTCGGGATCTCGTCTTGGTCGTGCATTTCTTCCATTACCTTCAGCATGTCGTACAGCTTGCCGAGAAATAGCACCTCGTGGCTAGCGATGTCCGCAGCTGTAGGAGGCAGTTCTAGCCACTCGAGCCATTGCTTCTCGACGTCCGTGAGGTCTTCAGGACTTGACTTTAGTCGAGCGACCATGGCCTCAGCTGCTCCCCGCGGATACGCAAGCTGCAGGCTAATGAAGTTGATGAGCCGCGCCTCGAAGTTCGTTCGAACGTGTTGCTGCGCCGCAACGAGCATGTCATTCGCCAGTTCTTTGATAGCAGAGCTTGAATAGAATAGCGTAGGCGGTATATACGACATGACCCTCGATCGCGAAGCCTTGTAGACGTTGATGGACTCCTCTAGTGCAGCGTTAGCCGAGGCTTTTTGGCGCGGGCCTCTGTTCGTCACCAAAGACAGCAGTGCAGCACCGGTAGAACGTAGCTTGGTCCAGCTGCAGGGCATTCTCCATCGTGCGAGATCTTGCCGGCACTACAGGGTAGTTCGGGTAGCTGCGCCGATGGTGCTCGAACAGGCGGCAGCAGTGGAAGTTCATGACGAACATTGCCTCCACTCGGATCTGCTGCAGAGCCACAGCACGTTGTTCGAGCGCGTCCCGGATGTCAGGACTCGGACAAATGTGCCTCAGTGGGTACGTCACGGTTGAGAACACTAGGACGCTGTTGGCTCCTCAAAGAAGGGTGCGACGATGGTTCGCGGCAGCGCGTTGCTCGATGTCGACTTCATCAGGCGGTCTCCACGCGACCGCGAGTTCTGGAAGGAGCTCGACGATGTCGTGGTCGATAGCGAACGAATCCATGGAGGCAGGAGGGATATTGACTGCAAAATGCGAATTGAACACTAGATGCATTATAAGCCGAGTGGGCAGACGAGGGCCCGGGAAGCTCCCCAGCATCTTTAACAAACCGGAGTAATATGGATGAATATAGTGATCTTTCCGACAGATAGTCCTTTAGATTTGCTTCGTTGCTATTCAGTTGTGAATATTAGCCTATCAATTCTCGTCTCTCCTGAGTTTCAGCCAATGACTTTGGTTAGGGTTAGGTGTACAGCTTCCGACACTTTCCGACAAATATTTGTCGGAAGCTCAGCCAAAATATTTATATATCGATACAAACATGGAGTTAAAAAAATGTTCTGAATATATTCGAACGGTTCCTACAACTAGGCTTAAGCCTAGAGTAGGATAGGTGAGGACATTGGTAGGTAGGCATTCGTGACCACTTTACAAAAGCATAAAAGACACGCACATGAGCCTCTCTGCTTTTGTGCCCACGAACACGCAAAAGGCACGTGCCACCGCCATCAGCGCGTTCAAGCGAATGCTGGATCTTGAGGGTGTTAGCATGGAATTTGTCCATGCTAGCATTCTCAAAGACAATTCTTGTAAACGCCTTGCCGCATCAATGGATCGATTCGGCTATTATCTTGCTACAAATGAAGGTAAGAATGGTAAGCTTGCACGGAACACCGCGTCTTCGTGCTATAGAAATGTTAAACTTTGGCTATTCGACACATACCCACACTTACGTGTGGGTACTGAATTGACATTGTTAAAGCAAGGTAAAATGCTAGATAAGCACTGTTTAAAACGTGAAAATGGTGGACTAACTAATAAAGCTCCTCCCTGTACGAAAGAGGATTTAAAAGCTTTAGTTGGTTATGTTTACAGCACCGCCCGGGTCGATGCAGACTATCAGGATGCCGCCCTAGCATGCTTGATGTGGCACTGCTTCGGGCGCTCATCGGATCTTCGCTACGTCCAGAAGCAACACGTCTCAGTGTCTGACGACGGCGCTTTCTACCTGCGGCTGCTACGGGTCAAGACGACCGAGGAACAAGGACTCACCCTGGTTCCCGACAAAGACGACTTCTTGTCGTGTCCCTTGCTCACACTGGCCGTAGCATTAGCTACCCAAGAAGCCCCATGCGCCTCCCTGCTTGGCCACCTGCCAGCACTAAATCCGCAAGTCGCTACGCCCCTTGACGCTGGCGTCCCGCTGCACGACTTGCTTGCGGCTGAACCTGCTTCGCTCCAAGTCGCCGTGGTGCCAACCACGGCATCAGCCGTCACTGTCGACTCAACCGCCGATGTCACTGCAAGCACCATTCTCACGTCGTCACCTGCGAGTACATGCACCACGGTTAGCTGTACCCCACCGCAGAAGAAGCCCAGCGGAGGGGATGTAAAACGGGGCGAGGACAGCATGCAGGGCCACGTCAACCGGATGCTTAAGCGCGTCGCCGAGCCAGCAGGAGTTGTTGCCGACCTTACCTCTCACTCTTTTCGTCGCGGCGGAGCTCAGCACGCGAACGGCGACGACAACCTCGCAGCCCAATGGATCTTCGACCGCGGGGCATGGGACACGACCAAGACAAGCGAGGCATTCGCCTACATCACGAACACTGCACGTGAAGACCGCAAGGTGGCCCGAGTCTTGAGCGGGTGGGATGCCTATGCTTCTCCCACGGTTATCGACATCGCGGCACAAGAATACGCGACACGCGAGCGGCTTGGGGGTTTGCAGGAGCTCCTGTTCAGCACGTGTACAGGGCTAAAAGAGCAACGGCTCAACATGAGTACCAAGGCACTTAGCGTGCTTACAGCTTACCTTGTACGGTACTCCCCACGGCTCAAAGCGTTGGCACCAGAAGCCCCCATCGTCACGCGCGTGGAGGAGTGCTTGGCAGCCGCTCAGATCTGTACCACTGACTTGCTCGCGTGGTCCATGGCGCTGAATGAGGAAGCTGCAGTCTGTGCACAAGAACAAGAGATGACCGAAGAGAAGACGCACACGTGTCGAGAGCATGATCACCTTCTAGCTGCCATTGATGAGCTTATCGCTTCAAACAGGGTCATGGCGGCGTGTATAGCGATTGTCGAAGCGGTTTAGCCAAAGGGAAAGGGAACACAAGTCACTGCTGAACAAGAACAAGTTCAAATATCGTCAGACCAAGAACCTAAACCAAAACGCAGAAAGAAGCACGCTACAAACCTGTCTGTCGCATGGTACGAATGGTACACCAAGATGCCTCGCGTGTGGGACTCAAGCGATCGCCAGAAGAAGTCGGAGTTCCGCCACGTCGTCGCCTTCATGAAGCTCTTCCTCCCTCAAGGCTTCGCTCTAGATGCTAAGGCGGAGGACTACAAAGATCAAGTCCTCGACGCCGGCAGACGCGCTGAAGACGCAGTTGTCGCGTTCTTGAAGGAACGAGGCACCAACGCGAAGGGTGCAGGTAGCGTCCTGCGTGCACTGCGCCCACTGCACAAGTCGGGAGCCTTGGACGAGCGCATCTACACATACAAGCGTCTCCTCGCCATCGGATGCATCGAAGACCCCGCACCTGTCGACACACAAGACATACTTACCATAGTAGGCCACGTGTAAAGCACACAGAGATCCTTGCATCAAATACATACATTTCATTGTCTCACATCCACCACCGCCTACACTGACACTACTTACTGCAAGCACGCCGCCCTTCACACGTCGCTATCTTCACCGACACGCGCACAAACCACCACACTGCACACCGCACGCCTCCAGCTTCTCACGTCGCCTTTGTCATGTCCGATGCTCGCTAGGCCCCCAGCCAAAGTTTCTTGGCGACGGCGGGTATCGATCCCGCTCCTCAGGACAAGGCCTACGCTCGACCTGTGAGCTTCGTCGTCGGAGTTGGGTGGGCGGAGGCCACTGGAGATCTGAGGGGTTTGGACCCAAAAATGAAGACTGATGTGCTAGGCATCATGTCGGCAGGGTGTTTATTCGTGGAGATTTCCTATTGGCCAGCTAAAAACCTTACTAAGGTTTTAAAACGATTGGCTGTAGAGAATACGTCACTATTGTGAGTTGAGTTTGTCATTGTTTGAAAGATATTCGCTCCTATTAGTGGCCCCCTCTCGCGCATCAGGTCTCATTCATGAATTTGCGGGCTGGAGCGCACACTGGTCCAAGCCCATATTAGCGCTAGATAAGGAAAAGTCGATTTTCTCGGCCTACAGGCCTCTACAGCGCATTTCCTGGTGCCTATGAATCACCTTTTGAAAGCTGACTGGACTCGTCGTACTTTGTGTGAGTCGGACTTAGCGTGAGCGTACTTAATTTGATTTACCCTATACCTGGCTTTATTTTGTGTCATCCCGAAATGTCGGAAAATGTAGGGATGTCGGAACCGTTGCGTATGGCGCGATGCTCATCACACAGAGCAATGGGTCTGTTGTTGAACATGTTGCGACCTTGCGGGTTTGTGCAATTAGATTTAAGGGATAATTCCAAAAGGTGACTCAAATCCAAAAATCTCTTCAAAAGGTGCCTCAAATTGTTTTAAACACTTTTACACGGCAAATTATGGTAAAATACGATTAAGTTACGGTTACTGCGTTATGATGACTAACAAAGGGACGGGTACTGTACCAATTAAGTTACACATTGAAGTGAATCCAGGACCGTAGGTGCGTCACTTACCGCGACTCATTGGTAGAGACTGCATCGCGGAAGAGGCTGCATAGGAATAGTATGCGTGGTCGACGAGGGTGTCCATTCACAAATCCACCACCCAAACCAACAGTATAACCCTCCAAGCCTTGTCAAGAAAGCAGTCATCTCTAACGCATAGGGCATTGCTCTGAAGACAGATTCAACCCGTTCAAATCCCTGCTTCTGTGAGTTCGTCTTTGAGCCAGATCTGAGCAGAGCATGGAAGAGCCTCCAAGCGCTGTTGAGCTTAAGCGCGAGCGATGGAGAAACGGGAAGGAAGCGGTCGCGGCCATCAAGAGAGCTGCCTTCCTGCAGGGCAAGCAAGCCAGGGTGGACAAGAAGGGCGGAACATTCAGGTGTCTCGTGTGCACCAGCGCTCCGGCCTGTGGATGGACGGTCAAATTGTCACGTTTTCGAAGCAAAGAAGGGCCAGGCGACTGGCACGTTACAGTTGCCGATCTCAAACATCGGAACTGCATCGGCACCGCTCATCCGACTCATGCTCAAGTTACTTCACATCCGGTGGTCCGTGCTGCTGTCGCAGCGAATATCAGCGCGTCAGCTCACTCCTTGGTGACGCAGCTCCGTCATCAAGCCGGAATATCATGCAGCGAAAGCATGATGTATCGTTCGAAGCAGACGATCCATGCCGACCTCTTCTCAGAAGACCCGATGACGATCACAATGCTGCCCAGTTTCTTGTCTGAGTTTCAGCAGCTCAACCCCGGCACTTTTACCGAGTTGGAGCGTGATGGTACTGGTCACTTTCGGCGTGCGATTGTCATTCTGAACCCTGCTTGGTTCTCGGCTGGACAGAACCTGTACGGCGTTGACGCAGCACACATGAAGCACCGGAAGTACAACGGCGTCCAGATCGTCATGGTCGGACGCGACGGCAATCTCAACAATCGAGTTGCTGCGATTGCCCTGGCTCCTATTGAAGACCACGACAATTACTTCTGGTTTTTCGACCGCATCTTGACCCACGGCTTCCCGTTGACGACCGTTCCGGTGTTTACTGATCGACACAAGGGGATCGTCTCAGCTTCTTCGGAGTTGGGGATCTTCAACATGTTCTGCGTTCGTCACATCATTGGTATGTTGGCCTTTCTCTTTCGACTTTGATATGGCATTGACACCGTGTATTCGCAGGAAATATGCGAAGCGACAAAGCTGTGCGATTGCCCGTGTCACAAGAGAAGTTCGTGTGGGCTGCCAACGCAGCTTTGACCGAAGTTGACTTCAACTTCAACTTGAACAGCCTTGCTGGAGTGAATCCAAGTGCAGCAGAGTACCTGAGGAAGATTCCGGCAGCAAAATGGGCGCTCTACTCACACTACCAGTCCACACGTCTATACGGATGGCGCACGACCAACTTTGTCGAGAGCGAACAAGCGCGCAGCTTGAAGTTGAAGCCTCGTCTCATGTTGCCGTACGAGTACTTCAAGGCGTATGCAATCATCATGATGGGCGAAGTGCATGCAAGGGCGAAGTCAGCCGAGCGTTGGCGTACCGAAGAGCGATTGTTGACTGAAACAGGGCGAGCAGCGCTCTGTTCCAGGCATACACCGTATGCGCTTTGAAATGAGGAAGCGTAGAAGCACTTAGAGTTTGTATGCAATGAATAGAAATACGCGGCGTCGCATACTTCTAAAGCAATACAAAAGACTCGCGAACTTTAACTGAAAATAGAAAACTGAATTGATTGGCAGCCCTGCTGCCTTAGCAAACCCTACTGTAGAATATCTATAGCGTAGTGAGGGCCGACGGGTGGCCCTCACGCGTCCGCGTGACGTGCAAGCACGTGGTTGGTCAGAAAGCTGCGTCTTTCTAGCCAATTATCGTGCGCTGAGCGCCCGCCAAAGTCTGCTCGCTTTGGCGGCTCGAAATGATTATAAACCTTGTGTGTGTGCCACACACAAGGGGTTTGCATCCATTGTGTGTATAGTCGTATCCGACTATACGTATAGTGGTGTGCGACACACTAATTTGTGTGACCCTGTTACATTGACACCCCGGGCAGAGCGCAAGTTACAGCATGAAATCCAAGACGCGGCGAGCTACTGTGTCAACCAAAGCTCCGACTCTGTCGCGTTTGTGTCGCGCATCAACGTACCGCTGAAGCAACGTCGTGTCGAGCTTCGTGCAGACGGTCCAATGTGCTCTTGCGTTCTCTGGGTACAGCACGGTGTAGTGTGTCGCCATATCATCGCCATGAGTCAACGCGGGAGTGGCTCCGACGCGATCTTCAACATGATGGCGGATTATTACAAGGTCAGCCACTACTCTCGAGGAGTCATCTCAATCGAGATACCAGAAGAAACGATTTTGGTCCATGATGATGAGCTACTGCCGGCTTTGTATCAGCAGCAGGCGGGCCGACCAAGGAAGCGCAGGATCCGGTCTCGCGGGGAGACAAGACGGACACGCAAAGTGTACAAGTGCGGTAAGTGCGGTAAGTCTGATGGACACAACCGTGCCACATGCAGAGCGGTTTTGTGATCATTACACAAAGAAGGGGAGGGTGGACCATGTAGTTTCTTGAATGCATAAAAGTGAACTTTCGTTTGTTCATCTCTCCTTTGTTCTTCTACTCTTGTAAGCTCTAATGTGTCAGCGCGCCAACCGAGATCGTGTGTACCCAGAGACTAATCTCATCCGGCTTGAGACGAACGACTATCGGATGACCCTGATTGGTGGCACGTTATCCAACCAAGATCACCCAGTCTGATCACATGAGACGCACCCGAAGGTGGAGCGGGCTGCACCAGGCCCTTAATTATGTCTCTGATCCGTCTAAGCACTCATACACGACAATTACCTCAAGCAACTGACAAGTACCGCTTACTACTGCTGTGGGATTTGAACCCACAGCACCTGAAACACAAAGGTTTCTAGGCGCCTACACCACTCCGCCAAGGTGCATGCTGGGACTCGAGCGATTTCGGGTCGCTCCTGGGATATGCACACCATCACTTCAATGTGTAATCCAATTGGAACGGTGCCGGTACAGTACCCGTCCCTTTGTTAGTCATCATAACGCAGTAACCGTAACTTAATCGTATTTTACCATAATTTGTCGTGTAAAAGTGTTTAAAACAATTTGAGTCACCTTTTGAAGAGATTTTTGGATTTGAGTCACCTTTTGGAATTATCCCTAGATTTAATGTAAATATCTCCTTCCAAGCTGCTGCGCGATGGCTCCTGAGATTCTTCGCGTGGCTCCTGTGATTCTTCACGTGGCTCCAAAAATTCGCTTACGACCACGTCTTCCTCTATTGGGTTCAGCTCGCAAACACGCAGGCGATTCTTCTTCTCCTTGATAATATGGTGCCGCACAAACGGCTTACAGTTGCCGTTCCACAAATTAATAAAAAATTCCTTGTATTGCCGAACTACAAAACAAACAACCATGTCAAAGACAAAGTAAGAAAACAAAGAGCAAGAAGCTTACCGATACTGCCACTGATAAACCACATATCCTCTGTGTTCCTCTGCATTGCGTTCACTGAAAAGTTGGCCGATCCTCCAACCAAAATATCTCCAGCAATCAAGATCTTGCGATGAAAGAGATTTCCGAGCGCCATCGTCGCCACTCGCACCTCCACTCGTCCCCGCCGTAGCATAGCCATCACCCTGGGGTCCAACATCGTAGCGCACAGCACCACGCGAACGTCCACGCCTCGCTTTTTGGCGGCAACGAACTTCTTAGCTATAGCCAAGTTTGAAAAATCGTACAACATTGCCCACAGATGGTCACCAGCTCTAGTTTTGTCGATGTACGAACCTAGTTTCGCCTCTGCACCTGCCCGCGTGAGTTCATGAGGAAAAACTAGCTCCTCGAGTCCTATGAACTGCAGGGCAAGCGCTCTTCTTGCAAGCGTTCGCACATCTCGCGCGAACGCTTGCAATTCCCGTGGTGCATCGTCCATGAGGGCAGCAGTGGTCATCTTTCGAGCGAGCGATATTGCGTCTTTAACGAACTGGAGGACAGAGTCAGCTCTGTCCTCCAGTTCTGCGTCCAGCGCTGGACAGGATGGCAGGTGCGGCGTTATCGCTGGCGGCAGCTCGGCAAGGCTTGTACCAGGATCTTCCCAACCAAATGGAGAGCTGATAGTTGTGGCCATATGTGCACTATTTGAACCGCTTGGACTGTCCACATCTTGAACCCTGTCTGTGATGTCCACTTCCTGATTGTCCTCTTCAGATTGGCGATGGAGAGGGTCTCCATCGCCGAACTCTGGCTCGGGCTCGTCTACATGGCTGCTCGACGGCGAAGGCGACCGTGGACGAGTCGCCAATCGAGGGAAGGTCTCCAGTCTGTTGTCCTTCAAGTACTGTAGGTATAGCTTTTTGAAAGTCCGCTGGCTGTGCCGCTGGAACGGCTCGTGCCGTCGACAGGCGTCGAGGTTAACAGAGCCATTGAGTTTCCTGGAGGCTGGGTCGTGTAGCATGTAGTCTAGGATAGCTACTCTGTCTTCATCGCTCACGCGAGGCGCCATGGCTTTCCAGCAGGTCGTCAATCTGCATGATGCTTGAAGCAGAAGAAGGTTTCTCTTTTGCTGCTGGAATAACCGAGTCATATTACTGTCCATGGCACTACTCTACAAACTGCTGTCGTTGTAGCTGCTATCGACGAAGTTGATCTCCACGAAGGGTGTGAGCGCTGGTTCTTCTTGACTCTCGAGACTGCGCTTCCTCGTAGTAGTGGCTTCCTGTCTGCACTTCTCCCACTCACGGCGGAACTGGTTGCTGTCTAGAATCAACTCCGACTCGGTGTCCAGGCTTGACTGGGGTGGGGGGTACCCTTGAACACCTTTCACAATCCAATCCAGCCGCCGAATAGTTCTCGCTTGTTGTGCTAGTCTCTTTCGCAGGTCCTGGTTCTCTTGCTGAAGGTTCTTGGCCTCTGCTCGAAGATCAGCTAGTAAACAGCGTTGTCGGAGATCAGCTAGTAAACAGCGTTGTCGGAGATCACGCAGTCGAAGTTCCGATGGTGCTGAGGGATATTCCGCATCCAGGGCTCGAAGCGCCTTGAAGGCAACGATCTTCTCCTTGCTATTGACAGCGAAAACCTCCTCGTGCTTGTGGAATAGCGCGTCTGCCATGCGTAGTTGATAGTTGAGAAGGAGTTGAATCAGGGATCGCTCGGCCGTGCGCAACAGGTCCTCAGGGAGCAGCAGCAGGCTTAGCCGCCTTGGGCTTGGTGATCATGACGACCAGGAAGTCATTCTCCTTCACATTGTACTCGGCCAGTGTGCTGTCGTCTTGGAGCACTTTTCCTGCGAGGATGAGCTTCTGCTGAGCTACGGGGGAACGTCTGGAGCTCCTCGATCTTCTGCTTCACGGAGGAGGCCTGCCCTCTGTCGAGCAGGGTCGAGGAGGGGAGGAGGAGGCGGACAAGTACCCGCGTCCATGAGCTCTGCGTCTAGGGAAAGCTCCGTGTCCGTCCTTGTCTCGAAGCAAAGGCGGTGCAAATTGAAAACGCGAGCGAGCAACTCGATTCCGCGCTGATCCATGCTGGATGCCTGCATGGTCAACATGGTCAAACAATGCAAATTGAAAGCAAGCAAGTGTAGTTGTATAAACCCAAAGACTGGCAAACAAACAAACAGATCCTCTTGAGATGCAGAAGCGCTCTTCTTCTTGCTCGACACTAAGTGCTGGTCACGACCGAATGAGAAACAGGCGCCACTGTTTTGACAAGCTCGCCAGCTTGGCAAGCTACCCAAAAGGCTGCCTCGAGTTGTTTGGCTCGTTCTCGGTCGGTTGTTGGCGTGCAGCTTTCAGTGTTTCTCGGTTTGTGATTTCCCTCATCGCCCAGCGCTGCAGCGGAGAGGTTGAAGGACCCCTCGATGATGATGCGGCCATCAATGATCCACACCTTTGAATGCTCCATCGCAGAGTCCTTCGGGACATACACCTCGAAATTCACCCACAGCAGGTACTCGTAGACAGCGTGGCAGTACCTATTCCACATCGTTTTCTTGTCTGCCAAGATCACCACCCGAACTCCTTTTGCCTTGGTCTCCGCCAGGCGAATGGCAAGCTCTAGTAGCGTAAAGTTGTACGCCGATATGAAGATAGAATAGTGAGCACCACCGACATGCATGAACAGCATTTCCTTGAGTCCAGTTGTCCGGCCGAAATACCGCTTGTGCTTATCACGGTGGCGGAGATGGATCTCTGCCAGGATTTGTCCACGATGGTCAGCAAAGACCCGCACTTCCTTACACAGCGCGGCGATGTCGGCGGCGTCGCAAACGTCCGCCTCCTTCCCCCGTTTCTGGAGAGCTGACAGCTCAAAGCGATCCGCCAGCTCTATGATAGACGCAGCCTTCTTGCAGCGCTTTGGCGCTGGCGTGCCCCTCGCGTCGAAGCGCTGTTTGACTATGGCCGCGGAGCAGCCGTAGCGTCGCTTCACTTGGAGCTTGTCTTCCTTCGAGAGCTCGCCAGTGCGCAACGCCGTGCTCTTGATGGACACTGGAGGCAGGTGAGCACCTCCTTGGTAGACGGGTTGTTCGATTCGCGCTTGTACTCTTCTTGGACCGCCATCTTCCTTCCTCGCTTGGACTCCTCTTGCCGCAGCAGCGCGGGCAGCTTCCTCCTTCGGCTGTTGTTCTCTTCTTGGCTCGCCATCTTCTTCTTCTCCTCCTCCTCTTCTCTTCTCTTCGCGTCGCCGCCGCGTCGCATGTGTCTCTTGTTTTTCGTATGCTTTTCGAAATTTTTGAACTTTCAGTCAAAAATCGACGATTTTCGCGACTTTGCCGCAACTTAGAAGGCTGTTTTCCTTCCCGCAACTTTCGCGCAACTTCCCTTCCCGCAACCTTCCCGCAACCTTCCCGCGTCACCCATCAAACCTGCTTTGGGTTTTCGCCTCATTTCTAAGTCCCCGGCGTCCGACGCAAACCCCTCTCCATCCTGTCCATCGACTGGTAGCAATGGCTCTCCGTCGCGTCCTCACCTCCAGCAAGGCCTTCCAGGCGGCCCCGAGCCTGCTGCGCCGCTCCATGGCCACCGTGGCCGACGAGATGACGGTGCGCGACGCGCTCAACACGGCGCTCGACGAGGAGCTGGAGCGCGACGGCGAGGTGTTCCTCATGGGCGAGGAGGTGGCCGAGTACAACGGCGCGTACAAGGTGTCCAAGGGCCTGTGGGAGAAGTACGGCGACAAGCGCATCATCGACACGCCCATCACGGAGCAGGGCTTCACGGGCCTGGCCGTGGGCGCCGCCTACCACAACACCAAGCCCATCGTCGAGTTCATGACGTTCAACTTCGCCATGCAGGCCATCGACCAGATCATCAACTCGGCCGCCAAGCAGTTCTACATGTCCAACGGAGACATCAGCGTGCCCATCGTCTTCCGCGGCTCCAACGGCCCCGCCGCCGGTGTGGCCGCCCAGCACTCGCAGTGCTACGCCGCCTGGTACGGCAGCGTGCCCGGCCTCAAGGTCGTGTCCCCGTACGACTCGGAGGACGCGCGTGGCCTGCTGAAGGCCGCTATCCGCGACCCCAACCCGGTCGTGGTGCTGGAGAACGAGCTGCTGTACGGCGTGTCGTTCCCCGTGTCCAAGGAGGCTCAGGACAAGGACTTCACGATTGAGATCGGCAAGGCCAAGATCATGAAGCCCGGCAAGGACGTGACGCTCGTCGCCTTCTCCCGTATGGTGGGCGAGGCTCTGGAGGCCGCCGCGGCGCTGGCCAACGAGGGCATCGACGCCGAGGTGATCAACCTCCGCTCCATCCGCCCGTTCGACCGTCAGGCCATCATTGACTCGGTCAAGAAGACCAACCGCATGGTCTCCATCGAGGAGGGATGGGGCCAGCACGGCATCGGTGCTGAGATCGCCGGCATCATCATGGAGACCGAGGCCTTCGACTACCTGGACGCGCCTCTGGAGCGCGTGACGGGCACGGACGTCCCCATGCCGTACGCCGAGAACCTGGAGAAGGCATGCCTGCCGCAGGTCGAGGACATCGTTGCCGCTGCCAAGCGCACGGTCGCGCGCAACCTGTAAGCAAATCGCCTCCGATTTTCCTGGACGGACAAGACCATGGACAACTCGACCTCATCTTGAAGAACCTCGCGCTATGAAGGAAAGCAGGGCGAGGGCTGAGCTTATATGGCTCACTCACGACTAAGATTGCAAGAAGCATCGTGCGGAAAGTGCAGAAGAGAGTGGTTGTTGACAGTAGCAAGGGTGTAACTAATCGTACCCGATAGATCACAGCGTACGCACCTTTGGGTGATTTACTTCTTGACAAGTGTTCCGTTAGTTGGCATTGGCATCACATGGCAACTTGACAGGTCTGCTTCGACAAGTTGAAGACCAATTCTGAAAGAAATGCAGCAGTAGAAGGATGCCGAACTTCCTATGCGTACATGTAGCAACGCAAAAACACACAAAATGACATTCGGCCTCCCCCCAACTCTCGGCTTACTTTTATGAATATGTGCTACAGAAGAAATGTTGTCTGCTTCTCCGCTCCTTAGAAGCCAAACTCTCCAAAGAAGTCGACGTCCTTCTTCGGCTTCTCCTTTTGTACGACAGGCGCTGGTGGAGGTGCAGCGGCAACAGGAGCGGCCGCAGTAGTAGCCGATCCATTGCTGCTGGTGGCCGAAGCTACAGACGACGAGGAAAGCCCGAGCAAGTCGTGGTTGCTGCCATTCGTACTGGACGACGAGGAGCCAAACAAGTCGGACGACTGCGCTGGCTTGGGCTGCTGCGGAGTTGTGTAGAAACTGCCGTTGTTGTTGCTGTTGCTGCTGCTGCTTCCAAGCTGCGAGTCCAGCCACGAATCGTTATCATGATCACGGCTCGACGAGCTGGTACTGCTGTTGCTGCTACCGATTCCTGCATACTTGCCCGTAGCGGACAGCTCGCCATTGATACGAGGGAAGGCGTTGCCCGCGCCATCAGAGTTGCCATACGCATTGCCGTTCCCGTTCACTGCTGTCTGTGCAGTCTGCAAGAGAGCCGAGGCGCCACTAGAAAGCGCTGACCACCCAGACGAAGCTGACGACTTGACATTATCTGAAAGTGCTGGGTCGTGGATAGCACTTTGTACGTAGGACCAGCCAGACGACACCTTGGAGCCGAGGTCCTGGTCCTTCACGAGATTCGCAGCTGAACTGGCAGCCGTCGTGACTGTGCTCGTGAAGTAGCTGAAAGCTCCTGAGAAATCTCCCATTCCGCCTGAAGAAGTCTGCGGCGCGCGCGTCTCTCCTCCACTTCCGATGCCCTGCATGCCGTTGCCCCCGAACTTGGCAGCCATGCGAGCTCTCGCTTCCTCGCGCAACTTCATCTGCCGCGCAACATAATCCTGCTCGGACTCGCCTTTCAGCGCCTCAACGCCGCGCGTGTCACCTCCAGCAGAGCCTCCGCCAGCGTACGAAGCTGAGGAGAAAGAGGAAGACGCCGGTTTGCGCATACTCGGGTCCCATTGAGGCAGCGACGGCGGGGAACGTCCCTCGACAGTAGCCGTCAGTCTCTGGCGATAGGCTTCCGCCTGTGGCGTGTTGTACTTCTCACTGATGGATAGATCCGTGGGGACTCCAGCAGCGGAGAAGGCGGCACGGAACGTGTCGTTGCCCCCTTTCTGCATCTGCAGCACCTGCTTGTCCGTCCACGAGTCCATCGTCACGGACCGCACGAACGAGATGTGCACGCCCAAGCCGCGGTGACGACCCGAGCACTCGAGACACATGAAGGTACCGTACGAGACCGTGGCCCATTGGGGGTACGGAGCGTCACAGTCCACGCAGCGCTGCCAGAGAGAGAGAGAGTGAGAGAGATGTACACACACAGTCTACAGGTTAGCAGATTGGTATTGCCAGTAATAGATGCACATTGGACGCACGTTGTTGCCCGGCAGACGCCGCAGCTCCTGCTGGGTCTCCATGGGCATCTGGTGCGCCATCTTGCACTTGTGTGTCTAGTCTATCGGGGGGGAATGAGCCGCGAGGAACAGCGCCGCCGCCGTAGACCGTTACCGCGTAACTGAACACTGCACTAGCAATGCGTCCGGGCTATTTGGAGCCCCGTCAGTGGCTGAAAATCCGCCAATCACAGGCTGCCAGGAAGTCGAAGGAGCCGAGAAAGGCCATCGTGGCGAAGTACCTTTCGTGGTCTCTATTGACGTCGGAACGACACGACGCGCGTGCGTTGCGGCCGCTTGAGCGCCTGGAAGAGCAGCAGGTTGAGCCCCAAGAAACTGCCAATTACCAGAGCCAAGTACGTGGCGAAGTCGCTGTACCCGCGGCCGCAGATCATGTACCACGAGTTCTCGTACAGCAGCTGCGTCACCGGGTAGTTGCACAAGTTGAACTCCTCGTCGAAGTCGTGCACGCACAAGTACTTCTTGCGGCGGTGCTGCATGCCCACGAGCGAGTAGAACGGCTCGTTCTCCTGGCAGTTGCCCAGTGGCTGGTGGTGGCCCAGAGACACGATCTCCGTCGGGTTGATGAACAGCGCCAGCAGCACCAAAACCAGGTACAGCAAGAACACCATCTGGTTCACGGCGTGGTCGATGCACGAGTACAACCAGTCGCTGTCGTAGACGTCCACGGGCTCCAACGTCTTCTGCACTTCAGGGGAATCTGTAAGACAATAAGTGGCTTAGTTGTTTCACAGAACTGTAACAATTTATCGCGTGTTTACCTCGCTCTCGGTCGGCCATCCAGACGAGCAGCAAGCTTAGCCCGATCAGCATGAAAAAGACCACCTGCGCCTGGATGCCCATCAGATGAACTGTCGCGTAGTAGCCCAAGACGAGGAACCCCATAGCGAAGATGGTGCTGAGAAGCGGCATCAGCAGCACATAGGACCACTCCGTCCGCCAATGTTCCTCCTCGTAGTAGTCGCCAGCAAGCCAGGTGCTGTCGTTACGCAACAACATCCAATAGCCCCACGTTAGCGCTGCACATATAAGTTTACTTCACTGCCAGCCTTACCTTCGTAGAATATGATGCACGCACAGGAACGCAAAGGCGAAGAAGTAGTCGTAGAAGAGCGCGTGGCACGGCACGCCCATCAAGCGGTCGGCGAGCAGCGGATCCGTGTCGTGCCACGTCCACCAGAGGAACTTGGCGCCCAGCAACTCGAACGGGAACGCCAGCATCACCATAAGTGACCCCATAGCGAACGGCTGGAAGAAGGGGTCAATCCGTAGTCGCGACGTCACCACGAATGCTCTAAATGAACGAAAACTCGTCAAAATACGGTCCTCTTAGCTGCAATATCGGCCTCTCCCACGTACATGTAATAGAGCTGAGCCTGCAGCAACACAGTGTAGAGCGGGAGATACTCAGACACCAGCATCACTAGCGCCTGGGCGTGCCAGCGGTCGCTGTAGTAGAAAATGAGTTCCACAATCAGCACTTGGAACAGCGCTGCAGTTAACATGGTGGCGTTGCGCTTGCCGGACGAGTGTACGTGCAGCATCAGCAGAAAGACGCAGAGGTAGGTGGCCCCCTCCACTGCTGCGAGCGACACGTTCTCGTTCAGCAGCCCCAGGAAAGCGATCGGCATCATGACGCGCGACGTCACCATATTGGCTGGCTTAAAAAATAACAAGGCGAAGTTGGACGGTCTATCAGTTAATTGTTGGATTGAAAAGTGGAAACATGGCTACATTGAAGCGACCATGGCTACATGGCCTTCCCATCGTGGGGAAGGTCGCTGTCTGCTCCAGAGCGAGGTGCGATGAAGACCCGATAAACCACAACAAGAAAAACACCGAGAAGCACCCAGAGGAACAGCGTGCCGGATACAGAGGTGTCGCCAACTCCAGTCATTGGTCGCTTGGCGCCGTAAGTGTCGCCTCGGTTCCACACGAGGTTCTCGACCTTCTCCTTCCACGTCTCGGCGTCCTGGCCTCCGGTTTCTGCTGTTTCGTGTTGGAATTGCTCTTCGTGGTCAACGTCCTTCGGGATGTAGCAAGTTCGGCCCTCGTAGTTGCTGTCACAGGAGCACACGCCGTTCACGCAGTCTCCGTGGTTGCTGCAGTGCTCCCGGTACACGCACACAACTGCGCGGTCGGACGCCGGGAAATCCTCCAGATTCGAGTACCCATTCGATAGCGACTTCAGATACCGGTCGAACGCGATATCGTACTCGGAAAGCGCGATGTCTGAGAACTTGGACATGTCTTGCTCTAGCGACGGGAACACGAGGTTGAAGCTGCCCCTTCGAGCGTACTCCATCGATGCAGCAAATAGTTTGCGTGCAACATTCGGTGCAAACCAACCCGGGCACGACCAACACGTAGTATCCCAAGCACGATTCTTGTCTCGACACTTGTCCGTGCAAAAGCCCCCATCCGCTGGGCGGTAAAACTGTTCAAACGGGAGGCGTGCTTGCGGGTGAACTCCCACAAGATTCAGCAGGTCGTGCAACAAACGCTTCTTGATACCCTCGTCCGTCGCAAGCACTGAAGGCGTGCCCTCCATCGACGGGTTCGAAGACACACGGACAAGCCACGGCTTGCCCATATAGTCAAATTCGAAGTCAAACTTCCACAGGTCGAAGAAACTGTCGCTGAGGTCTGATGGAGTACTCCCCTCTCCTTGCCGTGCCGCTGCACGTTTCACCTTATCTTGCCCACTCTGGAAATTCCCTCGGCTACTAAGCACCGTCTTAGCGATTGCAGCATTCACCTCATCCTGCAGATGTTTCGTATCAATTCCTTGTCTTCTCAAATACTTCTTCACAACATGCCACGCATTCGTTCCTTCCTTAGTAGCCGACGGAAGCTCATGAAAATCTCCCTGCAGATCTGGAAAGTCCCACGGAGCAATGTACTGGTCAAAATTGTACGCAGCTTTGTCTGACTCCATCTTCAACGTGCTCGGATACTCAGCTTTAGCAATCTGGACCAACGGGCGGTCGTACACGTACACACGCATCGGATCTGTAGACGTCACAGCCACATAAAAGCCAACGCGGAACTTGTGGTTGTCGAGCAACAGCGGCTCGACGTACTGATCCACCACCACCGTCTTCCCCTTAAACTCATTCGACTGCAGCTTGAACTGCAAGTCTTCATTCGTAACAAAAACCTCAGCACTTTTGCTCAATGCGTTGCCATTAGCAGCTCGTTCTCGCAGCAGGAAACGTCGATGCACGTGCGCGTCATACTTGCGTTTGGGCGAAAAGTCGGACTTCTTTTTCACCTCCGCGTACGCACTGGTTAATAGCGCCTGGTCGCGCGGCAGTTCGAAGTGCAGCGGCACGTAGTCATAGAAGAATTTGGCGTGTTTCTTCTGCTGCACCGCCACGTGCTGACTCAAAGCTTCAGGCGACGTGAGCATCTCTGCACCTGGCAGGTGGCTGATCTTGGCGTTGAACTGATGCGGCAGCTCCAGCTGCGCAAACGGCGGAGCGGCGGCAGAGCTCCACACGAGGTCGAAGGACGCGCTGTCAGTCGCCAGCGTCCCCCAGGAGTTCTGCGCATTGGAGGCTTGGAACTGGGCGATCCCCAGCGTCTCCAGCTGCTGCAGCACCGGCTTGAGCTTCTCCTGCGGCGCCGAATCGGGCAGGAAGAACTGCGCTTGAGTTCGAGCAGCTGCAGCGGCGCAGGAGGAGGTGATACACGCTGAGAGGGACAGCAGAGACAGCAGCGCAGACGTCGCCATGTCCGTGCGTAGTACGTGGAAACTCTTCAACTGTTGGAATACGAGGCACGCCGCCATTTTTTGGAAAGTTTCGAGAGTTTTTCCACAATTTTCGGAAACGAAGCTACGGCGCAAATAGGGTGTTACAGCTCTAGTGCAGGACTCAGCATGGTAGCGGTGGTAGCAATGGTAGCAATGTGATTAATCATCTCGAGTTATGTCGATGCCACGCAGCAATGGGTGGGTGGCATGTAACGTTATCCACGGCATCAAATGCTACTTGCGTGTGTCCTCCTGTCGTTGCTGTCGTCTAGCAGAGCTTGGGGATCTGGATGGCGGCGTCGCGGAAGGCCTTGAAGGGGGCGAGGCCAGGGAACTGCAGCTGCTTGAGCGCGGCCTGGAAGCTCGCGTTGGGCGAGGCGACGATGGCGACCTCCTGCGGGACGGCGGTGGCCTGCGCGCTGGTGTGGAAACCCTGGCGCTGCTTGTGCTTGGGGCTGCGGTCGCAAATCACGTACACTTTCCTCCGTCGGCGGACGACCTTGCAGCCGTCGCACATGCGCTTCACGGACGAGCGGACCTTCATGGTTGGCGAGTGGCTTGAGCTCCTTTGTCCTTGTCGTTCCAGTCCACAGAGTGTGACCCGCTTATCGCCATACAAAAAGCAAGATCATTTTTGGGTCACCTGCGTTTACCAATCCTGGGGGCAAGTGGCCCATTCCAAAATGAGTAGTATTATAGGTCATAAACCCAAATTATTGCATGCGTGTCATTGACGCTTCGCACGAGCTGAAGAGCTCAAGACGATGACGACGGAGACCACGACGGGGACCACGACGGGGACCACGACGGGGACGTCCAATACGGCAGCCAAGTGGAAGAAGACGACGGCGACCAAGCGCAAGACCAAGACCAAGAAGAATCAGAAATCGGATGCTGCTGCTGCGCCTGCCGCCGAGGAGGCCGAGGAGCGACCGTTCCTGGTGCGCGTGCTGACTGTGGGCGTGGCTTCGTACCTGGCGCACAAGGTCTGGACCAAGAGGAAGCTGCTCACGTCCGGGTGGATCACGGAGGAGCAGACGGAGACGGAGCAGGGGGTGGTCACGGCCTTCGAGTACTTGAGCTCCATGGGGCTCATCTTCGTCATGGGCATCGCAGTAGGAATGATCTTCAGCAAAGTCGCCAAGTGGTTCAAGGGCACAGCACCGCCGGCTATCGAGCAGTAGGTAGGGCAAACGAACTCGATGCGTACATACACTCCCCACCCGCTCTAGTGCATTAGAGCACTACTGTAATAAAAGTGCTCTAACTGCTACCCGTAGTGATAGTGACCTCAAGTCCGTTCTTCTCCTTATCCGCGTTGTTGTTAGACTTGATTAAAGTATGGACGAAAAATACACGTCATAAAATCAGAACGCAGTTCAATTCCGCGCTCTTTTTTTCAAATTCCAAACGTCCTCTTATCGCTCTTATCGTCTTCCTCTTATGGCTCCATCCAGTCGTCGCCGCGTCGGGCGCACTCTGCGTCGTTCTCGTCGCCGCAGCGCAGTCAACGGCAGCATCAGCACTCGCTCCACGGCGGGCGCTGGTCCGTTGCAAGCTATCGGGGAGAATACGGTCGTGGAGCTGCCAGCGGACGACGCGGCGTTAGAGCTCCCTAATGCAGCAGCGCTAACCAGTCCATCGCCCAAAAAACAGGATAAGAAGAAGAACAAGAAGAAGAAACGACCGCGCGAGTCGGTCGCGTCATCGCTCTTTCAGTCGCAGAAGAAGCGCAAGCAGAAGCTCGAGACGCTGCTGGATGAACTAGAAACACAAGGTATACACTCCTATGCAGGATGGCTATGCTGTATATTACAACATAATACTAACTAGCTGATGCAGTGCAGGAGCAGTGTGACGAGCTCGTGGCGGACGCTGAGCGGCGTGCGCAGGAGCTGGAGATGGAGCTGAAAGTGCAGCTGCTTTTTCTACCGGAAGCAGTGCGGCAGATGCCCTGGAAAACCTTCGTGGACGACTTTGGCGGAGACTTGCAAAACGTCATATACAGCTTATCGCAGTCGCAGCCTTCTCCTGTTCGAACGGGGGCGCCCATGGCCCAACACGACATTGTGGCTGCTACCCCGTGCAGTGTCATTGACGTGGACGAAAGTGATGACAACGAAGACGAAGACAACGCTGACAGTGACTTCGAGGAGCCTCAGAGTCGACGTCAATCGGCATTCACAACGCCTGTGGACAGACGACGCGCGGGAGGTGCCCCGAATACAATTTTACGGACAGCACGCAAGGGGGAAACCACTTACTCCGTTCGAGGCTCTCCGATCATTCCCGATACTGTGGCCAAGGCACCTGCTGGGTCGCTGGTTGCTACATTTGAGAAGGGGTTAGAGCCCACAACTTGCTTACGACTGGATAGTCAGCGCGTCCTCGACTTGACCAGACCGGAAGAGCTATCGGCAAGGTCGCGTGGAGAAGCAACGTCCAAGTTGAAAGCTCTTCAGGCCAAGGTGGCGCAGCTATTACGTCAGATTAATCCTTGTGCTACCTAAAGTGGCACGAGCGCGGCGAGATACACCCACACGGACAAGACGCAGTTGGGGTATCCGCATACGTACACGGCTAAAGCGAACTCAACCCCTGGCCGCTCGTTGTAGTGAATATTCTGGCCATCAAGTGCGAAGATGGAGCAGTTAGTTCTCATCTGGCATTCAAGGAAATATAGTACATCTTCGCAACGCAGCGCGTACCGTGTTCTCGACGACCTCAAGCACTCGTGGAATGTCGGTGAAAGACACGTGAAGCGGCAGACCGCAGATCTCCCGAGAATGTTGCAGCTCACGCAGCACTGTGCTACCAGGATGTGCCCTCCGCGTTGGCAGAGCAAGTTTCATCTTTATCGTCTGCTGCAGTCGCTTTTTCGATCGTGGACTCAATGGTACGTTGTTATCAGCAAGTGATGGTGTGTCTTGGGTGCTATTTCGTCCGTTAGCCTCGCGCTCAAGTACCTTCAAATGCTCCCGTAGTTGCAAACCTGCAGCTTCGTTGAAATTGGTGGCGAAATGCGTACTTCTCCAGCGGCGCACGGCGAGCTTAAGTGCTTCCCGCAATTCTCGTTCCACCTGTTCTACAAACGACGGTGGAGTCTCGCTGTATATGAGCTCGCGGCGCTGGACGCTGGGTGGTAGGGAGATGTTTTTCGCAGTGAAGAAGGGTTTCCAGCACTTGGTATTGGTCTCGATATCCCAGTTCAGCTCGTGATTGCTACCAACACGAGCACCTGACGCGAATGTCAGTGGTTGAACGTTGGCGAAGACGTTTTTACTCGACACGACAAGAGAGACGTCACGAAGGGGGCAGTGGGGATCGGAAACAGCACATCCAACCCCGGTACTTGCATTCCAAAGCACTCCACGGCGTAGCACGTAGACAATGTTACCTTCCGGTACAGCGTGTCCGAGGACAACGTAGGCCTTCGACGTCTTGTAGTCTTCATCTTTCTGGCGGTGGTGATGGTCATACCACATGAAGTAATTGGCGAGCAGCACGGCATGTTCTTCGTGGTCTCCAGCCCCCATGTTCAAGAACTCCTGAGTGGTGCTCCAGACATCCTTCTCACCATCGAAAGCTAACCAGTCGTCCAGGAAGGGTATTAAACTGACGTAGCGCACCAACGCTGGTAGTGAAGCTGATTGAAGCTCGATAGGTGGTGGCTGAGCTCGCAAGAACCGAGGCAGAAAGGTGGCCCCGTGACTCAAGTTGCGGACGAACACATTGTAGTTTCGACGACGTGCTGCGCTTGCAGG
Source organism: Phytophthora agathidicida (assembly GCA_025722995.1). Classification (NCBI taxonomy): domain Eukaryota; phylum Oomycota; class Peronosporomycetes; order Peronosporales; family Peronosporaceae; genus Phytophthora; species Phytophthora agathidicida. The sequence continues at coordinate 191,967 of CP106977.1, read as the reverse complement.
AGCAGCATGTTTCACACCAACAGCCCAACGCTGGGCATGAGCGAGAAGCAATTTGTCTTGCGCGTTCGCTACACCAAACGTCAACGCTTCTTTTTCGTGGTGGTCAAGTGGTTTGTTGGCAATGGGGAGTACGGGATCCAGGAGCAACGTGAGTTTCAAGAAAGTAGCTTCGCGAGCTGCTTGCTTCACACCAAGACCCCCTATATCATCGTCGTCATCGTTATCATCAGCGACAGCACTCGTTTCAATACTTCTCGGACTCATCGATGATCGCTTCTGGAGAGAGATGCTTCGTACACGAAGCTGTCGTGGTGAACCAGTCTCGCCATCCGATGAAGCAACGGAAAGTGGGCCCGCTGAAGTCATTCCTACGCTTGTTGAGGCTCCGTGTTTTGCTCCAACCTGGAGATTGGCGTAGGCCAAATGTTCAACAGGCATTTCACAACGTAGCGAGCCTTCCAAGCGACCTGCACGATAGAGAGTCAAAAAAGGCACTTCGAGGCTTCCAAGAAAACAGTTTTCTCGGTGTAATGCCCGAGTTTGAGCTCCTAGACGCTCCTCTCCTTCTTGTCGCTCATCTTCTGCAGTCTCATTCGACGTGGGGCGAGTAACCTGGTCGAAAAGGCTAAGGCGGATAGTGTCCTGCGTGCTTTCTATGCCTTCTGGACTCCAGTCGTCTAGTGGAGGGCGGAATGGTAGAGCTAGTGTCTCCATCCACATCGGGTGTGCTCCACCACCATGCTCACCTTTGCCTACAGTTCCCGTTACGGTGGCACACGAAGTTTGTCGAGTTTTCCCCTGGAAGCTGATTTGTACGAACACATGACTCTCGTACTCCAACGCAATACCCGCGCGTGGCGTCTCGGCGATCTCTTCACTCTGGTTGTCGCTGGGTGATGGCATGGCCATCATTCGTGGACTCTTGCTTGTTCGATGCAACGAATCACGTCGTCGTCTTCCTGTTGCTGCGATTTCTTCAGCTTCTGCTGCACTACGTGGAGGTTTAATCCTCACCGGGACATTTGTCGCCTTTTGGACTTGAACGTACAGCGTGCAGGCTGTCGGCCAATGTGCTGCTGTCTGTGAAGTTGACGCTCTTGTCTGTGGTTTAGCACGTGGTCGTAAACGCCGTCGTGGGGCAAATAATGCTCCAAGTGCCGGTAGCTCCAATGTCCCTGGAAACAGCGGTAAAGGTTTCTCCTGGACAATAGCAGCAAGTGGCTTGGAACGACCAGCTCGTGCGTCCTGGTTCCTGTTGTCAGTATTGTAGTTTCTGACGATTTGAGTCTGCCGTACTCGTTCACGGAAGTCCTGGAGCTTTAGGAGTTGTCGTATTCGATGGCGCTCAATGATAGAGGCATCAGCTCGTTCAGCTTCATCGGAGAGCAGACGACGGTCAAAAGCATGCAACTCCGGTCGTAAAAGGCGAAGTAGCCTCTCATCGGCCAACAATTCGTGCTCTAACAGCGGCAGCGGCTCGTCGAACACTACGTGCTGAGGAATCCATCGCGGCGGCTCCACTTTTCCACTGTCGTGACAAGCGATTGCATCACAAAAACTTGTACCATGTCGAGAAGCGTATTCGCGATCACGGAGTCGCAGGAGTCGATTGCGCTTTGTGAGTCCACGACCACTTCCAGCCAAAGGTCCAGGTACGTCGCTCGTGCGGAAGACTTTCCGTCGACCTAAACCGGCAGCTTTTGCTTCTTGTTGCTGCTGCGTGTAGTAAACCTGCAGTCGCCTGACCGCAACGTTCTCTGGGTCGTTCGGATCAAGTGGAAGTTCTTGAGGCTCAACAAGTCGGAGAAAATCACGTTCACTACTGAAACCGGTGTCGCAGAGATATTGCGATAGATGTGCTGAATCGGTCTTTGGGGGTTTTCCGATGAGCTGGGCTGGAGAGGAGGAGAATTGATCTCCACCAACTATCTCGGGGCGTTTTGGTGGTAGATAAGCTGTGTCACCAGGAGAAAGATGCAAATTGAGAGTGACAGTGTCCGAGATCCAGGATGCTTGGAGGTGAATTCGACCCTGTGTGTGGCGGCTGGTGTGGGCAAACAGCGGTGCGTTTTGAAAAGAACGATGCCACTGAGTTCGTGCGATGGGCGTCGTGCTGCTGAACTGGTACCATTCGTCACTAGGTGTGAGACTTGCTGCCGGTACCAAGTGATCTGCTTCGGTATCCCCCCAACCATCGAAGTGCGACGAACGCGATCTACTTGGAGCAGGTTTAGCAACATTCTGTCCTGGAATCACCACCGGAACTGCATTCGTGGACAGCAAATTGTCACGCAGAAGTCTTCGACGCTCGTAAACTTCAGCACAGACTGACGAAGGGAAGAATGGTAATGTGAAGCACAACTTCTCGGAAAAGCGAATTTCACCGCCAAACCAAGGTTCAATTTTCGTTGTGCACGCGATCTTCCCGTTCACACGCAGAACCACGTAAAATCGATGTGTCCAAAATGACACTTCGTGCGGGTAATTTTCATTACCACGTTTCTCAAGCTGCAAAACACTCTGCAGTGCCTGTGTCGACGCCATAGAAAGCGTGGACAACCGCTCGGAGATTTTTTGCACTGTTGTCTGCAGTTTGTCGTTGTCATGTTCTGCTGCCTGGTTAGTGGTACCAACTTCAAGCAGTTCCAAGACAGCTTCTACGCGAGATAAATTGATCGGCTGTGCGCGCTGTATTCGTTTCACACTAAGAGAAACCACAGACCCCGCACGGCTCCCGGCATCTCGCATTTCGCTCGCCTTGCTCAGAATCTGGTGGTGGAGTTGACTCAGTGCTTCCAAATCCGTTAGCAGTTGGTTAACTTCTTGGATCACTTGGTTTACCGACACACCAGTTCTGGCTACGGCACTATTTGGTATTTCGCCTTGTGCTAACATTTCGGTACAAGTGGAAAAGAATTCATCAATACGCTGAAGTGAGAGTTGCCACGGTTGTAGCTGCTGTACGCGAATGTACGCCGTGTACAAAGCTCGCAGTTGAGCAGCAAGACGGTCTGTCAGTGCAAAATGTGGGTGATCATCCAGCACAACACGGTCAACGAAAAGTTCCAACATGGCAAAGCTCGGGTTCTTCTGATTGTTGTTGAGACTATCGTTTGAGTTGATCGTCGACTGGATGGTTGCTGGGTCTTTCAAATGATCGTCAACAGCTGCCAAGTTCTCCAGAATCGAGATTTGGATTGGATCAGGTGCGAGTAACTCTTCCATCAGCAGTCTAGTGTTGCTGTGTTGCTGCGCCAACTCGGTTCCAGTGCTGCTTGCCTCTTTTCGTCGCTCTGATGAAGGTGCAGATAGTTCTCTGTAGAGACGTTCTTCAAGACGATCCAAGGTGCTATGCTCCAAACGCTCAAACTGCGCTCTCTCTTCATCGACAAACAGTCCTGCAGCTTCTTGCTGCTTCAACTGTTCTGACCAGCGCTTTGCTGGTGGCAAAAACTTTTGACGTGATTGAAACCAACCTGAGTGCGGCGCTGCAGGTGTCACAATGATACCTGCAGTGGACTTCGCGCTTGGTGCAGTGGGTCTATCGGTCAACAATCTCGTGGTAGTATCGGCATCATCGCTGTCAGTATCTTCTCCAGCGGCACCGGTCTCGTTCTCTTGGTTTGACGTCGGTGACAGTGCACGGAGGAAGCGGTTGTTGGATTGGGCGTCTCGGTTGGTCGAATCATGACGAAGCTTGCGCTGCTTCTCAACTTGGCTCCGCTTCGTCGCTTCACTGCGTCGTCGAGGTCGAGTGTCTTGAAGTTGCTGCTCGTCATTGGAGTCTGAAGCAGCATCTCGTCGACTACGCGGTCGCAGTGATTTCCTCATTCTCTTCGATCGTTTCGTCTTCATTCTTGACTGATCTACAGACACATCGGACTCCTCGGCTATCGGTCCAGCAGTGTCGTCCTTCTTCATCCCCGTTCGTTGAAAGGTCGACTCAATCCGAAAGTGGCGAGATGTCTGCAGCGTCGCGGCAGGTGCAAGTGGGCTCCAAACTGCCAGATCTGGTAGGGCAGTCCCAAGTCGGCACCGTCCGAGCTCACGACTATCTCTCCGGTTCGTGGGGTATCATCTGCTCCTTCCCTCAAGCTCGACATCCTACGTGGTTGTCCGAACTCGGAGCCTTGCAAAAGCTGCACGACCAATTCGAAGCTCGCAACGCTCGGGTGTTGGCACTCCACGTGTCCTCATTGCGCGAACAAACCCCGTTCCTGGCCGATGTCAACGAGACGCAAGAGGTGAAGCTGGGATTCCCTGTGTTGGCCGATGAAGATGGAGAATTGTCCCGACGACTGGGGCTTGTAACGACGGGAGCGCCAAAACACGCCGCCGATGCAGGACGCCTGCCTTTCAGCTGTACCCTCGTGTTGGACCTGGACTTGACCGTGCGAATGCTGACGTACTATCCGATGGGAGTTGGTCGCAACTTCTACGAGGTGATTCGAGCTCTGGACGCCCTCCAACTCAGCACCTTTGAGCAAGTGGTGACGCCTGTAAACTGGAAGGTGAGCGACGATGTCTTTGTGGAACCCGATGTCACCGCCGAAGCTGCCAAGAAACTTTTCCCACAAGGAACACACGAAATTAAACCTTACCTGAGGCTCACAGCGTCTCCTTCCATGGACAACGACAATTAGCATCTACACGATAGACAGCACGGAACAAACAACACAACACACGCAAAGTGCAAACACATATACGTAGCACATTGACCCCATAGATAATTACGCTGGCTGGGTGGGCGTGGCTGGTACTTGTTGCTCTATCAAACAGCTCTGGCTGCATCACGGTCTCTTGTGTTCGGCTACCGATCCGGTTGCGGTCCACGAGGTTGTTGCTGTTGCTGCTGTTGCTGCTGATGCAGCTGCTGTTGGAGAAGATGGTCGCTGGGTGACACTGCCGATCGCTGCTGTTGCTGCTGCATCAACTGCAAATGGTGATGGAGAGCCTGGTGCTGCAGCTGCTGCTGATGGAGTTGAGCTTGCTGCTGCTGCTGTTGCTGCTGGTACTCGTGCTGCTGTTGCTGTTGATGTTGCTGCTGGTGCTGCATCTGCTGATGGTGAGCTTGAAGCTGCTGGTATTGTTGCATCTGCTGATACTGCTGAGTTTGCTGCTGATGATGTTGAGCCTGCTGCTGTTGTTGAGCCTGTTGAGTCTGCTGCTGCTGTTGTTGCTGAGCTTGAGCTTGTTGTTGCTGCATTGCACTGTTGTACCGCGCCATGTTCGCAGCCATGTCCAGCGCTTGTTGCCGTGCTTGCTGCGCTTCCTGAAGCGCTCGGGCAGCAGCAGCCGCAGCAGCAGCCGCTCTAGCAGCCTCTTCCTCTGCGCGTTGAGCTCGCCGTAGCAGTTCCGCTTCTTCGAAACGAATCTGCGGTGCGTAGTTCCACATCTGCTGCTGCTGCTGTTGCTGCTGAGCACGGGGATCTCCTTGTTGGGCAGCATTTGAGACCGCCGATGAAGTAGAAGACCCCGAGGCGCTGCGTGAGAGCGTCACAGCCATCTGGGCCGAAGTGCCGCTGTAGCTGGTCATACTTGAAGCATTCGCACTCTTCTCGTTTGGTGGACTACCGCGCGCCATCGCGGACGACATCGTTGTCGAAGCAGGCATACCACTCACCATCGTCGCAATCGATCCACGCGTAGGCGTCCCCGCATTGTCAGCACCACTCACGCTTGCGTCGTAGTAGCGAGCTGCTTGCATTTGTCGTTGTATTTGCTGCTGCTGCTGCTGCTGTTGCTGCTGTTGCTGCTGCTGTTGTTGATGAATCATCGGAGACTGGTGACCAGGAGTCGAAGCTCTGCGCTCAGGCGAAGGAACATTCAACAAACTCGACATCAAACCCATCCGGTTGTGCGGGGCAGCTGCAGAAGACCGTCTCGGGAGCAAGTGGGCAGTCGGGCTCGGTGCAGCAAGTTCAGCAGATGAAGGCGGCATCGATCTGGCGTGCTCGAGATGCAGTTGCTGCTGTTGGCGCTGCTGCATCTGCTCTCGCTGTTGTTGCTCCCGTTGTTGTTGTTCCCTCTGCTGCTGCTCTAGTTGTTGCTGCTCCCGTTGTCGCTGCTCTTGCTCTTGCTCCAGCTGCTGATCAGAAATGCGAGGTGATTCCTGCTGCCGAATCACCATTGAGCCATTGCCTCGCGGAGTGGCGTCGTCCCGTGGTGATTCTGACTCGTTCAGAATGGAAGAGAACGACATTCGACTGCGAACAGGTTGCACCGGAGGTGGCGCTGGTGGTGCAAGTGCTTCACGTCCTCTCGGTGCGTTTTCTTGAGCTGCCGATACCGCAGTATTGGGTGCTGAATCTTTCACGCTTGTGCCTGCAGAAGTTGCAGATCCTGACTGCCACGCATTCTCCGACTGCCCGCTGGTTTCCATAGGCATTGATCGAGGAGGTGCAAGCGGGGGCGGACTGCCGGTGGAAGCGCCCTGCGGCATCGTACTTACGCTTGTCGCACTGTTCATCATTGCCATACTCATCACCGAGCGCTGGGAAGCATCGTTCAGTCCTTGGTTGGATGCACTACCAGTATTGCCTCTGTTTCCATCCGTCGAAGCATTGGCATCTACCGGTCTGTCGTACTGCTGGGCGTGTGTTGGTGACATCTGCACAGTGGTAGGTATTCCTTGCTGGTGTGGAGTTTGCATAGATTGATACACGGTGCTTGGATGCCCCACCTCCGCATAGGAAGTCCTCGGTTGCTGCTGCTGTTGCATCGGAAGCTGCATCATTTGACTGTGCCCCATTTGCTGAAGAGCTTGCAGCGGCAAGTGCTGCGGAGGCACCTGGTGCTGCTGGTGCTGGCGAGAAAATTGATAAAGCCGCTGTGCATTTGCTGCGTTCATCTGGCCCTCATGATAAGCACCATTCCCCGCCCCAGCACTTTCTGAAGTCATTCTCTGCGATTTTTGCTGTTGTTGGAACTGCATGATCTGCAATTGATGTTGCATATTCAGTAGCTTCAGATAGCGCTCGGGGTTTGACGCCGGGTTTATCATTTCACGTGATTGATGCTGCTGTTGATCTGGATGGATTCCAAACTGCTCCGACAGCACATTCACCCCGTGCATCCCCGGTTGAGCTGCACTTAGAGCAGCCTGGAACGACATATTCGTATCGCTGGCGCTCATTGCCATTGATCCACTTGTCATTCCCATTGACAGGCCTCCGGGGAGTTCAACTGAACGACCTATCTGTCGCAATGTACCGCTCATTAATCCAGCAGCAGCAGACCGAGGTGACGCAGCACCCGCTGATGCCGCTCCTGCATTAGGTACACCCTTACCACCTCCAGTAGCCGCTGCATTTTCAATCCGGCGCTTCAGGATATCTTGCAGGTTCAACCGGTTCTTGTAGTTCTGGTAATAGTTCTTGATCTGCGCGGCGGTCTTTGAAGGGATATTCTCCGTGAGTGTCGTCCAATCTTTCCCGAATTGCTATACAAACACACACACACAAATCGTCAGTACGAAAAATAGTGACCGCAACCTGGCAAGATAACCGTACCGAAAAGTACTTCAGGAAATCCGCTTTTTCAGCTTCCGTCCACTTCTGCACCACGCGTTTAGCAGGAGCAGCTGCGTTCATATTGTTGCCCACAGCAGCATTTGCCGACGGGGATGCAGCTTGCACGTTGCCAAGAGGAGTTATACCCCCGCCACCAGTCTTTTTCGCCGCACCTCCTGTGATGGCTACACCCGCTGTTGCCATTGCAGGCACATTGATCTTTGGCGGCATGTTGGGAGTATTTGGCTGGGATTGCTGACTGTTTCGTCGTTGACCAGGAGTAGCACCACCACTTCGACTCGTCTTCTTTCCACTTTGCGCCGCCTTATCATCCCCAGGAACTGCGATGCGAGGAGTGTTGCGGTTTCCCGGCAATGCGTTTGAAGCCAACGAAGCGTTCGCATTATTTTTCTTCCTGGCTTGATTTCCAACTTTTTCTCCACCTGTGTTGCCAACAGCCGAGGGAAGAGCAGATGTGGGAGATGCTGCTGCAGCACCTTCTTGCATCTTCTTTAGCTTCCGCTGTTGCTTCAACTCTTTCTTCGTCATGTGAGGCCCATTTTTTGAATTTCCACCAGACGCTCCTGCTAAGAGACCCTGCTGTTTGCTTTTTGAGAGAGAGGCTTCTTGCAGCGTGTTAGCACCCCCGCTGCCAGCCACCACACCATTTGCGGACTCAAGCTCCTTGCTCGGAGTTGGGTATTTCCTCAGCCGTTCCTCGATAGACAACGTCGAAACCTCATAGCCCGTACTGTACGAGTTATCACTGAGAAGTGACGCGTAGTCTACCAGGAATGGGCGTTGCTGTCCTGTAACGAACTGCTCCAGCTGCTGCGTGTACAAGTTGAATTTCTCCTCATCCGACGTATCAGAGTCTCCAGAGTTAGCGATTTCATCAAGCTGCACACCCACTTCTAGCATTGATCGACGAACCGTAGGAGTATGATCTGACCCAGACACAACATCCAATGCAGACAGCGTTGTGGCACTAGAAGGGCCAGATCCTGCAGCGTCGGTGTTTTTCTTGTCATCGCCATTGGCTTTTGTTGTAGACTTCCGCAACAACCGCTGGGCACCCGCAGAATTGAGAATATTGTCAGAGGCTTGATGGGAACGAAAGTTTGAAGGGTGGAGCAAAAGTTTCGCGACATGCTCCGGGAACTGAACACCAAGGCAGATTGCTGCACATGCTGAAAGATTCCAACAACTCCAAGTGTTCTTGGATCCTGCGCCACGACGCCGTAATTGCTGCTCTCGCAACAGCGCCTTGTAATCAGCCACCTTCTTCGTTCGGTAGTAAAAGGCTATCACATCCCCGGTAGTCTTATTAGCCAAGTAGGATGAAATTCGCGGGAAATTCTTCGGGAACTGAAGAAACTTGTCCATGTAGATGCATTTCTCCAGGTCGTTCCACGGATTCACCTTCATTTCCGCTTTTTCCTTCAATTTCCAGTCCGTCACAAGCCCATCCGCCATACAGCTCTGGCCATTCACAAATCGTGTGATGTAGCGCTGCTGTCGCTCAGCTGGGGTGATCAGCATATCAGGAATAACAGTCGACAGCGCGTTCTTGAGTCGTTTTTTTCGAACCTCTTGATCGATTAGTGCCTGGGCTTTTGCCTGCTCGATCTTTTCCAAATCGTTGTTCTCCAAATCAGCGCTAGAATTGTTCGTCAACCGAGACGACGTCCGCACGATTCCGATCGTTCCCTCACTTCCGACAGCTTCGGCAGCCTTTTCAGCTGCAACTAATTGCTGGACATGGGGGCTCTGATGGTTGGTGTTTGTCGTTCGAATAGGCCCACTCTCACTCAAGCTTTTCAGCTTCTGTTTCTGGAGCTGCTTCAGACGCAACTTATCCTGTCGCTTCCTATCTTTCTCCATCCTTTTCACTCCCATTTTCCATGACTTCTTTATATCCACGTAGTCCCGTGCAAGCTTCTTCATGTAGTCATGACGAGCACGATTCCGCATCCGAACCTTCAGACGAACTTGATCTGCAATTGCTGACCCACGATCAATATTTGACTGGTAGAACGCGTAATCACTGGGCTGGTGGTAGATTTTTGTCGCCAACTGACCTTGCTCCATTCTCTTTGGGAGCTCTTCATTAGCTGCGGTTGTCTTGCGCAAATTTTCTGAAAACACACCCGCTAGCAGCTCCACAAATTTCGAATCCACCGCCACTTTCACTGGAGATGTCAACAGGGGTTGGTCGACCGCAAGGTTGGAACTGTCAGTAGGGGAATCTCCTTCCATTGCTGCATCGTCAACCTTAGCAGTTGAACCAGCAGGTGAGCCTACTGATACAGCCTCATTGACCGGTGCTGCTATCCCCTCCTGCTTTACCGCAGCGCCTGCAATTGTTCTCTGCAGTGCCTTCATCTGCCTCTTCACGCCAGCGATGTCAGAGTCCAGGACGTCGATTGTTGAAAGAATTTCTTCTTTCGACGGCTTTATAGACGCCACATCGTCCGTTTCGATATCACCGTCTTCCGTTATCTCCACATCGCCGTTCTTTTCTGATTCATTTTTCACGACTGCCGAAGGCAGTTCCGTGACCTCTGATGTAGACTGAATCTCTTTTTCCGGTGTAGACATCACACGAACGTTTTCCTCTGAGGCTCCCTCTTTTTTACGGGCATTTCCGACGACAACGGGCTCAGAACCCGTAGTTTCAGGTTGAGTCGTCGACAATTTCTCACTTACAGATGTGGGCGGTGATAATTTCTTTTCATCACCCTTAGTTGGGTCAGCACTGACGTCACAAGCTGATGCGCCACTGCTCTCAGCAACACCAGTAGTTGAGTTCTCTTTTTCGTGCCCGCTGTCATCTTTGTGCTGGATTAGACCCTGACCCCACCCAATTCGCGGCCGCTTTGTAGGTTGTGGTGGTGAAGGCGCAACCAAACCTTGGCCCCAGCCCAACCGAGGGCGTTGACGTTTTGTCGGTGTTCCTTCTCCCAATGAGGGTGACGAAACACCTCGAATCCCACCACTTGGAAGAGGAATTTCCGGGAGTGCTGGCAGCTCTTCGCGCGGCTGTGGATGGCGTCCATCATCAACAACGCTCCGTCGACTCGGCGAATTAGCAGCATGCGTAGATGCTTCTTTAAGTCCATGAATGCGTTCAGCCACCGGGAACGACCGCTGAGCATTTCTGTCCATCATGCTGTCCATTGATCCTGCTCGAAGTAGTTCTCGTTTTACCGCATCTTCTCTCTTCAACTCGTCGTGAAGTCCTCTCTTTCGTCCTTCTGTGTAGACAGCATTAGAATTCGATGGAGATGACTTATATGAGAATGATGAAGTCGCGCGAGTAGTTTTACTACCGCCACCATAACCCGTCGAAGCTAAGCGAGCGTCCGGAGGCATATGCGACGATGAATGGCGATTGCGTTCCGAAAGCGTCGATAGAGAGGCGCGGCGATCAAGTGCAGGGCGCCCACTGCCCTGTGGCGAGTTCCTTTGTGTTAATGGCGAAGATTCACCTCGATGTTTCAGGTGCGCGTCGTGCTTGTCTCCATGTGCTGATGTCAATGAAAAGGCAGAGTCGGCACGGAACAGAGGTTTTCCCTCCTCGCGAATATGTCCTTCGCGTCGACTACCATTCGGCAAGCCAAATGATGAAAATGACGTCGACCGAGGCTTCCCACCGTCTTGGTACCCAGCGGATAGCGGATCGGTCCTGCTGCGCTCAAGTTTACCCCGCTTTTCCCGCCCGCCTGCATGCTCTGAAGAAGCACTAGTTCTCACCGTGTCAGCAGAACGTGTATCTTTCTGAGCTAGATCCGAAGTTGCTTTGTTGGCTTGCTTGGTTGAGGTATCATCATCAGCCGTGGTATCTTTTCCGCTCGAGTCCTTCTCATTCGATGGTATAAGCATTTCGCCTTCTTCAACCTCGTCATTTTCTGGCATCACGCTTTCAACAATTTCCATGGACTTGGGTGCGGCCATTGTAGAAGGGCCAGACGTATTCAGCTCCTCCTTGGTGGTTTCCGAGTGTGTGGAAGACTTAATAGCTTGAATGCTGCCTTCCTCGTCATCTTCATTAGCACTTTTCATCTCCACATCCAATGTCTGGGCTGATTCTTGAACATAACTTGCCTGGTCCCCATCCACCTTGCTCGAACTACCCGATCCTGCATCCATATCGACGTCCTCATCTCGTTGAAAAACGTCGTCATTGCCCACGATCTCTCGAGCATGATCTTCTATTGTTTCCACTTTCTCCTTTCCTTCATCAAGAGAGACAGCAGAATTTGTAGAGGTTGGAGCATTTGTTTTGCTATCGTCGACCTCAGGGGAATTTTGCATCTGTCGAATAGGTGTGGATAGACTTTCCTTGGGCGACTGTGCTTTGATTTCCGTGGCAGCAGGTGCCCCTGGCAACTTCTCCTGATCTTCCTGTGATAGTTCTGACATCTCAACCGTTTCCGATGAAGCGTGAGCTGTATGAGACTCAGAGGCATCACTGGCTTTGGAGAATGTTTCCTTCATGTCCGGCGTAGGCTCACTGACATCAGCGCTTGTTTTCGGCGCCTCTGTCGTATGCTTCGACACTTTTATCTCCTCCTGAGCATTCTCTGAAGCAGGTTCCGCAGCTTTAACCGCACAACCACTTCGATCTTCATCATCACCCTTAGACACCTTTACTTCCTCTGACGCGGTTTTCACAGCATCAATTGCGCGACCGCTTCGATCTCCATCATCACCACTAGCATCACAACTCTCAGTTAAAACAGCTCCATCCGTTGATTTTGGAGGAGACTTTTCCATCGCAGCATCGCGTCGATCGACAGAAATTACCTGATACCAGGGATCAGCCACATTTTTCGTCTTGCGTTTGTCTTCTTCCAGATTTTCAGCGCAAGGAGCCTGCTTTACATCATTATTCTCCGTCGTCGCGCTTTTTGAGGCCACTTCGCTCACGATTCTGTCCTTCTCGCTCGTTGGAGACCTGTTTCCATCACGATCACTTGATACCGGCGAATCCGCCGCTCTCCGAGACGACGCATAGCTGTCAGCACTTGGACGCGGTGGCAACACAGGCGCTCGCCTTGAACTGCTCTCCACAATCCCCGTCAACTCTCGATCATTACTACCGGTTTCACTCGGCGTGTGCGATCCACCCGATCTTTCACTGGTCGTAACGTGACTCTCCTCAGGCTTCTCCTCGCCTTCTTCAGCACAAGCAGACATCTCGCTATCTCTGTAATAATCCGACGAAAAGCTCGACGTCCGCACCAGCGACGACGTGGATCTGCTGCTCGCTTCCGTTCGTCCACCTCGATACCCTGTTTCATAGTCTCTTTCCCTTATCTGTCGGTCTCGATAACCTCCCGACAGTGGCGGTCCACTCTCCCCTCTGTCTCGACTGATCGATCTTCGATGTGGCATCAGCGCCGCCGTTTTGTACCTCACTTCTTTAGGGTAGAAGCGATTGCCTCTCTGATAGGTAGGATATCGTCCTCCGCTTCCACTTCCACGTCCTCTTCCCCACGACTCCCGCTCCCGTCCCCTCTGTCTGCTTTCAAAGCTTCCTCCTCCTCCACGTCCTCGTCCAGAAGTGTATCCATGTTGTCCACCACGTTCCCAATTGGCAAAAGTTCGATGCCCTCGAGGACTGAAAGATCTGGAACGGGAACGAGAGCGCGAACGTTGTTGCGGACTCTTCGGAGACCGCGGAGAGTGCGATCGGGAGCGGGATCTCGTGCGTTGGGAGGCTTTAGAGGGAGATCGAGAGATCGAGCGCCCTCTAGAGCGACTGAACACACGCTCTCGTTGGTATTGAGAGCCTGCTCCGTCGTAGTTTGGCTGCTGCCGCTTAAAGTAGCCTCCTCCTCTTCCTCCATTGCTGCTAGTGTACGGTCGTGGGAAGCGACCGCGCGGTGGAGAGCCGCTGCGCCATTGGTGGCTGCTGTAGGCGGGCGAGCGTCCGCTCTCGAGCGACTGGCGCTCCATGGAGCCGCGACTGGCGCTCGACGACGGTTTGAGCTGGATGATGCGGCCGCGGGGAGGCGCCGCTTCGCCTGGTTCCGGCGACGAGGCCCTGGACGAGTCCTCCGCCATGGTATCCTGCTACTACTGTAATACCTGGTCCTGTGTTGTTATCCTGTGGGCTGTGGCAGCTCCTTCCTTCTCTTCCTTGCGCGCGTGCTTGAATAATGGCGGCGGCTGTCCGGCTAAAATTAGGCTGTTGGACAGGATTATTATGCGATTAAATAGGATTGCGCCGGCCGTTTTCTACGCTTTTGACGCGTCTCGTCCAATAACCACAGGCCACATCGGCACTTAAGATATAATAATAATAATAAAAAATACCGTAATGGAGCGCGCGGAGTACGAGCGGAGATGGCTGCCGCTGCGACGACGACGAGGCGCTGCTGACGCGCGACGTGTGTGCGCGGGCACTTGTGTCGGACACACAGCTCGGAGCTGAAACTGGCGTGGCAGGGCAACTATACAGTGCGCGCGTGCCACGGCTGCCGCGTCAGCACCTTGCAGCTCTACAGCGAGAAGAAGGACGTGTGGTTCATCCTCCAGGCCAGCGAATACACGAGCGAAGTTCACGGAATCGAGCGACGCACTAAGATCCCCAATGGGGTATCGACTAGGAAGGGCTTGATTAGTGGGAAGCGACCACTCCTCTCATCGCGTTGCCTCCGCCAAAGCCACCACCATTTGCAGGGTATCCACCACCACCGGTTGATGCACCTAGTCCAACACCGACACCGTTGTTGCCGTCTCCAAAGCCTGGCGAAGTTTGGAACCCGGGGATACCTGCACCACCACCACCTTGTGGTGATACAGCTACCGGCTGCGGTTGCTGTGCTCCCGATGGCCTAGCCCTCGCGAAGTTAGTTGGTGCCGGCGTGGCTCTCGCCCTCGATCTCGATCTCGACGGAGCCGTAGCTGCAGGAGTTGGTGAAGGACGTCCGCCTGGAATCGTCGGAGCCGGCATGGCTGCTCCAGGGCCAGGTGCACCAGCGCCGGGGGCTCCACCAGGACCGCCGGCCCCAACGACGGCAGTGTTGGAGCTCGCCACCACCGTGGGCGGACCTTCGACAGGGACTGGAATGTACTGCGGTACCTCGACCGGGACGGGAACGGGGATGGCGATCTTCTTCACTTTCTTGACTTTCTTGACGTGGTGGTGGTGGTGATGGTGGTGGTCTTCGTCATCGCCTTCAGTTGCTGGAGTTGGAGCATCATCAGCGTTGGTCCGCAATCCTCGAAGCGAAGGCGTGGTTGATGCTCCATCGGACGCTACGAGGAAAGTGAAGGCCATGAATACGGCGAATGCGGCGGTGTGCTTCATGACAAGTAACAATTGCGAGGAGATCGAAGACGTTGGGCGGCTGCTTTGGGGCTAGAGAAATGGGGAATGGACTGTAAGGTTGGTGCTCACAATTGCATCACACGTTACAGCATTTCCGAAGCATGACGGAAGGTTAATGACGAATATTCTCGCGCAGCTCGCTTCACCTCAGGTGGAGCTTCAAGCATCAAGGCTGATGGAGAAATGGCGTCACTTCATCTAGTGAGAAGGGTATCTAAGTTGCGTTTTACAATAAAAGGTTCCCCCACTTTTCTCAAGGAGCATGGTGCGCGACACCTCCATGGGGAGCCCTATGGTACGCAAGAGTGTGCACTACTAGATTCGGTAGCTTAACGCGATTGTTGTGCGTTGGTATGATGCACAGGATGAAAGCACGAGCGGCCCCACAGAGAGCGTCACGCAACAGGTGACCGACGAATTATTCAAGCATTTAAAGGCCGAGCTGGGGCTATCTGACGAAGATAAAAGGACGATAGAGCTCACCCCAGAAGAAGAAGAGAAAACGGAGAGCTTTCTAGATGGTGGCAATATCAACGATCTAGCACTTCTCCTCTTGCGGACTGTAGAGGTGTACGAGGAGAAAATGTCTTACCGCGTCGCTGTAAAGGTATCGCGGTTGGCAGCAGAAGCCCTCGTTGCCAATACGGAGAAGAAACAGCCCTCCCCTCAGAAGAATACGCCCGAACGGCACGATTTACGCAAACGGCTCAAGCTTGCGTTCACAGAGCTCGAGTATCGTGGAGATGCGGCCACGGAAATCCACAAATATTTGAAAGAGTGTTGGGCTGCATATCGAGCGGAACCCATTAGCTTTAAGGCGCCGTGCATGACGATCGTGCAGAGTTCTGGCTTTGGGAAGAGCCGTCTGCTACAGGAGTTGGCACGGATGACGATGAACGAGGACGAAGGAGAAGATGAAATGCGCGTTCTGTATTCGTGCATTCGCCATGGAAAAGCTACAGGCTTCCCTGAAGCAACAAAAAACTTGGAGACTGGCTACTGTTCCCCAGTGGTTCGAAGAGAGATGATGTTACGGATGAAATCAGCTCACGCCTCCAAAGAGTGTTTCACTACGGGCAGCAACACTGGAAAACTGTGGGAAAGAGATGGTTCGACCTGTTTTCCGATTCCGAGGCTGATCAAGCTGTTCAACAGACTCTGAGCGAGTATTCTTCACAAGCGATGACTGATGATGAAGATACCGGAAGAGTGGTGATCTTGGTCGTCGATGAAGCCAGAGAACTACTCGCTGAGGGCGTTGATGGGGTCAGTTACTTTCGCATGCTGCGCAATGCTCTAAAGGATGCAAACACAAAGATCGGTCACTCCTACTCAAGAAGCGGTATTTTTGCGATTTTGGTGGATACGAACTCGACGGTGTCGGACTTGACTCCCCCTCGGCAGCAGAAGCATCTTCTCGAAATGACCGTACAAAGCACATGAATGCATTGTTTCCGCCGTTTGTCCTAGCACGCACGATGGATGCACATTGGCAGCATGCTTGGAAGAGGGATAGACTGGCGTTCACAGATGAAGTAGCTGCGTACGCGGCCTCCATCCAAGGCAGTGAGGAACAGGCTTGGACACATCTTCTCTCGATGGGCCGTCCAATGTGGAAGAGTACCTACGACGCATCGATGGAGACTCATCGCGATGAGTTAACCGCGACTACGACCGTGCTTGTCCTCGCAGCACGAAAGCTGATGCTAGGAAAAGACATCGACCCGAGAAGGAAGGGACGAACTTGATTTGATTAACTATTTAGCGAATTTCTCGTCTGGGTAGGTCTAGTTTGATGCGGATTTATCTACTCGACACTGCACTTGCGGAAGTCAACTACACTGGTAGGATCCAATTGCACTCACGCTATTCAACTACACTCGCGGAATCCAAATGTTATGGTCCCGTTCTGGGAGAACGTCTCGCGCTCTCACCGCACTGTGTGAAGTCCGGTCCCTCATTTTCATTGTGCTCGAAGATGATCGTGCCTGTCTGCGAGTCCGACGGTGGCTGGGTCGTGTCCGCGAGCGGGTCACCATCCGTGTGCTCTGTTGCCTCAGTGTGCCCGACGCCATAGTAACCATTCCAACCCTGCAAGACAGCATTGAAACACTCCGAGTATTCGTCAATGACGAAGAAGAGCAGTTTCTAACCGTTCGAGCGCTGCAGCGTCTCGAGCGTCAAGACCGAAGGCAGCACGTTCAGGAAGAGTCAACTCGACAGCAAGTGCGAGGGCTGATGGGGGCACAGGAGCCGACCTTCGATTGGGTTGTGTTCACCGAGATCATGTCGAACTTACTACTACATGCTGTACTGCACTCTTTCGATGCGATGCAGCCGCTAGTACAACGACTACCACGTCAGCAGCAGCATACACTCGGCATGGCTTTCGACCACAGATACCTAGACGTTCTACAGCGGATGCAGCAGAGGCCTATCAACGAGGCGGCGCTTCAGCGTGCGCAGCCGAATCAATCGTGGTTCTCAATCGCAGAGTGGACAAACTCGCGCCCGATCGACAATGACTTGGGCGACCTTCGACACCGCTTTGGACATGAGATCTGGGGAGTCGACCAACAAGCCCAACAGATCAAGATCGATGCTTTCCGCTCACGCCATCAACGTGCAGCACGAGAACACGAGCTCAGACTCGAGATCAAACGTGTGACAACGGAACTGAAGCAGCAGAGGCTGACGCGCGCCCGAAAGAGCTCACTCCGACGAGAGCTGGCCCGACTCTCAAACGAAAAGAGAATGCTGGAGTCCGAGGACGCCCTTTTGATGCGTCGTACCCGACGCTACCGGTTGAAGCCATCCCCAGAACAAGCTGCCCAACTTAAAACGATCATGCACGCGTGTCGGTACTCATACAACAAGTGCGTCGAGTATCACCGCAAAGTGGGCACGGCAAACAGGAACGTCCTGGAGAAACTGTTTGTCACACGGCAAGACGAGGGCAATGATCTAGCGTATCCTGATGGCATGGGACCGTCACTGGAGTGGGTGGTCGGCACACCTGCCAGTATGCGGCAGGTCGTGGTTCATAGGTTCGTGTCGGCAGTGTCGGCGGCCCACACGAATCTCTCTCACGGCAACATCGCCCACTTCAACATGAGGTTCAAAGGGCGGAAACAGCGCAACTACTTCACGATCGGCTCGAAAGCCCAGGTCACTTAGCGCACTTGGCCAGTAGTCGCTGGCGAGGACTGGAAACGATACGTAGCAGCACGTCGAGAGTTTTTCTGTGCGTCCGCCAAGCTTGAGAACTACATCAAGGACCTACACTTCCAAGCTGCGGCATATCTGTGCAAGAACTCGGACGTGATCCTGCTGCCTAAGTTCGACTCCAAGTCGATGCTGCTGACGAGTGCCCCGTGGACGCACAAGTTCAACTCCCACATGCAGACGCTCGCCCACTTCCAGTTCCGCCAGCGACTACTGGCCGAGTGCGCTGTCCTCGGCAAGACCCTGGTGCTGTGCTCGGAGATGTACACGAGCCGCACTTGTGGTCGCTGCAACCGACTGCACCTCTCTCTCCGCAATCAAGATACGTTCGCGTGCCCGCACTGTGGCTTCGTGGCAAACAGGGACGAAAAAGCTGCCTTCGACATCATGCGGTTTGTATGCGCTGGGTCGTTGAGCGTCTTTCAGGTCAACGGCGAGCAGCAGCAGTAGGGTAGCTAGCTTACATCTCGGGTTACAGCGAGAACAGGCCCGTCGACGAGAAGCGACAGGCTTGGCGGGGTGAAGACTGTAACACTTCTTGAAGCTCTGTGGTAATTTATTTACCTTACAACTCAGCGGTGCATATTCAAATCGCTCATCCTATCGACTGGATTACGACTTTCAAGGTAATCAACCAGGTTGGATGAGTTTTGCTGCTTCATGTAAGCACGCACTTTGGAGCGCGATGGCATCCTATCGTGTACGAATATGCATTTCATAGTCGCTGTTGGCATGTTTTCCGCTACTCATGGCGTTCATTTGTGAATGTGCATCACACCTCGCACTCAACCACCCACCCAGGTAATTTCGCTTTTCGAGCAACTGAAACCATGCTGCCGCAGCTGACCAAGAAGCAAAGTGTCAAGTTTCAGTCAGAAGAAATTGAGTCTGCGTTCGTCTCCGCTAGACGGGCTGCACTGCAAGATCCCAAAAGCATCGAAGAAATTTGCGTTTCGTGCTCGGGGAAAGGCATCTACGCAGTTGAAGTTTTCACAGATTCTGCGCATTGTCGGATGACCACCAACACCACCTCGACTACTTCAAACGCATCAAGTACCGGGGCGATCGCGATTCAATACGAGCAATCAACAGTTCGAATCGAACGGGAGCTTTACGAATTCATCGAACTTCGCGACAAAGTGTACAATGCAATGTTTTTGGCCCATGACAAACAGTATTGCAAGTTTTGCTCTAGGGTACTGGACGAAGTGGTGAATGGGGTGGACCCTGGCGCAATGTTTTTCACGCTGTTTGGAAAAGAGCGAGCAGCGCACAAGCTCGCCGAGTTTACGAAGGCTTTACTCGTGCGCACGCTGGAGAATACCACCGCGGAAACTTAGGCTTGTTGCTCTGCGCAAGTTTTGGTCCCTGAAGCTGTGCACACGTTCCTGTTCACACCAAAACCGCCGGCGATGAGTGCAACCTGACAGCAGTGAGACGATAGCCAAGTTCACAGAGTCCTTAACAAGAAACAGATTCATTACCTTCTTTTTCTTGACCAACGATGATGTTACCCATTTATTCGTCTAATGAAGCGCTTACAGGATGCGTCACTCGAAACATCGTACGGTGTGGCCACGCGCTACAACACTCCTTAATTCACCTGAGAGGAAGTGAGCCCGTAACGATTTCCTCACCGATGTGACCACGGGTTCCAGTATTCTCCATCGTCTACACCGTTATAACCGCAGTCAAACCCCCTCCTTCAGACGTAGTTCGTGTGACGACTAAGTAACTCATTGCAGATCCAAGCACAGCAGCACTCATTCCCCGTTTTCCGAGCTCCAACACAGCCGTCCTACCTCTCCGACATCCACGGCCACGCAACTTCTAGTCGGCATGAAGCACGCTGCTGCACTCGCCGCATTCCTGGCTATGACTTTCCTCGTAGCGTCCGATGGAGCATCAACCACGCCTTCGCTTCGAGGATTGCGGACCAACGCTGATGATGCTCCAACTCCAGCAACTGAAGGCGATGACGAAGACCACCACCATCACCACCACCACCACGTCAAGAAAGTCAAGAAAGTGAAGAAGATCGCCATCCCCGTTCCCGTCCCGGTCGAGGTGCCGCAGTACATTCCAGTCCCTGTCGAAGGTCCGCCCACGGTGGTGGCGAGCTCCAACACTGCCGTCGTTGGGGCCGGCGGTCCTGGTGGAGCCCCCGGTGGACCTGGTGGAGCCCCTGGCGGTCCTGGTGGAGCCTCCGGTGGACCTGGTGGAGCCCCCGGCGCTGGTGCACCTGGCCCTGGAGCAGCCACGCCGGCTCCGACGATTCCAGGCGGAGGTCCAGCGCCAACCCCTGCAGCTACGGCTCCGTCGAGATCGAGATCGAGAGCGAGGGCCACACCGGCACCGACTAACTTCGCTGGTGCTGGGCCGTCTGGAGCGCAGCAACCATTGCCGGCACCTGCATCCCAGCAGGTTGGGGGTGCACCAGGCACTGCTGGTGGGTTCCCTGCTAATGGCGGCTTTGGAGGTGGCAACAATGCTGTCGGCGCTGGACTTGGCGCAGGTGCTGCTGGTGGGCTCCCTGCGAACGGCGGCGGCTTCGGAGGCGATAACGCGATGGGAGGATTCGCGGGTGGTCGGTTTGGTGGAGGTGGTGGTGGTGCGGGTATGTTCGGCGGTGCTAACGCTGGAATGGGTATGGGCGGTGGCTTCAACGGGAACGGCATGGGTGGCGGCTTCGGTCAGCAAATGGGTTTCGGCGCTCAAGGTGCGAACGGGTTTGGCAGATTTGGGGACCAAGCTGCAATGGGGAACTTCGGGGGTCAACCTGGTACCAACGGGTTCGCGGGTGCTGCTGGCGGTCAAGGTGGCTTTGGGGCTGCAATGGGCGGTGGCAATCGCCGCGAGCGTCGCCGTCGCCGTTGACACCATCGCGGCGAATTCTTGGTCTCATTTTTTTTTTCCAATACCCGAGCAACTGCACACCATTACGAAGTTTTAGTACGCAGCAGAATAATATAAAATGGCAAAGTAGTTGGCACTCACAGTAGATTGTGTTCTGTGTTGGTCCAGGTTCAGGCACCGCGACCTCTGCTGTAACATGACACGAGAAGATAGCTATCTTCCTCCACCTGGAGAAGCACAGGTGGGGCAATAAAAGCAGTACTTTGAGTTTAAAAAATCCCACTTGAGACCCAATACTAATGGTGTCCTGGAAGGTGGCAAATTGTCACTGGCGATCGATCGATTCTGCGAGAAAAAAAATATGGCCCATGAGCAAATGCAATGAACTTTCCCCAGCTTCTAGAGAAACAAAAAACGAAAGAGTAAAGTAAGTAGCTCGCTCTATATTGCAAAAAGGAACGTGAAAATGGCAGAAGCCTCGTTTACATAGTAGCAACCAGCAAACCTTATCAATGAGCAAACTGGCGCTTGTCACGTGATACTAGTCTTCTTCATTTCTGGAACACCGAAGCAACTGCACACCATACGAAGGCTTCATATAAATTGGCCTAGCAGTCAGCATTCATAGTACCCGTTCGTCAAAGTATACGTTTTTGCGTTCTCTGTTGGTAAACCATTGTGGTTCCTGTATCCGAGCACAAGCCTTCAATTAGAGTGGGTGTATTAAGCTTGCTGTAAAGATCTCCCGATGGTTTTCCGAGCTGCTGCACCCGTTTCGTTGCCCGTGGCACCACCTAGCTTGTCGTGAAGCAACGCCGTCCGCGCAATATCCAACAGTTTCTCGTCCGGCATCACGTCCGATAAATGGGCTCGCATTGCCAATTGCGATTCCACCGCCTTGCGTTTGTCCAAATCACCACGCGCAAGCGCCATCGGATCCCACAGAGGCGCTGCCATTGCCTCCAATTTCCTCACAATGTCGTCTGCGCCAGGAAGCGTCGGCCACCCATTCCTGTTAGGATGCTTTAGGAACCAAGGGCTCATCGACCGAATACACAACGTAAATGCGTCCACAATTCGCGGCGGTGTTGGAAGCTCAGCCCTGTTCGCATCCTGGTCGTTTGACGCTTTCGCGGGATTTTGTGCAGCATTGCGACGGGCGTGTGTTGAGGGCGCAGCTTTTTGCCAACCTTGTGCATTGTTTCTTACTCTTCCTTTCATTCGAAAGTGTCGTTGGTGGTGCTGGGGGCGCTGCTTTACTTTCACCCTGGTCATTCGGCGCTATCGCAGGTGGAGTTTCCGTTCCACTGCCACTACCGCTCTCATCTTCCTCCAGCTCTACTTCCGCCGACTCGTGGCGGACGAACCGAGCCTCCACTTCCCGCAGGCTCATGTATACGCGAATGATGTCACAGGGGAGCTTCTTTCTCAACGTGCTATCTGAAGTAAACACGTAGGACGGGTGAATTTTCGCCGTTGCCGGCCCGGGAAAACTTCTGTCGCGGCCCACAATATTCTTCACTTGGACCAGAACCATCGACACTTCAGACCCTCGAAAAATCGGAAGCACCAGGTCTGCTCCATTTTGATTTCGTGGGAAAATACCAGCAGCCCGCCGACCCAGCAAGACCCATAAAATGTCTTCTGTTGGCTCGGAAAACAACTGCACAAAGTGGCAAAACCCCACTTGGTATCCATCCCACGACTTCCGCCACTGTAAAAGCGTTTCTTGTGCTACAATCTGCCTTCTTTTGACGCTTCATCGTTAAATCCGGTTCAGGACCAATAAGTGCGTCCATGAACGTCCGCACACTCACAAATTGGCCCTTAAACTTGCACTTGCCGTGGCTTTTTGAACGTGTTTTCTTGACCACGCACGCGTCCATAGCCAAAAGCAGCACAATGCGAGCAACAACCTCGCCAATGCCACCCGTGTCCAGCGTCTCGTTTAGCAGCATTTTGTTTAGCTGGGGCAAGACAAAGTTTGGCAAAGCAGAGTCTACCGCGTACCATACTATAGTTGCACCCAACGCCAGCACCGGGTCGGACGCATAACTGCTGATCTGGCCGTCGTTTTCGTAATTGACATACGCAAGAATTGCCATGAAGTCGGCTACTACACGAGACACCAGAGGCGACTTGGAATACGGGCGTAGCCCCAACCTGCACAACATGGACGCGACGCCAAACATCGTCGCCTCATCACTGTAGCTTCTCGGGTCGATGTCTTTTCCTAGCATCAGCTTTCGTGCTGCGAGGACAAGCACGGTCGTAGTCGCGGTTAACTCATCGCGATGAGTCTCCATCGATGCGTCGTAGGTACTCTTCCACATTGGACGGCCCATCGAGAGAAGATGTGTCCAAGCCTGTTCCTCACTGCCTTGGATGGAGGCCGCGTACGCAGCTACTTCATCTGTGAACGCCAGTCTATCCCTCTTCCAAGCATGCTGCCAATGTGCATCCATCGTGCGTGCTAGGACAAACGGCGGAAACAATGCATTCATGTGCTTTGTACGGTCATTTCGAGAAGATGCTTCTGCTGCCGAGGGGGAGTCAAGTCCGACACCGTCGAGTTCGTATCCACCAAAATCGCAAAAATACCGCTTCTTGAGTAGGAGTGACCGATCTTTGTGTTTGCATCCTTTAGAGCATTGCGCAGCATGCGAAAGTAACTGACCCCATCAACGCCCTCAGCGAGTAGTTCTCTGGCTTCATCGACGACCAAGATCACCACTCTTCCGGTATCTTCATCATCAGTCATCGCTTGTGAAGAATACTCGCTCAGAGTCTGTTGAACAGCTTGATCAGCCTCGGAATCGGAAAACAGGTCGAACCATCTCTTTCCCACAGTTTTCCAGTGTTGCTGCCCGTAGTGAAACACTCTTTGGAGGCGTGAGCTGATTTCATCCGTAACATCATCTCTCTTCGAACCACTGGGGAACAGTAGCCAGTCTCCAAGTTTTTTGTTGCTTCAGGGAAGCCTGTAGCTTTTCCATGGCGAATGCACGAATACAGAACGCGCATTTCATCTTCTCCTTCGTCCTCGTTCATCGTCATCCGTGCCAACTCCTGTAGCAGACGGCTCTTCCCAAAGCCAGAACTCTGCACGATCGTCATGCACGGCGCCTTAAAGCTAATGGGTTCCGCTCGATATGCAGCCCAACACTCTTTCAAATATTTGTGGATTTCCGTGGCCGCATCTCCACGATACTCGAGCTCTGTGAACGCAAGCTTGAGCCGTTTGCGTAAATCGTGCCGTTCGGGCGTATTCTTCTGAGGGGAGGGCTGTTTCTTCTCCGTATTGGCAACGAGGGCTTCTGCTGCCAACCGCGATACCTTTACAGCGACGCGGTAAGACATTTTCTCCTCGTACACCTCTACAGTCCGCAAGAGGAGAAGTGCTAGATCGTTGATATTGCCACCATCTAGAAAGCTCTCCGTTTTCTCTTCTTCTTCTGGGGTGAGCTCTATCGTCCTTTTATCTTCGTCAGATAGCCCCAGCTCGGCCTTTAAATGCTTGAATAATTCGTCGGTCACCTGTTGCGTGACGCTCTCTGTGGGGCCGCTCGTGCTTTCATCCTGTGCATCATACCAACGCACAACAATCGCGTTAAGCTACCGAATCTAGTAGTGCACACTCTTGCGTACCATAGGGCTCCCCATGGAGGTGTCGCGCACCATGCTCCTTGAGAAAAGTGGGGGAACCTTTTATTGTAAAACGCAACTTAGATACCCTTCTCACTAGATGAAGTGACGCCATTTCTCCATCAGCCTTGATGCTTGAAGCTCCACCTGAGGTGAAGCGAGCTGCGCGAGAATATTCGTCATTAACCTTCCGTCATGCTTCGGAAATGCTGTAACGCGTGATGCAATTGTGAGCACCAACCTTACAGTCCATTCCCCATTTCTCTAGCCCCAAAGCAGCCGCCCAACGTCTTCGATCTCCTCGCAATTGTTACTTGTCATGAAGCACACCGCCGCATTCGCCGTATTCATGGCCTTCACTTTCCTCGTAGCGTCCGATGGAGCATCAACCACGCCTTCGCTTCGAGGATTGCGGACCAACGCTGATGATGCTCCAACTCCAGCAACTGAAGGCGATGACGAAGACCACCACCATCACCACCACCACCACGTCAAGAAAGTCAAGAAAGTGAAGAAGATCGCCATCCCCGTTCCCGTCCCGGTCGAGGTACCGCAGTACATTCCAGTCCCTGTCGAAGGTCCGCCCACGGTGGTGGCGAGCTCCAACACTGCCGTCGTTGGGGCCGGCGGTCCTGGTGGAGCCCCCGGTGGACCTGGTGGAGCCCCTGGCGGTCCTGGTGGAGCCTCCGGTGGACCTGGTGGAGCCCCCGGCGCTGGTGCACCTGGCCCTGGAGCAGCCACGCCGGCTCCGACGATTCCAGGCGGAGGTCCAGCGCCAACCCCTGCAGCTACGGCTCCGTCGAGATCGAGATCGAGAGCGAGGGCCACACCGGCACCGACTAACTTCGCTGGTGCTGGGCCGTCTGGAGCGCAGCAACCATTGCCGGCACCTGCATCCCAGCAGGTTGGGGGTGCACCAGGCACTGCTGGTGGGTTCCCTGCTAATGGCGGCTTTGGAGGTGGCAACAATGCTGTCGGCGCTGGACTTGGCGCAGGTGCTGCTGGTGGGCTCCCTGCGAACGGCGGCGGCTTCGGAGGCGATAACGCGATGGGAGGATTCGCGGGTGGTCGGTTTGGTGGAGGTGGTGGTGGTGCGGGTATGTTCGGCGGTGCTAACGCTGGAATGGGTATGGGCGGTGGCTTCAACGGGAACGGCATGGGTGGCGGCTTCGGTCAGCAAATGGGTTTCGGCGCTCAAGGTGCGAACGGGTTTGGCAGATTTGGGGACCAAGCTGCAATGGGGAACTTCGGGGGTCAACCTGGTACCAACGGGTTCGCGGGTGCTGCTGGCGGTCAAGGTGGCTTTGGGGCTGCAATGGGCGGTGGCAATCGCCGCGAGCGTCGCCGTCGCCGTTGACACCATCGCGGCGAATTCTTGGTCTCATTTTTTTTTTCCAATACCCGAGCAACTGCACACCATTACGAAGTTTTAGTACGCAGCAGAATAATATAAAATGGCAAAGTAGTTGGCACTCACAGTAGATTGTGTTCTGTGTTGGTCCAGGTTCAGGCACCGCGACCTCTGCTGTAACATGACACGAGAAGATAGCTATCTTCCTCCACCTGGAGAAGCACAGGTGGGGCAATAAAAGCAGTACTTTGAGTTTAAAAAATCCCACTTGAGACCCAATACTAATGGTGTCCTGGAAGGTGGCAAATTGTCACTGGCGATCGATCGATTCTGCGAGAAAAAAAATATGGCCCATGAGCAAATGCAATGAACTTTCCCCAGCTTCTAGAGAAACAAAAAACGAAAGAGTAAAGTAAGTAGCTCGCTCTATATTGCAAAAAGGAACGTGAAAATGGCAGAAGCCTCGTTTACATAGTAGCAACCAGCAAACCTTATCAATGAGCAAACTGGCGCTTGTCACCCGATGAGCGTTTGCCGTACGGGTTGTCGGCACTAAATGCATGACCCGATCGTTGGAACTTGCCACCGCGCGAGCTGCCGTCATTCTCGAACGATGTGCCCTTACGCTTTCCAGCTTTGCCATTCGTCTTCACGGGGAGCGTCACCTTGGGCGGAACCAGGAGTCCGAACGACTTGGCAACGCCCTGCAGGTCAAGACGACCCACGTCGAAAATACCCTTCAAAGAATGAGACGCGTATGCCAACAAGTATCCGCGGTAGGCATCCTTGGCGGACTTGTGCAGGTAGTACGTCTTCTCCACAAGCTTCATGAGTTGAGATTCAACGTTGGCAATCTTCGAGACCGGGAACTCGTACTCGTTAAGGGCCACCTTCGAGGCCTTCAGGTACTTCAGGAAGCCGAGCTCATCGGGTAGAAGCATCAGCAGAGCCTTACCCTTGCCCTTAGCACCACGAGCGGTACGACCGACACGGTGGATGTACTCGCGCGGATCATCAGGCGGGTCAAACTGAATAATCCAGTCCACAGCGGGGATATCAAGACCACGCGCAGCCACATCGGTACAGAGTAGAATGCCTGTTTTCGCATTACAGAACTGGAAGAACGTAGTCGTTCGCTTGTTCTGTTTCTGCTTGCCGTGGATGTCCATCACGGGGATATCGATGTAGTTAAGCAATTCGCCGTAGAACTTGACAGCACTGCATGACGAGAAGAAAACCATCACCTTCTTCTTCAAGTTTTTCTTGAGGAACGTGAACAGCAACAGGAAGCGCTTGTCACTCGGGGTCACGACGTAGCCCTGCTCCAGCGTCGCAACCGTAGCCTTGGTGTCTTCCTCTTCCACACCCACGTACACAGGCTTCTCCTTGATGGACAAGCGAGCCAGGTCCTCCACCTTCTTCGTCTGCGTCGCACTGAACAGCATCGTCTGGCGCTCCTTCGGGATGCACTTGATAATCTGCCTCATCTCTTCTTCGAAACCAATGGACAAGATACGATCAGCCTCATCGATCACGAGAATCTGCAGGTTGTGGTAGATGAACGCCTTGGTGTTTTGCAGGTGATCCAGCAGACGACCAGGCGTAGAGATCAAAATGTTCACGCCCTTCACCAGACGCTCGGCCTCAGCACGTCTGTTAGCTCCACCCATGACGATACCATGCGTCTGCGAGTGGTACTTGCAGATGTCGCGCACGACGCCGTAAATCTGCAATGCCAGCTCGCGCGTCGGCGAGATAACAATGCAGCCAGTGCCCTTGCGCGCCGTGAAGCGCACCTTGTGCAATAGTTCCACCGCCGGAATGAGGAACGACAGCGTCTTACCAGAACCGGTTTTAGCTGCACCCAGCAGATCCTGGCCAGCCAGCAGCGGGCGGATCGACTTGGACTGGATTTTGGTCATCTTCTTGAAACCCATGTCGGCCAGAGACTTGCGTGTGAGCTCCGACAGCGGCAACGAGGCGAACTCTTCCGTGGAGAAGTAGCGCTCGTCCACGGTGCCTTCAGCCAGACTGTGATTGGCAGCTTCAGCGATTGCCTGCTCTGTCTCCTCGTCCTGCTCGTCGTCCACACTCGGCTCCACAGCTTCCTCCTGCTCCTCCTGTTCAGCAGCTTCAGACTCAGCTGCAGGTGTATCATTCTGCTTCTTGTTCTTCTTGTTCTTCTTTTTCTTCTGTTTCTTGTCCGTCGTCTCGGCAACAGCTTCCACCTCCGGAGTCGTCACATTAACAGCCTCTTCAGGCTCGGCAGCCGGCGCCTTCTCCTCCTTGGCGCTCGTTCCTCTGCGTCGCGTCTTGCCCATGATGTCAACTAGCGCACAGCCAGTGGAATGTGTGTGACGTTTCAAACACCTTTTTGTGGCAAGGCAAACTCCGCATTCTGAACCGTGTGTAGATAAGCTCGTGCACGATTTTGGCTGGTGGGGACGCAGCGTATGTAACCCTAGTCGCAAGTGTCAAATAGAGCGTTTTGGTTGGTTGAAAATGGGAATATCCGTCTATGTACGATTTAGACCATGTCAAAGACGTCCACCGCACATCCACCACCGGCCCTGACCTCGCTCCGATGCTTCGCCTCTCCACGCGCGCCCTGCGTCGTGCGCGCCTCGCCGCGCCCCGCAGCCGATTGCCAAGCCATGTGCAGTCGCAGTCGCGTACGATGGGCTTCTTCTCGGACCTGAAGAACCAGCTGAAGAACGAGATGGAGAAGAACGAGGAGCTCAAGAAATCCTTCGAGGAGCTGGAGAAGACCAAGGAGCAGTTCAAGAACGTGGAGAAGGCTGCTAAAGAAAAGATGAGTGAAGTGAGCTCCATGACCGAAGAAGCGGCCAAGAACTTCCAGGAACAGGCGTCGCAAGCCTCACAGAAGATCAAGGAGTCGTACGAGGAGACTGCTAAGGCTGCAGCTGCCCAGGAGGAGGAGAAGAAGGAGGAGGAGACTAAAGATAACGAAGAGGAATCAACTGGAGCTGCTGCTGAGGGTGAAGCCAAGAAGGAGAAGGAGGATGGCGAGGTCCAGTGCATCAATTGTGTTGTATCTATTGCAAAACTGGTTCTGACGCTTTTGTTTGTGTCTATGTAGAAAACTGAGCAGGCGGATGAGAATGTGGAGGGCGCTCGTGCTTTTGTGAAGAATTTTTTTGCTGGAATCACCGCCCAGAAGAACAAACTCATCCACCCGAGCAAGTTCCCTCAGCTGCGTGACGAGTGGAGAGAAGCGGCACAAGAACTGTTTGGCAAGAAGGAGAAGCGGACGGTTGACGAGGCTCTGGCTTCAGTTCGCACGCCGTCTATGCAGAAGCCGACGAAATCGGAGGATGAGGATGAGAAGGAGGCTGAGGAATACACTGGCACCAGCGCTCTGGTGGCTGTGAAGGAGGAGGAGAGCGCGTGGCAACGTGTGAGCGCCCGCTTCCGCGAAGCTCCGATTATTCAGGGCATTCTGGATGCTGCGAAGCAGGCCGCTAAGACGGAGGCCGGACAGAAGGTGCAGAAGACGACGAAGCAGGTCAAGGACAAGTTTAGTGATGCTCAGGAAGAGGTGCTGGAGGTGTGGGAGACCAGTCAGAACCCGTGGGTGTACCGACTGTCGTCGATCTATGACGGACTCTTTGGAGAAACCCCGATGGGTGTTGCGATCAAGGAGATTCGTCGCGCTGAGCCTGACTTCATCCTGGAGGAGTGGAAGGAGAACATCGAGGAGATTGTTTTGCCTGGTGTGCTTGAAGCTTTCCTACGTGGCAACAGCCGCGACTTGAAGAAGTGGTTCGGTGAGGCAGCCTACTCGCGTGTCAACATCGCCATCCGTGAGCGCAAGTCGGAGGGTTTGGTCATGGACCCGCACGTGCTCAGTATCGACAACGTGGAAGTCATTGAGGCTACGGTAAGTTTACTGCGCATGTGTGCTATAATATTTCATGCACTAATAGTTTCTCCCTTTATTACAGGCTGAGGATAAGCAGGCTCCGATCATCCTGATGCGGTTCCAGGCGCAGCAGATCAACTGCATCCGCAACCGTGAGGGAGAAGTCGTGGAAGGATCTGAGGACGAGGTGCTGGCGTACTACTACATTTTTGCCTTCCAGCGCGACTACGACGACGAGCAGGAAACCCTCCGCTGGAGAATCGTGGATCTTCACATGCAGCGTGGCGGGCGGTATTATTAGAGAAGCAGGTGCTAGCAAGATGCACTACAAGCCATGGACGGAGACCACCATGGCATGCGTGCAGGACAAATAGATAATCGTTCGCCCACTTCAACTGTATACAAATGTATACAAGTGTATACAAACTTCAAGTATACTAGTTGAAGTTTCCCTGACCATCACTCTGTTGGACATTCCGCACTAGTGCGCACTGCGCTCACTTTCGAATCCACACTCTCTGGAGCACAAGTGACGATAAGAAGAAGCCCCGATATGATTGATATGTGTGTACGCGCAATTATTCCTCTCAGCGCAAACTGACGCGCAAAATTGTACTGTTTGTAGTGAACGTAGACCGAGGGAAACGGGGTTGCAGACGCACATCAACGACAGCGACGACGACGAACAAGAAGAATGTTTGCGCTCGTACGAGCCCATCGACCTCCTCCAAGACGCAGGGATCAACACGACAGACATTACCAAGCTCAAGAACGACGGCTTCGCCACCATCGGACAGCTCTTTCAAGTGTCCCAGAAGAGGCTGCTGGACGTGAAGGGAATCAGCGAAGCGAAAATGGGCAAGGTATTGTGCTGCTATCGATTGACCTGTACTGCGAGGGCAGTTTTCAACGTGAACCGGTGTGTGCGTAGCTACTTCAAGCAGGCAAAAAGGTAAGTTCAGTATTGAATTGCGTCGATGGACGCGATTAACGGTCGCAATGCCACAGATTATGCCCGAGAAGAGCGGATTCGTGTCCGCCAACACACTCTACCAGCAGTGCCAAAGCAAGATATTTATCACCACTGGATCAAGGCGTACGCGACTCAATTTTGTTCATTGGCATCGAATATCTTGTTTTGATGGCGCGCGTGGGTTCCAGACTTCGACCGGATTCTTGGTGGTGGCTTGGAAACGATGTCCGTCACAGAGGTACATGATTGCGTACCACTCTGCAGTTAACTGAGCGCCATGTTACATCGGGAAATTGTACGTGTTTGCCATGTACAGGTTCATGGAGAATTTCGGACAGGGAAAACCCAGTTGTGCCACACGGTATCATTTTTTTTTTTTCATGTTTTGAAATGGATATTCGGCATGAGCGATATAGCTCACAATGTGTGTGATTTCTAAAGCTCTGTGTGACGGCCCAGTTACCCCGTTCGGGGGGTGGAGGAGCTGGTACGATCAACGTCGCGTTGGTTTACCCGAGAAAGAAGAAAATCTCAACCTTGCTCTTTCACGTAGGGAAAGTGGCCTTTGTCGATACCGAGGGAACTTTCCGACCAGTAAGTAATGCATACCCTTGATGTTTCAGTTTGCAAGTGTTCCAATTGACCACGCTCGTTTGTAGAACCGCATCGCTGAAATTGCCCGAGAACGATTTGACCTGGTACACAATCACAAGGTTGCTGGTTTTCTTCGCTTTAGTTGTCTAACTGCACATCATTTATCAGGACCCTGAGGATGTGCTTGAAAACATCGTAGTGGCGAGGTAAGATAATATCTCAACGGGCATCACCATGTACATGATAGAGAGCTAACATGATGCGCAGAGCTCATAGCCATGATGCTCAGATGGACCTCGTGATCAAACTTGGAGTTATTTTCGCGGTTCGTATTCAGAAGGAAGGAGGCGGAGGTGTTGCTGTCTAACAATTTATGCGTCTCAGGATCCTGACCAGGGTCCATTTCGACTGCTCATCATTGACTCCGTGACCTCGCTGTTTCGCACGGATTTCTCTGGAAGGTAAACGCTAGCGGACTTCCTTGTGCTCTTTGAAATGGCGATTGTTTTCATGTCCGTGTGCAATTTGGTAGAGGAGAGCTTAGTGAGAGACAGCAGCGGCTCAATCAGCATCTTGTTCGGCTCGTACGACATGCTGAGGTAAACAATTTTTTTGGCAATCAGAGTTGGCGATGGAGACCTCACACACAACCTCATGGGCTATAGGAATTCAACATTGCGGTTCTAGTGGTGAACCAGATGATGGCAGATCCTGGGGCAAATGTGATGTTCAGCAACGCAATGAAGCCTGTTGGTGTGTGGAGGAAGAACTTCTTCAAGAAGGATCACAGCAATTCACAACATGCTAATTGCTGAATTTTTGCAGGTGGTCACGTGATGTCACATGGAGTACACACGCGTGTGCTGGTATGCTCGTCAATATGCTACAACGGACGAGCATCTTCAACTAACGAATATCTACGATGTGCCACAGATGAAGAAGGGACGAGCTGAAAATCGCATCTGGTACTGATGAATGAGTGCATGTAGTGCTTTCTGCGAGTTTGACGCCGCTGACGTCTTGTTGTGCAGCAAGATCATCGACAGCCCGTGCATGCCCGAAGCTGAGTGCTCGATCCAGCTTTACACAGGCGGGATTAAGGACTCGGAGGAATGATTCTTGCCGCGCAATCCTCCGCAGTGGCGAAGAACTTTTTGGATTCTTTTGAAAGCAATAACTTATCTTAGCAGGGTATCTAACGTACAATCTATCCGTGGAGACGCGCAGTGGCTCTCTCTACATCACCGGCGCTGCATCTTCTTGCTTCTGGTCTTCGAGGACGTACCAAGTCGGGTTGTAGGAGCACTCCACATGGGGGTTGATTTTCTCCACGCCGACTTTCAGCTCAAACGGAAGCGCTTCTAGATCCTCTTTCTCGATGTAATCCAGATTTTGATGCAACACCTGCATGGCGAGGATCAGCAGCGTCGAAGGTTGGTGCGTCATCGAGTAGCGGAAGACGTCATTGTTGCGCTCCACGCCGTTCGACCCGCCAAACACAAAAATATGGTTGTTGTGAACCACACTGGTGTGGAAATCACGAGCGTCAGGCTGAAAACCTTCCTCGCCATAGTGAATACGCCATTCTCCAGTCCGCAAGTCCAGCTCACTAAGCTCGTTTTGGCGTGAGCCACTGTCGTCTCGTCCACCAAACATGATCAGTCGGTGTGGGTCACTCGACAGTTGCGAAATGGTGTGCGCAATACGGGACTTGGGGATATCGCCACCACATTCCACGTCGTGCCATTCGAGCGTGTCCACATCGAGATAGTACGTGTCGATGGGTCCTTTAGGAGGATCATAGAGCCCACCACCCACAACGTACATACGGTTGTCGATCATAGCCACTTGGTGTTTGTATCGTGGACTAGGGCGTTTGCCCGTTGTCTCTTCCTTCTTCCAGACCTTGGTCACTTCGTCAAACACGTACAGATCGTTCACATACACGTGCCCCGAGGTGCCGCCGAAGAGATAGAGCTTATTGTTGATCGAACACAAGCTCTGGCCGTACCCCGGCGGCGGTTGTGTGCCTTCCGCCTCGACAATCGTCCAGTTCTTGTCTCGGATATTGAACTGCAGCAGTTTGCCCATGTTGGTTTGCCCCCAGTGCGGCCCCGAGCCTCCGAACAAGTACAGCTTCGTCTTGTCCGTAGACGTGCACCAGGCGTGAGACGCCCGACCGTCGGGAGAGATGCCGTTGGACGTCTCAATGTGCAGCCAATGGTGGCGCACCAGGTCGAACGCGTAGATGTCGTTGTGGCAGTTGCCGTCGTTGTAGCCTCCGAACACGTACATCGTGTCACCCACGACTAGAGACGAGTGACCACTGCGTACAGGAGGGCGGTGGCCCGACGTCGAGATCTTGGTCCAGTTCGACGGCGTGTCCTCTGAAAATTGAGACACGTAAAGAGTTAGAGCACTGGCCGATAGTAACCAGGTTTAGGCGGACCTACCCATGTCGTCGTCCTCGTAGGACAGTTCGGAGCCGAAGCCGAAGCGCCGCGCGATGGGCGAGTTGACCCAGCGCGGACTGCGCAGCAGCTTGAACAGGTCGTCGAACATGTCGTCGGGTGCTGAACGGAGAGAGTCGGCGAGGGCGCGCAAGTTCAGGTGTGCGCAGTCTCCGAAAAGCGCGAGTGAGAGAGTTGTACAGCCGTAAGCGGCTTTTTGGCTTATCTATCTATAGGATTTTCCACCGACAATTACTTCAAGACTCTATGTACACCCGCTCTTTGAAGACGAGGTTGTGCCGTTGTACTTACAACGGACAGCTAACGGGCGCTTGGGCTGTGACATAAGTGCCCTCTCGTTATGTATTTATAGATCACGTTTGCGCTTATGCTGTGCTAGTCACCGCTGCGTCCTTCTCTCTCGAGCGACGGCGGAAGCCTGTGCTTCTCGGAGATTCTCCACCTTCACGAGGTGACTGATCACTGTCGGAGGTCTCTCCAGCGCTGCATTATGGGCACGTCACGCGTGCGTGTTGGCTTGTATCTGCGCCCTGTGCTCGTCGGCCATGTCCCGAAGTCGCGCCAGTTCGTTGTTCCATAGCTCGAGATGAATCTGGTACAAGCGTCCATCGTAGCTCGGCAATGAGGGAGTCGAAGGCGGGGACTGTGGACGTCGCGGTGGGGGCATTGGCGGTGGAGACGGTGGCGGTGTAGGCAGTGTCATCCGCGGTGGAGTCGGGAATGGTATGCGCGTCTGATCACGGATTGGCCTCGATGTCAGAGGTGGTGTTGGTTGGGAAGGTGGAGATAGTCGTGCGTCGAAGGTGTGCCCGATGTCGTCGGTATCCTCGTAGTCGTCACGGTCGCTCAGAGCAGTATATTCTTCGTCGTTCTCGTCGTTCTCGTCGCCTTCGGCGTGTACAGAAGCGTCTTCGTCGTCGTTCACCTCGGCGCTATCGTCGTTGGTCGAGGTGGGCTGGTAGAGCGCAGAGGACGGAGGTGACACGTCGTCTCGCGGGATGGGGATGGCGGCATGTTTGAGGACGCTAGGGCCTAGGCTCCTCATATACTTAATCTTCGTTGATCGGAAGCATTGTTTCCACCACCTTGCCTTGAGTCTGAGGAAAACTTTGATGAATGCACTTTGAAATTCAGTCCACGGTGTGTGTCTCCCCTCATAGTAGAAGAGTTCAGTCAGAGTACTCGTTTTATCTCCAGTGTGAAAGAGGACGTGTAGCTGGGTGCCCTTGTCTCGAAGCACGCCATGTACCGATCTCTCCAACTCCACGGTCATTGCTGTGTCTCGAGGCCCGGCAATAGTGACGCGACACAATGCAGATGCGTTTGAACAGCACAGCACCCCATATCCATTGTCATGTGCAGACTTCGTCACCGTCGTCGTGCATGTTGCGGCGTTTGCGTAGGAGATCCTGCCCTTGACGAATATACCCTCTTCGCTGAGGAGTTGTATGGGTTGCTCCACATACGAGAATGACGCTCAGCCTGCAGCTGGATCGCTTCAGGCACAGATATGCCGTACTCCAGCACATATGCAGCTGCCTCTGTCTCAATTTCTGTTTTGTCGGTGGTATTGTGGATCCTCAACTGGAAATCCTTGACTTCGTGATCGCTTGCAGAGATCAACGCCATCCTGGTGATGTGGATCCCGACCACTCGTCTCCAATTCAACAGCTGCGGGCGTATCTCCGTGCGCCACAAGTACTCAACTGCTTCGGCTAGCCTCTCCATCAGCTTCTTTTGGCTGGTCAGATCCGTAGGAGTTTTCCTCCTTCTTTTCATGATTCCAGAACAAGAACCAAACGGAAAACTCTTAATTAAGCAGATCTGGTCCACCTTCAAAGCTTTATGTGTCACTTAGACCGGTCTGGTCAACTCAGGTCCCCACCACCGTAGTACTTGTGAATCACTTGTGAATTACTTCTCGTATAACTCGACACGCCGTAAAAATGATATCCCATAGATCCACTTGAAGTCAACTTTCTCGAACTCAACACCGAAATTGTCTTCATCATGTATGAGTTTCCTACCTTTTCCACCGATATAACGAAGCAGTGACTAACTCGAAGGGAGCTAAACGCTGCGGCAATGTACACGCCACCGTCCAGGACCAATGCTTGCAAGCGAACAGCTGCTTGTTTCCCACTGACGCCGCCAAATAATTTTTTGTCGAGAGTCTTTGTAGAAATCTGCTTCGTATGGCCGTAGACCCTGGCGTTCACAAACACAATGTAGCGTCTGAGTTCGCCGTAACTAACCCCTTTGGGAGACACAGGTTTACCACGAGCTGCGCATTCATCCAAAAATCGCGAACAGCAGACACTGGTTGCCAGCCATAATTACCCATCAGGTCCACAGCAGTGCCAATAGCGTAGAATGCACAGAGCCCTTGTGGCGATGCTCCAACTTGATGAACGTGCCCATTCAGTTCGCAAAACCGATAGAAACTTGCCATACCGGAAGACTTCCGCGCGTCTACAACATTGCAAGCGTCGTTGAATCCATCCTCACGCAGGTCACACCCCGGCTCCCACGTATCATCCCATCGAAACCCATCCATTTCATCACACCATTGAACACGGTAATGAAATCCACTCGGCGAATGAAGTCTGCCGATAATCGCAAACACTTGACCTGACTGTAATTGGCATTAGTACTGGTATCACCTCTCGGAAGTGACGACGGGGTGTTCGACGGACTGGTTTCGCGGCTGGTTGTACTTGGCACTGGAGGTAAGGCTGAAATGGCTCTAACCGGAAAGTAGCCTCAGGATCATGCAGATCAAAATGCTTCGGAAGAAGGTTTGTCGTGGAGCGGTAGACCTCGAGAGTACGAGAACAGCTTGACGATGACTTCTTGGTGAGTTTCGGTAGTGACAGTATAGCGACCTTTTTACTACGATGGCACCATTTCCGTCGTGACGGGCGTGGAGCAACATAGTTTAGTATTTGCTGTAGCTGCTGCGCTTGGATATAAGTTGCAAAATGCTGAAGAACAGGAGAATGTCGCTATGAGAACGACTTCCTTGGAAATTGTGAGCGAAAGACAGTGGCCACAGCAAAGTTGGAGAACTTTGCAGGCGATCTTAGATTGATTGATTGGCGAAGAACGTTATGGGTGTATGATTTGCCACGACGACATCGTCGGTGGCTTTAGTTGGCACCTCTCGCGTGGATGCACCGCAGCACTGTTTGACAACGAGGGGGCGTTCAACGTGGCGATGCGTGGGGCGGACTATCCACGCGTGCTATCAAGAGCTTGGTCTCCCCATATGTTTCGGTGCCTCTTGGCCACGAGCGACTTGCTCCAACCCACGCACGAACTCCGACGCAGCGATTTTAGCGCGTTGCGCGGCAGGCAGACGGTGAGGTGAAGTGAGGCGCCCACAAGCTGCCGACAAGCGCCACCGTCTGCTTCAAGGTCGCGTTAGCGTTAGCGTTAGAGTTAGAGTAGTTACAGTTAGGGTTACAGTTACCCTAAAGGTTACTCCCCTCGCTCATAAAGATGGAGGCCAAGGCGGCTGGCAAGTCACAGCGCAAGCGGCTGCAGCGGCAGCTGGAGTTCTATCTGAGCGAGAGCAATCTGCGCCAGGACAAGTTCCTGCAGCAATCCATGGACGAACAGGGCTTCGTTCCCGTGCGCGTGCTCCTGACTTTCAACAAGTACGTCCAGCCCTAAGCGCTGGCTTGTGTACTGTAATGGATACCCTAATTAACGTTAGGGCGTATTTGCTGTTCAGGTTAAAGACGCTCAGGGCAACGGAGCGAATGATTCTGGATGAGGCTGACAAGTCATCGGCGATTAGAGTCGATCGCTCTCGCTCCTGTATCGGCCCTAAAGTCGCTCCAACATTCGGTCACAATGACGAAGTCGACGCCCGCACCATTTACATCGACAGTTTTAGCACCACGGACGACCACGATTCCCTACGACGAACGTTCGCCAAATTCGGCAAAGTGAACTTGGTGAGTCTGCCGAGGTTCCCGAAGAGCAAAAAGTTCAAAGGCTTCGGCTTCGTCGAGTTCTCCGAGCAAAGTGCAGCTGACAAGGCTACGGATGATAATGGGGGTGAAGATTTGAGGGGAATCCGCGTCATGAGCAAGACGCGGTGGCTCGAGATGAAGGAGCAGTTGAAGCATCGACTGTCCAGTTCGGACGCAACTGGTAGTGACAATTTGGTTGGTGATGTTGGTAAGGGTGGCGACTTGGTGAAGAATGAAGGCGCCACTAAGAAGAACAAGAAGAAGCGGCAGAAACCAGCGGCAGGGGGACATATTCACTTTGGTGACGACGAAGATACCATTAGTGATAACACCGACAACCAGGGAACAGCTAAGAAGCAGAAAGTATAAGCAAATGCTTACAACGGTCGTGAATTAGATGCGGTAGGCGGCTGGGTCGACATGTTCGAGGTCGTACAGGTGCGCGATCTTCTTCATCATTTCCTTTCGACTCTTGCTCGTGGCGTTGTCGAAGAGAAGATCGTAGAGCGAGCTCAGGTTGAACACGACCATGCCGTTGAGGAATCGCTGCGGATTTGACCGGATCATCCGCTCCAGCGCAGCCACGGCGGCCTTGACGTCGCAGCAGTACAGAGCGCAGATCGCATAGTTGTTGACAGCCGAGCAAACGACATCTTCCTCGAGGAAAAGCTCAGCGTCAGACGTTTCGGTAGTCGCGACTTGAGAGTTCTGCAAATACAGAATCGAGTCGAACGCGCTGAGCGCCTCTTGCAGCTTGTTCTGCGCAAAAAACAGCAGTCCGTCGTTCAATAGCACACGTGCTTCCAGTTCTCTCACCACCTCCGCTGTTGCACCAGATCCGTTGTCACTGCTTGTCTTAATTTGATTCGTGTGGTAGCGAGCAGCCTCAAACAACTTCTCTGCAGCACCCAAGTCGCCCATCTGCAGACGGATACGCCCCACGCGCGACACCACAACCACTTTTTCTTGATCCTCCAAGTATTGAACCTGTTAAAGCACGACAACAACACCAGTGTAAGTCATCTGTATAAGAACTACAATGTGGCCGCACGTACATCAATCTGAGAACAGATGCGCAAAGCCAGCATGAACTTTTGTTGGTGAACGAGGTGATTCGCCAGTGCAAACTGCGCAATTCGTAGCCAACGTGCGGCCGCGTTCACCTCAACACCCAGTAAAGCCATTGTCTCGTTCTGCTGAATTGCGCTTCGTAGTCGCATTATCAGGTGGAACAATTGCTTCTCGTGATTCACAGGCTTTCCTTGGCATTTTCTTAGCAGCGCTTGGAGCAGCAGCAGACGAATAGGCACAAAGGGGGTCGCCCCACTTGTGACAGATATTTCGTCAAGATTGCCGATTTGATCCAGAATGCTTGCTGCGTTGTCGTAGTGTCCCTCCTTGATGAGCCCGGCAAGCCACCAAGACTTAATTTCCAGTGTCACGTTAATATCTTTCGATGGATTCTGTAGCATGGATAGCGATTTCTTAGTCAACGATTTCCACCGCCTCTGCGCATACAACACTTCCAATCCTTCCACCGTGTCCGGAATATCAGCAAGAAGTAGCTTGCTTGCGGGTGGATTCGAGTTCTCAGCGCCCGCGAAGCGTTCATCAACGGGCATTTTCAAGAACTCGTCAACAAGTGCGTCCGAGGATGGAGCTTCAACCGTGATTCGAGGGGGAGACGGAAGGGGAGCAGGTGGTGTAGCTGGCGCCGGTGAAGGAACCTTTCGTGCGTCGGGGAACAACGACCCCGGTGTAGAACCTGAAGCTGGAGAAGCACGGAATGACTGCGACCGAGTGTTGTCCGCATATCCCAAAAACGGCGCCGCAGGAGGGGGAGCTTGTCCAAACGGCCTCGACTGCTGCTGCGGAACTTGTTGGTGTGGAGGATACTGTTGGTTAGCTCGAGGCTGTGCCGGAGGGGGCAGAGATCTGCTAAATTGTGACGACGTCGGACTTTGCGAAGTCAGCGATGAATGGCGCGACAGCTTGGGAGCCGACGACGCGTTTTCTGGACTACCGAACAGATTTTCATAGGCGTTCCGTTGACTTTGACTCGGTCCTGGCGAAGACGCCGGGCCAAATAAATCTTCCGGCAGCGTTCGATCAGTTCTGGGCATTTCACTATGTGCCTGTTGCATCTGAAAAGGTGGTGCTGGCCCCGAGGGGCTGCCGAATGGGTCAGTGCTTGATCGATAGCGTTGGGGTGAAGAGGTCGCTACTTGTCCAAAGATATCTGCCGCTGGTGGCGGTGCCGTGTGTCCGAATAAATCGCTTGCAGTATTTGGGGCCTCATCAGCGAAGAGGGACGGCGTGGGCTCGGACGAGGTGCTCAGTGTCGACGTCGATAGATTTCGCTGAGGGACCAATGGCGTCGACAGTTGTGTAGGAGCAGCACGAACCGCGTGACCTGAAGGACAACATTAAAGTATTGCAT
The DNA here is from genome assembly GCA_025722995.1 of Phytophthora agathidicida. Lineage (NCBI taxonomy): Eukaryota > Oomycota > Peronosporomycetes > Peronosporales > Peronosporaceae > Phytophthora > Phytophthora agathidicida. Next base: position 151,696 of record CP106977.1, on the reverse strand, counting down.
AAGTTACTTTGGTTATATTATTTGACAATGAATGAGCCTTCGCGCACCTGGAAATTGACCAGGCGAGCCGAATCCGGGACGGACTTGATTCACTGAAGCTACGGGGCTACGGAGAGAAGAGTGAGAAACAGCCGAGTATAGACTAGAGCAAAGAGGGACATACCCGGATGCGAATGGGGAAGCTCTGGTTGCCGAGGGGGCACCAGCATTGGTCGGGTCCTGCTGCGGGGGGAAGCGGACTGCCATGTTCCGTGATGCGTTAAAAATGAGTTGGGATTTGTATGGTATTTTTCTTATGCAGTAGCCAATCAGAGAACGTAGATAACAATAATGCAAAGTTGAAGTGGCCCTAACTGTAAAAAGTTATCAAACAGTAACCTGGCTGCATGCACCATATATTAATGACATTTGTACTACATCTTACCATCGTCTGCCTTGCATATACATACACACAATTATTCATCTTCATCACTTACGCCAATTGCTCCTTCAGTGCTACGACCTGTGGGCTGGTGTGCAGCACTTGCAACTGTTGTCTGTGCGCTTCTTGTGCCGGTGATGTTGCCTTCTCCGTCTTTTGTAGCTTTTCGAGATTCATCCCATGGGTTCTAGACAACGCGGTGCTGTGATTGTCAGAGTCCGATTCGGCGTCATCCGAGTAGTCCAGACCAAGTGGGGCGATAGCTGGTCGCGACTGAGACCGAGAAGACCGCGGACGCTTCCTCGAGCCACTCGAGTGCAAGTATGTGTACTGCAAGATTCGTAGAGCTTCTTCAGTCTCGGCCTGTTTCTCTGGGGACACTTCAGCCCGGAGCACATACGTTGAGCTTCCGAGCTTCTTGGGGATGCGGATTTCGGCGATGGACTCGCTCGAGAGCTTCTTGGAGATTCGCATCGGGTTACAACACAGTCGTGACGATAGAAAAGCACGAAGTGTAGTGCCCTCGGCGATATCCAGTACACCTTTGAAGAAACAGTCGATAAGCGCTGCAGCATACACTTCTTCATCGTGAGACCATGGGCCGCTGCGTCGGAAGGACCGCACGGGGCTTGCACTCGGAGTACTGGCAACACTAACTGTACCTATGCTGGATACACTAGCTGTGCTGGACTTGCGCTCGCGTTTCACAGGCGTCACCACAGGAGGAGGGGCGTTCTTGTGCGCCTCCTCATGAGCTAGACGCAGCTCAGTGAGCCGGCTCTCCACTTCAAACAGCTCCTCGGAGAAATCATCGTCGTCTAAGCTAGCAGGTGAAGCATCTCCTGATTCCTTGCGCTGGTACGTGATGGATCCGATGTTCTCTGGGAACTTGTGTTCGCCCATGTGCTGCGGCGCTAACTTCATGGATAGCTGCTTTGGCGTGCAGTCTAGTTGTTGACACAAGTAGTGCACGAGCTTCGAGCCCTCTGGCAAATCCAACACACCGGCCATAAAGAACTCGACCATCGCCGTAACAAACTCTTCTTCTTCCAGAGATTCAAACCCTGTGCGAATGATTGTGGGCTTGCCACGCTTCGGTTTGTGTCCCTGTCCTCTCTTCAGGCCATAGTCTTCGTATTCATCTGCAAACAAATGATAGTCTCCTTCACGACCGATATAGCGACCACTCTCCAATCCAAAACTGAAGCAGATATCTCGTAGCTCTTCCAGCACGCGTTCAACTTCTTCGAGATCCTCCTCACACGGTGGAGGTTGAGCTGCTACAAACACTGACGCCCCCACTTTGCGTGGTATCTTTTGTCCCGCTAACGATTCCGTACCCAGTTTCATTGACACTCGTCTACGATTGCAGCACAACTTCTCAGCCAGGAATTTGCGCAGTGTCGTGCCTTCTGGGAGGTCCAGAAGTCCTTGCAGGAAGTACGACACAAGAGCCGCTGCGTATTCCTCTTCAGCTCGAGACCACACCCCACTGCGCAGACACTGTGGACTGTCACCTGTGGATTTCTTTGGGCGACGTCGTTTAATGACGGCATCTGCCTCGACCAGTAAATCCAACTTGGACATGCTGTCGTCGCCCCACACTCGTGTGGTGACGACGTTCGAAGCATCTTCCTTCTTGTTTTCTTTTCCTGCACCCTCGTTGTCGAGACGTTGGATGGATGGCTTAATATTGTGGGGTTCCTCTGTAGCGGCGTAGTACCGCGTCTGTGGGACTAAGCGCGACTTGGTCGGTGGCTGTTGGAAATCCTGGAGGATCGCTACGGCGCATTGGAGCTCGTCGGAGCTCCAGTTGCGATTGGGTTCGTTAGGGGGGGACAGAGACGCGTCCTCCTCGTCCTCGACGGCGGGGCTGAGTATCATGGAGAGATCCATTGTACTCGGCTCCTTCTCCTCTCTTTCTTTGGGCTCTGCTTGCTCGCGCGGGGGAAACTGGAACTGGAGGCCAGCGCAGAAACGCGAAAAACTCACCTTCCTATCAGGCGCTGGCTATGGGATCCCCAAGTGCGAAAGCGTACGGAATGTACGTGCGTCACGCATCACGCTATCGAGAGCTTGCCGATGAGACCTTTTCGGTAGCAATACGGACACGCAGCAGTAGGTGACATCACACGTCTTTGATGGAGGGTGGAAGTTGTCTACTATAGCGCGAGTCGCTGCGCTATCGATGCAGAGCAAGTTGGAGGAACCGCTCCACGCAGAACATGTAGCCGAGCAGAAAACAGGCAAGGGCAACATCGCGGGTAGGGGTTCAGCAAGTGCAGGCCCAGCCGCCAAGTATTCAGAGCGTGCATGAGCTGCTTCTTGCTGTCGTAAAAAACACCCGGGCATTGCTCGTCGCGCTGCGAAGGTGTATACAGGACTAATGGTCGTTTGCTGTAAATTGTTGGTGATAAGCATCGGTAAATGCGCATGCAATGATCGCATCGACTTGTTACGAACTACGCTATGAGTTTTGCGGCAAAACTGGCAAAACTTTTGCCAAAGACAAATAGAGGACCCACTTAATAACACCTTAGCCACGTAATTCAGCGCCAATAATGTGCCTCAATGAGGAAACAAAACAAAAGCAAAATGCTGTGACCATGGACGGTGGAGTTGTCCCTTGCTGAAGAAATTTTGTTGCCGCCGCCTCGTGCAGTAGTTTCCACCGTTGGCATTTATTCTCAACCGATGGAGCAAGAAATGCGGCGAGGTTTCCTCCTTGGGCGTGTTCACTAACAAAGACTCGGCGGTGCACTACTATGAGAAGATCCTTGCCACATGTGGTGGTCCAAGTGGGGTAATTCGATCAGTTCTTTTCCAATCGACAATTGCGCACGCTCCTCAAGTGCCATTTCATCGACCGAAAAGAATTTGATCACCCATTCCGCAAACGCCCTCGATGCGCCCGCTCAAAGTGTCTGTCTGCGAGCAAATGGCTTCAAATCTCACCCAGTCATAAACCACGCAGGCAATTTCTTCTCGTTTGTCATCAATTCTGATCAAATATTCTGCATCCGCAATCTCATCCATGCCTTCGACAATTCATCGTTCCTTTTCACTCTGTACTCCGATTCAAATTTCAGCGTCAAAAATCTCTCTTGGGTTGCGACGTCCACGAGCTGCCAATGAATTAACTCAGACTGTAGCACCCAAAGCTTCTGCTTGGACTTGGCGGTTTGTTTCCTTTGTTCATTCCACTTGACGGGACTGCCGGCATCCTTTGAAGACGTTCGAACGAGGCTAATGCTGTTTTCGTTTTTCCTTTGCCTTAGTTATGCTTACCTCTCAACAATTGAAACGCGTATTGCATACGGCGCATTAACCGTTTAAGTATCTCGACGTCTGCGTCTCGCTCGAGATCTGCTGTATTCTTCAAAATGAGCTAACGCCTCCGCTGCACTTCGTTTCTGTTGCCGTGATCCCCTTTGACAGAGTCTTTTCAATAACTGGACCGCTCCCATGCTCTCGATTTTACTATTGTTTACCGAGTTGTTTGTTGCGAGATGACCTAAAGCAATCGCTGCTTTGTCTTTGTTCGCAGCATTTCCAGTCCGCAACAGCTCCACAAGCGGTAAAATGGCTCCTTCATTGGCTATAAGCACCCTGTAGGTGCCATCACTGGCGAAGCGACCCAACACAGTTGCTGTAAAATATTGATGATTCGCCTCTCGTCGCCGTAGATATTCAACCAGCTCAGGGATCATCGATTCCTTTTTGATACTACTCAGGTCTCCATCACCATGGTGTGTGAGGTAGCATATAGCACTCATGGCTTGGTTTTTCTGCTCACCTGTCGTCGTTAGAAGCATCTGCACCAAACGTTCCATTACATCTTCTTCGCCGATATCGAGTCTAGTTGTCTCGTTGACGTTGCCCAGTAGCCCCAAGGTAAATGCTGCTAATCCTTTTATCACACCACTCCCATTTCGAAGTAGTTCTTTCAGAGGGTCGATGGCGCCTTGTTCTACTATCGCCATTCCGTTTTCTGTTGTGTAGGATGCGAAATTACCCAACGCGCGCACCGCGTGCTCAATTTCTTCCTCTATTCCAGTCCCGAGACACTCAACCAACGTTGCGATACCCCCACCATGGAGTATATGCTCACTATTGTCGACGGCATTGCTAAGAAAAAATAGAGCGCTGACAGCTTTGTTCTTTTGCTCTGCAGATCCATGACGTACCAACACCACAAGATCTGGGATGACATCTTCGTTAGCAATGGCCAAACTATTCTCAATGTTACTCGCCAACCAGCCCAATGCACCAACTGCGTGAGATTTCTGAACGTCGGTTCCAGTCCGTACAAGTTGTACCAGCGGCAGTATGGCTCCTTCGATTGCGATCGTGGTCCAGACGGATTCGCGTTTAGTATCAGCAAGTGATTCCAGTGCATAGGCTGCGAAATTTCTTTGGATATCTGTCGTGGCTGACAGAAGCATAACCACGCAAGGAATGGCCCCACTCGCAATGACTGCTTTACTGTTTTCGTCATGATTGTACGATAGCCTTCCCAATGCAAACGCAGCAAGGCCCTGGTGTAAATCTGTCCCAGTCTGGAACAGCTCGAGTAATTGCAGTATAGCCCCCTCTTGTGCAATTGCGTTCTTCATTTCGTCAGTGTCAGCAACATTCCCAATGGAATTCGTAGTCCAAAGCACCAACGTATCGTCACTGTGCCCAAGCAAACTGAACAAGAGGTGCCACAATTCCAGCATCTTGCAGTAAGCTACTCTCACTTACTTCAGCGATGCATGCAGAATATATTACTGCCCTGAGTTTTGCTTGGGTAGTGCCATGTAGAATGTCATGCACAAGCGAAGTGCAGACGTTCGTTGTAGCGTTTCCAACGCCACGTTGTAGTTCTTCAAGTTCACGCTCAGGCAACTTCGAATCAAGCTCTGTGCTCCAACCGAGACTTGAATGAAGTGCATTGAGCCATCTTTCACCAATTTCGTCAAACTCTGAAGACCGTTCGATTCGTATATCGCTTTCCTTTTTTCTTGGTCGAGACACGCTTGCATGAGAATTATAAGAGCCTCCTCTCGTTCAGTGGTGCTACCGCTCGAAAGAGTTCCTTTGAGCCTTTATATAGAGGTACATACAGACAAAGCTGACGACACGTGAGTCGAGTCTGGGCTTTCAGGCCAGGCATAACTCGCCGAAGATTGTTGCCCAGGGGATACTTCCCCTTCATCGAATTGTGATAGCTCCGTAACTTCATTCTGCGCTAGCGCTTGCAGCTTGGTAATCACGATTTCAAGAGAAACTCGCTTCGTATAATCAGCATTCGTCATCGAGACAACTAGATCCCAAGCACTCAATCATCCCTTTCGGCTTTGCTGGGATTTTCCTCTTCTCAAGTTATCACGAACATCTTCATCGGATCAGAAAGCGAAAGAGGTCTCTTCAAGCTCAGCTGCAATAATACACATTGCAAACGAATAGACATCAGAGGCAAATGCTGGTCGTTGTCTCAAAGTCTCTGGGGCTAGCCATCGTAATCCTCTCGATGATCCTTTCGAGAGACTGGAAGACGCTCTCATTGTGCTTAATCCGGGATCTGACAGTTTGACCTGCCCATCTGACCCAACCAAGCGGTTGCTCAGCTTGAGATCGCCATGCACCACACCTGCTCGGTGGATGTGATCAAGCCCGATTGCAGCCTGGCAGAGCAAGATCCACCTCTGCTTCTGGTTTTCTGGGGAGCGAGTGAGATAGGAGCCAAGGTTCTCGTTTGATGCGTCTTCAACCACAATAAACGGTGGAGAACTGACGTGTGAAGCCCTGAAAAGTTTGAATAAATTAGGGTGGTGAATCCGACTCACTCTTTCCAACTCATTCTCCTTTTTGAGCCAAGCACCTTCATCAATCTCCATATCATCAATCATCACTTTCTTCACAACAACGGAGGCTCCCGATCTCTACGCAGCTCGATGCACAGTACCGAACGACCCGCGAGTAAATGGCTCCGAATCAATGCCCACTTCGTAAGAAGGCACAAACCATTCGGGCAGAATTTGATTTGAGGTCATGGACGCTCTTGTAAAAGTTAAAATCATCGACTGCATTAGAAGGAGGATGTTCTCTTCATGCTGCTCTTTCGGCTCTCCACTTCAAATTTCAATGTCAACCAAGCTTCACCGCGAGCTCGCTGGTCTTTTACTTGTCGAAGAACACCCATCTCATCCGTCCCCATAGCAATTAATACCCGCTCCAACATCTCAATATCTCCATTAAATTGTTCGTTCCAGTCAATTGTGGAGACCATTCCAACGCCATTGAACACTTCCACGATCTGATCGTTAATTTCGCTCAACTCCTTTACGATGACGTAGTATTTTACGACATAGTGTACGAGCGTTTGACCCGTGTGGCGTTCAAGGAACTGTAAGGACTTGGATAAAATCGCCAAATATTTGGTTACTAATTCGTTGGATGGAGGCAGCTCCTTCTTCTGAAGAACATCGAAAATGTCCACTAGCCGAAGATGTAGATGATCACACGCAGCTTGGGTCTGGCCTGTTTGACAGCACAACTGGTGGATGCTGGATAACACCTGGGCAACCGGTCGGACCGTCCTAGGGGCAACGCGATACAGCGCCGAATTCATTCCTCAGACTATTATTTATTTATCCAAGATTTGAGGATGACATGTTTTTTGCTACACAGTTTTTGTAATGCCAGCATCGGAAATTAATGTCCATGGACTTTGAAAGCTAGACGCCCTAATGAATATGCTGCCCACTTCCTTTGTGTCTCTGAGCCAGTTCGTTCTAATTGAACTAGCAGTCCAATGATACCCTCATGAATTACATCAGAGTGGATACTTCGGTTGTGTGCTGCCAGGTTCACCAACGCCATGGTCGCATAAGCTTTCTGGTTGTCCGTTCCACTGCGCAAAAGAGACACCAACAATGAGATAGCTCCATTATTGGCGATGATCACCGAGATCGGCTCGTTTATCAGAGAAATATGACCCAAAGCAAACGCAGCTTCTTCTTTCTGCGCGTCGGTGCCAACTCTCAAGAGATCAACGAATGCTGGAATACCCCCCTCAAGTGTCGCCACCATCGTTTTATCGTCGCTGTACGCAGCCAAACGTCCCAGTGCAAATGCAGCATTTTCCTTCTGTCTATCCAAAGGTGACGAAAGCAGCGAAATAAGTGGCGAAATGGCGCCTTCACGAGCGATCACGGTACAGTTTGCATCGTCTTTCACTGCTAACGACCCAAGAGCCAACGCTGCCCACCGTTTTTGCGGGTCCGTTCCACTTTTCACGAGCGAAACTAACGGCGATATGGCCCCAGCTCGTGAAATGGCCACGCGATGATTGTCCAGCTCGTCTTCTCCGCAGATGAAGCTCAATGTCATAGCTGCATACTCTTTCTCTTTGTCGGTACCAGACCCTAGTAGCGCCACCAGAGGAGGTATTCCACCTCCAGCAGCAATAGACTCACAGTTTTGATAGTTTTTATCTGCAAACTCGCTCAATGCAAACACTGCATGTTCTGTTTGTCGATCATTTCGAGTTTGCAGAAGCCTGATCATGTGCGGGATCGCTCCATCGTGCACCATGCGCATGCAGCTAACGTCATTAGTTGCTAACCGAGCCAACGCAAACGCTGCACCCTCTTTCATCCCCTCCGTTCCAGTCCGAAGAAGAGTCACTAGAAGTGGGATGCCTCCTTCATTTGCGATGGTAACATTGTTAGCATTACTTGACATCGCGAGATTACCGATAATGAGTGTGGCGCATACTTTCTGCTTCTCCGTTCCGCCCCGAATTAGTGAAATAAAAAGCGGGATTGCTCCATCGCTGGTAATTTCGTTGGCAACAGCAACGTTGTTCATAGAGAGATTTCTTAAAGCCAACGCTGCATGCTCTTTCATGGATTCTGTTCCCGTCTGGAGTAGCAAAATCAAAGTGGGAATGGACCCTTCTCGTGCAAGCGCAGCACGCATTTCATCACTCATTCCAGCAAAATGACTCAGCGCAAACGCAGCTTGCTCAAGCGGGCCATTCATTCCAGATCGGATGAGGCTAAGTAGTGGAAGGACAGCTCGCTCCATCGCAGCACCCAGAATTTTCATGTTGTTCCCAACAGAAAACGTTCCTAGTGTCAATGCAGCTAGTTGCTTCTGTGTATCGCTTCCTGATGTTAGAAGCTCGGCCAGGTACGTTATGGCCTCTTCAAGCTCTGTCAAATAACTCTTCACGTCGCCCCAGACAACAAAAGCACCCAAGGAAAAAGCTGCGGCTTCTTTCTGGTCATTGTTTCCAGTGATCAAGAGCGACACAAGAAGTTCAACACCTCCTTCGACCTCAATCGCTGTGCAGTTGTCAACGCTACGACTCATCAATCCGCCTAACGCAAACCCAACGCTCTCTTTCTGTTTCATATTTCCAGACCGCAGCAGTGAAATAAGAGACGTGATAGCTCCCGCTCTTGAGATCATGGCACAGATATTATCACTGGCAAAAGCGAGATGGCCGAAAAAGAATGCAACAAATTCTTTCTGGCGGTTACTGCCACCCCGAAGAAATGCCACCAGCAAGGGAATAGCTCCTCGTTCTGTGATCGCCAAGCTGTTGGGCTCGTTGTCTTGACAAAGTTTAGCTAATGCGTAAATAGTCCATAACTTTTGTGCCTCGGTTCCGAATTGAATATGTTCGAAGAGCAGTTGAATAGCTCCCTCGTTAGCAAAATTCATACGGTCCATCTCGTTGTTGGCAAGTTTCCCTATTGCGATCGTAGCCCACAATTTGATGGTGTCGCTTTCGTTCCTCAATAATGCCACCAGTGGCAAGAAATCGGTAATATCTCCTCCTTTGGTTGCTACACCAATGCCTGAACAATATATTGCAGCTTTGATTTTCTCTTGATCATTGCCACCCTGCAACACACAGTTTAGAGCAGACAATTCTTGAGATGATATCTCATGAACACCCACTCGAAGCATTTCAAATTCTTGCTTGGTCAGGTAGGAATCCAATTGAACGACCCAGCTCAGGCAAAGTAGCGCGCTCAACTGGATAAAGTGCGAACGACCGAATTTTACCAATTCGACCAGAACTGGAACACCGTTGACATCGTAGAGTTGACCCCGCTGCTCGTCCTCAGTACATCCTTCGACGAGATGCTGTAACAATTCCTCCAGCTTTTCAGTACTTGCGGAATGAAGAGCTTTGACGAGAACTGGAATAGAAGATGTACGTAGAGTATCCTCTGTCGATGGCAAATCTACGCTAGGCTGGCAAGACCCTGGGACTACTACTGAAGAATGAATGGTTTCAACGCCTGCCAACTCGGCAGCTGACTCCAATTCAGCGAATGATTCGAGTTTAGCAAGCACATGGTCGAGCTTAGCTCGTTTAGCAGGGTCGAAAATCGTCATTGAGACCACTAACTCCCACATTTCGGCCGTCATCGTATTGGGTTTCTCCGGGATTTCACCCTTCCGCATATTAGCACGAATGTCATCATCTGACAACAAAGCGAAAGGCGGTTCGCCAGTGGCAGCCTCGATCATACACATGGCGAAGGAATAAACATCAGAAGCTGCTGTCGGTCGTCGCTTTAGACATTCGGGTGCTCGCCAACGCAAACCAGTTGAATCTGGATCCGCGTGACATTTGTGTGATAGGTTTGAGTACGTCCGCATCGTATTCAGCCCAAAGCCTGACAGCTTCGTGTGGCCTTCGTCAACTAGAATATTGTTAGGATTAAGATCTCCGTGCACAATGTTTTGCTTGTGGATAAAGTTCAGCCCGAGAGCTGCCTCGTGTAGCATTCTCCACATTTTCGCTTTGTGCCCATCCCCAGTAGAAAGGAACGAGCTCAAACTCCCGTTTGATGCATATTCGTACACGATGAACGGTGGTGAATTGACGTGCGAGGCAGCAAGCATTCTTATAATGTTTGGATGATTCAGTGGAAACAATGAATTCAACTCTTGCTCCATTTTACGTTGTATGTGATCGTCAATCTGCTCATCGTCAACGCTAAAGAATTTGATCACCACGCCTGTACCATCCCACCACAAGCCACGGTGTACGGACCCAAACAGTCCGCACGAAAATGGTTTGGCTTCGAATTCCACTTCATAGAGCGGAAGAAACCAGTCTGGTATATATTCATCCACCGTCCTCGACGCCATAATTATTGTGGTTAGCATCGAAATCATGATGCCCATGACGTCATCATTGTGGCGTTCACCCCGCTGCTCTAGTTCAAACTTCAACATTAACAGAGCCTCGGTCCGAGCTCGTGGATGCTGGAGCTCTCGAAGGATTAATGCGTTGTCCTTCACTGTGGCGTCCAGAACCTCTTTTTGGAGTTGATGGTCCTCGTCCCAAACACCACTCCAAACGATAGTAGTTGTGCTTTGGAAGAATTCGAACAGCTCGAAGACTTCTTCGTAGATTAGTCGAAGCTCACTCATCATTGTACTGTGTTCCACAATGCGATAGACGAGTTCCTTTCTATGGTAGCGATGCAGAAATTGAAGAAACCTGGATGTTGTTCCCACATATTTGTCGAGGAAAGCTTTGGAGGGGAGATGATCAGCCATTCTCCTATTCGTAAGTTCATTGTAAACGACGTTCAGCTGGGTGTGAAGGCTTCTGCATACTCGTCGGGCCTCGTTCATCTCATCGCACAGCTCTCCCATCGTTGAAAACACTTCCGCCATTGGACCTGCCCCCGGAACGATCAAGCCACGCATCGAGTAGCGAGCGAGGGACAGAACTTAACTGGCAGCTTAGACGACTAGGAAAAATGAATCAGGTTGTGCGAAGACGTTGACAAGAATACTTGGGGCAGGCAAGTTGATCTCCGCCGTAATGTAAAATGACATCCCAAGTATAGCTTTCCGATAGAGCACCATAGATGCTCATAAAATGCGAATAATTTTTAGAGCTTCATCAGAATCAAGTGCCCGATAATATGGACAGTCAAGTTGGTTTTGTCCATTTGTCGTTAACAGAATTGGAATGATGCTGCTGCTTGCTTGCGGCAAATGCATGTTTCCTACCTTTCACGTACTAGAAAGACCTAGAATACGTTGGATGTTCCGTCAACAACTTCAGACTTACTAGTGGGATACGCGATTCCGCTGTCGCCGCGACGAACTCCGAGGAGACGAAGCTCACGGCTGTAATGACAGCCGAGTCCCCGCTCTTCTCTCTCTCTCTCTTACTGCCGAGAAGGACGGCGGCACGAACAAAAGAGGTCTAAGAACTGCTGGGGACAACCTTACAGCTGATGAAGAAGACATGGGGGAAAGTTCCATGCTGGAGAAGGCCTAGCTTTACTACTGGTACACGATGGGGAGGACCCCTGGATACGCCTACCAGGATTTTGTCCAGGGTGTGAACAAGGCCATTGTTGTCAAGAACCCGGCCTACAAGGAATGGAAGAGACACAAAGCTTATTGCGAGGAGAAGAAGGCTCAGTAGGTGATGCTCGGTTTTAGGAGACAACAATCTCGATTACCTTACGTGCTTGTATTCAGAGTTTAAACGTTAACCGGTATTTCTCGCCTTCGAGGCAACCTCCTTCTTGATCTGGCCGATAACACGCTCACCGGTACTGGAGGGCTCCACGTGGAAAGTTGGAGTGGAAGCTGCGACGACATGTCCATTGACGGTAAAGGAGAGGAATTGTCCGCGTCTGCTGAGCGAGATCCTAGTATGTTGGCGATGGAACACAGGCCCGTGACCCTGTATGATATTACTGTATTACCGTCTTGTTAGCGACTACAAAATACCTGAATGGTGTTGATCACCAGAGAAAGCAACTGGAGACTACCTATTCCAAGTTTTTAGCAATATGATTCAAGTAAGCGATTCCCAAAGCACCCTTCTGGCCTTCTGTCAGTTTGGGGGAGGCCTTTAACGCATCCAAAAAGGCTTTGTTGGTCATGCCTAATGTATAGTCTGGGATCAGCGATGACAGGTGACTCTTGCCTTGGTTAAAAAGAAGATTAAGCTGATCCCTGGACAGCTGAGAGGCCAACGCCATTATGTCTTCGTCCGTTTTCCCAAGAAACTCGCGTGCTATGCTCATAGCTCCCGTCTTCTCCTGGAAGGCTTTCTTCCAGCCGCTAAACACCCTCGCTTCTTCTTCATCGTCGCCTTCTTCTTCGTCTTTAGCGACAAGATCAGACTTCTTGTGCGTCCTCAGGAATCGACTATCGTGTCCGATGATTTCATGAGCGTTGGCAATCCTCGCCACATTCGGCTTGGGAAGGGTTGCACCATTTTCAAGTGCCAAGGTGGTATCGATGGTCGCGACGAGAGAAGCTGCCGCCAAGAACAAAACGTAGCTTAGACGCATGGATCTCTTGGTTCGAACGGGGGATGAGGGGTCGGACGGCTGTGCTTTGGGAATGAAATTGCGAAGTGAGCGTATATAGCATTCACGCATTGCTGCACACAGCGACTCGGCAACTAGCTTTGGCACACATTTGTATATGAATTCTTGGTGGTGATTATCGCTTGTTCCAATCCGAAGTGTTTTCCTGTAATCGGCCATCTGCGAACGCAACCAGACAACATATACTTGCACTTCAAGCACATGTATTAAAGTGCGCGCTAATGCAAATCAATAGTGCGAAAAAACGCTCGTGACAAAATGTATATGGCGATATCGCCATTTTTTGTAAACTGGCTACAACCAATGACAAACTTGGTTTTGGATTGGAAGGGACACAATTAAGTGTGGCATGAACAAGGTTTCTGGCCAACAAAGGGAGGAACGGACTATTGGAGGACAAGCAAATGGGATAACAACAAGTACATAGTCGACGTGGATGGCAAACCCTTGTGCCAGAAGGACTTTCCATTATTTTCGTCATGTACTCTCATGGGGCTGCGTGTGAGGGTCGAAGGACCCGGATCGTTTACGTTAACCCCACCGAGAGGAAATCGACCATTTACTATCCGGCATTATCGCCAACTACGCCGTTGGTGTGCTAGTATCTTTGCATGCGTACCACAAAAGGTTTGGACAAGAACGTTGGATTCCGTCAGACCAAGGAATTTTCCTGAATTATCAAACAAATATTCCTGGTGTGCACACGCTGACTGGAGCGTTGTTGCTGTAGTACAGGGAAACCCGAATTCACCATCGGCCCTAAAGCTCAACCAAAACGCCAAAGGATGGACTTGGAGAATTGTGGAGAGAGACCAGAGCTCGCGGTTTGACATAGATGGTCAAGCGTCAGAGTTTGAGCAAAGGCCTGCTGGCTTAGCGTTTGAACCAACGCCATTTTTACATCCGACTCCGTGAACGGCGCCGAAAAATGCCAAAGCTACCACGATTCGACAAACAATTAAGAAGACACGAGCAAAGCGATTGAGACGTCGACCTCGGCATCCCATTAAACAGGTCATCGACAAGATGAAGGTAGATCCAAAGCAGAGCATTTGGGCTCGAGAAGCGCAATCACAGGTAGCCAAGGAAATATGGCTACAGGATGGTATTCTCACCGACTTTCAAAGATGGACAATCTGCCGCACTTGTACCAGAACTTTAAATTTGTTTCACGCAGGGTGGCCTCAGAATCGCCAATGTTCGTATCGGCGATGTGAGGCTTCGCCAGAAACTATTGAACACATAGTATGGGAATGCTCGCGGGCGAAGCAAGTTTGGCAGGAATGGTTACGACAATGGACGGGACATCACCTCCACAGAGATGAACTCACAGCGTTGTTACCGCACTTTGCATCCAGAAAAGCTCCTCCTGCTTCGCCGAATTTCATGGAGGAGGCTGCTAGAAGTATTTCATATTGGGAAGAAGGACACGACGAAGCCATGCAAGTCATCTGGTTGATCTGGACTACATGTACTCAGTGTATATTATGGTTGATCAGAAACCGAGAAATCTTCGAGGGGGGCCAGGTTTCGAGTCAGCAAGCGCAAAGGATACTGTGGAAAACGGCAGTCTTTCAAACGGAAGCAGTAATTCATGGTTTGACTTCCAGACCAGTAACTCAAGAAAAAGGTATTAAGGTGGCGCAATGTTTCGCGGTATTCAAAGCTATAAGCCCTTCAGACAGACCGATTACTTCACAGGAATGGATATTGTTATTCCACTCAACAAGGTCAAATTTGGCACAGAGGAGACGAGGAGTATGGATTCTTGTGGGGAACGCGCCGCCGGAAGTGACCTCCATAGGTTTCGTACAACCGGACGAGCCAATTGCTGAAGTTAACCTGGCGGCCGAGCTTATATCACGAGCAGATAACGAACTCAAACAGCACACGGCGCTATCCAGTGTCCATTTAACCCTCCAAGGCGTACAACATGTTATTCAATCGGTTAAAGCCCGCCCCAGCGTTCGACATGGTTTTCAAGACATATCGTTGACGACATGGAAATTAATCCCGAAGACCCGTCGGAAAGCAGTAGTTGCTTTACTCAAGTCACGACAACTACGTGAGTTCACAAACGCAGAACTATCTCGAACTGAGGTGCCGCCCAAAATTCGAGATCGCCTAGAAGAACCGACCGAAGGCAACGAAAGCCCAGGGCAAGATCAGCGATCGATAAGACAAAGCCTCCAGCGATTTCAGGACTCTAGTTTCTAAGTAAACTCAAATAGAGGACCCATTTAACACCAATGACAAGATCAATTCGAAGTGGGCTGTAGTCACTTCCTATTTCACGGGTTTCGGCTGCGTACGTGTGCGTGAACGTGCGTGTGTGTATTATTTTATAGACCTTGCGTTGACGTCGTAATTAGGTGTGTTGCTTCATGCATGTGTGTAGTCAAGGGAGCGTAGTTGTGCATGCTGAGGTGTAGTGTTAGGGAGCCGCTTTTGGTGAGCATTTGCTCGTCGAGTATGAGGTATACAGCTACGAGAACGTATGTGCAAATGTAAGATGGTTGTTCTTAACACATACTTCGAAGTAGATTGCATAAGAGGCCACTTAGCTACTTAGACGCCGCGAGATCACTACATGCACCATTTTCAATTTTGACGCAAATTCTCGTTTTACTTGGCGATTTTCATCGAACGTGGAGGTCAATGAGTGGTGTACAGTATCGCAAGCGATGACCTGTAGATTGATCAGTAGGAAAATGCGCCAGATGTCTTGATGTTCGTGATGGCCAGGCCTCTTATAGCTAGGCACTCTACCTAATTTACCTAGTTGGTTTTCAAGTAGGTAGTCCGGACGGGATCGTTTCGGCATCTCAACAGCAATGTATCGGACTTCCGATGAAAGTCGAATTAGGGACTGATATTTATCTTTATTAAAATATGCAGAGTGAATCGTGGTGCACTATGAGAATGCCTAGTTGGTCAAATCAACCTGAAGTCATTTTCCTGCTCAAAGCTGCTGCAGCGACCGCATTCGCGAGGGGGGGCAATGTCGAAGAACTGCTGTGCCTGTAGTTGACCTTCTAACGCGTAGTTGCTCAGTGAACCTCGGTGTGTGCTTTCACACCTTTTAGAGAGCCGAAATCGCCTTCAACTGTGTGGGTACCTGGCGGGATCGCTGCGAGTCCTACGATGAACGACGTCAGCATGAGAATTTCTCTCTCTTTGTCGACATCCCTCCAAACCCGAATGATATCAGCTCCCGACGATTTCTTGACGACAATCTTAAAGTCATCATCGCACATGTACTTATCCTTAAACGCGTTGAACTGCTTCATATAATACTGCACGCAGCGTGGCCATAGTGGGCTTTTAGTCGGCTGATATGCGCGAGTATCGGCGTCTTAAATTCGGTGATGTCACTGTCGATGACCTCGAGTGGCTTTGTTGGTATGACCATTGTAATTTTGTTTAAAACTTCAATTTGGATTTCTTGCACTCTCTTGATGAAAGCTGCAGTTGGGCTGGAAAATCCATCGACAAGCCGAAGGTGCTCGCTTAAAGGATACTCGAAGGTCCAGGTACCCCTCGGAGCCATGGGTAGCCCCATCCACAAGCAATGAAAACGACCAAACACCAGTGAGGATTGTACGTAGTGCAACGAGGTTAATAGCGACCAGCGTTCGAAGATAGTGACCGACTAAGCGCTCTGAATGTCGACCTAACCTTGCACTACCAAAGGCTTCACCAAATACACCGAACAACTTTGTGATAGCTCGAAAGCTTACCATTGTGTTTGAGCAACGAATGACGGTATCAAACTGTAGGCGATCCGGCACGACTAACGTGTACTGGTTGTTGGTGTCCTCCAAAACCGTGTCACTCTCCTCACCGGTCACAAATTCATAATCTAATAACTCTTCGGGGTCTATAACAACTTCATCGACTCGGCTGTTCTCACTGTAAAACAAGGTGGCTACCCTTCGGAAGCTGATCGAACTCAGCAAACATGGTCTTGTGTTGGTCACTCATCTTTACTGGTTCTGCATTTGAAAAAACTAAAGGCCGACGGGGCCACTGTGCCGCTGGTTCCTGCGGCGAAACATAGATGACTCAAGTGGGGCAAACAGCGCACGATCGAAAACTGACCCATTCGAGCTAGGGACAGGATGTTCTGTTTCATTTTGCATGTTTTCAATTTTTGTGCCCAAAAGAGTGCATTTTTGTGCACATGTGATGAGTCAAGGAAACGTGTATCGCAAAACTGAGGTGCTCCAAAGAAAATGGAAAGCCGCTCCATCATCGATGTCGCAGCGCCCAAATCTCCAAAGCGAGCCCTGCCGAGGTGAAGAAAGCGCGTAGCTGAGCCAAGAGAAAACGGAATGAGGCGGGTTCGGCCTCGTCGAATAGATTAGACCGAGGTGAGCCAATGGCATGACCCGAAAACGGGGGCAAATGCGCACCACAGCGTGCGTGACTCACCCTGTCGCAAAGCTAAATGTATATGGGTTAGCTAGTGTGGTGCGTACGCTACCCCCGTTTTCGGGTCTTTGTGGTGTGGACTTTCTGTTGGAACAGCGTGCTCCTGCTCTAGGCGTTGGCGATCTATACCGATTTCAAATGAGACTGCGTCAAACAAAAAGATGCTTACGAGCCATTTGAGGTTTGCGTGGTGCACGACGATTTAGGCGACTGAATACGTGATTAAATAAATACGGTGAACAGTGTACTGTACTACTCCGTTCGGAAAACAAAGCACAATACCAAACTTTCTCTGCACATTTTTTCTTATTAGCGCAAAACAAGGTGTAGATCGTACCAAAAGCCGGTGCTAGCCTTGGCCATTCGTTTGATGTGCCCAAATCTGTCTGGAACGTAGAATTCAGGTTGCAATGGCTGGTTGACCAGCGCTGGAGGGAAATCTCAAGCTAGTACAGAAAGCCTCACAACAGATTTCGCTCACCCTCGCCCTAAATTCCAAATCATCACCATGGCTAAGCCTACTGCTCCACGCAAAACCAAGCTCACCGACTCTGAGCGAACCAAGATCCTGGGTGCGTTGCTACTGCGCTCCAACGAAGGACAGCTCAAGCGCGGAGATCTATCGGCTGTCGCTGCAGCGGAGGGCATCGACCCCTCCACCATTTCCCGCCTTTGGACCCGGGCAAAGGCGGAAATGGCACGCACTGGCTACTATACATCGCCGTCACGCAGAGGCCGTTCTGGAAGGCCAGCGTCGGATCATTCGCAAATGCTTGAGCGGCTGCGTGGCGTCGATGTCGAAGAGCGATCGACAGTGCGCTCTGCGGCAGCTGCATGCGGCATGCCCCCTACCACACTTTTTGAGCAGCTCCGTCAAGGCAAGTTGCGCAAGTTCACGAGCGTGGTGAAGCCCGTTTTAACGGAAGCTAACAAGCACCAGCGCTTGCAATTTTCTCTTTCTCACATACAACACGATACAATGCTGTTTGACAGCATGGTTGATACCGTGCATGTCGACGAAAAATTATTCTACATTACGCAACCTACTCGACGTTTTTTCCTACTTCCGGATGAAGCTACCCCTGTACGCCGCCTGCGGAGCAAGCGATACATCACCAAGGTGATGTTTCTGTCTGCTGTTGGCCGCCCTCGGTACGACCCGGCCACACAGCATGTTTTCGATGGGAAATTAGGCATTTGGCCATTCGTTGAACGAGTACCTGCTCAGCGTTCGTCAGCACGGCGCCCTACGGGGACGGTTGTCACCAAGGAGATTTCTGTTACTAAAGCAAGCTACCGCTCTATGCTTATTTCTAACCTGCTACCAGCTCTACGTTCTCGTTGGCCTGGGGCGACGAATGACACGCCCATTTTCATCCAGCAAGACAATGCACCAGCACATATTGCCGCTGACGATGCAGCATTTGCAGAAGCTACTGCTGCTTCCGAGTGCAATGTGGCGCTGCGGAACCAGCCTCCTAACAGCCCTGATCTCAACTGCAACGACCTTGGGATTTTTTCAGCAATTCAAGCGCGCCAACGCAAAAATCGCGCACGCACACTTGATGAGCTTATTGCTGCGGTTGTTGAGGCGTACTGGGAACTACCACCGCGCACCATTAACGCTGCTTTTCTAAGTTTGCAGTGCTCAATGGATGATTGTATCGCTCAAGGGGGAGACAATAACTACAAGCCTCGCCACATGAAGAAAACAAAGCTGGAGCGGGAGGGAAGACTTCCCGTCTCGATCCGTTGCTGCTCTCGTGCAGAGGAGATAATCATTCAACCAACTGTTGTGTAGGTCCATATACATACTTTAATCAAGTGATTTTTTGTGCTTTGTTTTCCGAACGGAGTAGTACCACTTTTGCCATGAGGCATTTCGGAGTACATAAATGAGTACGTAATCTTGAGGATAGCGGAAGAGGACTGGACGGTGATACAGACGATCCGTGGCGAGTTGGCGAAATGGCTCTACAGATCAACACCACTTTAGCGACACCTGGATCATATCGGCTGTGGATGCTGACAACGTCAGCGGGGTACCCAGTACACTGCCTACGGTAATTAGTCTATGTTCGTAAATAGTCTTAGTTAGACTATTTCTGGTTCAAGCATATTATTGACATTCAAAATTAGTCTGACCACTTCAAGTTCAAAATTAGTCTCACCTGAGCTGTCCGGGTAAGGGTGCACTTTGTTGATCAACACGACTGGGTTCGAGTCACCCATTACAGATCCCCCCCCCCCCCCAAAAAAAACAATTTTTTTGCTGTATATGGTTCTCGAAGTGCCGACCAACTGCAAGCACATATAGAACCACAATTTTATTGCCACATGACATGTCTGATGGTACCTCCGCTTCTGTGGTAGGGGTAGGGGTGAAGGGCTTGGTTGGATGTTGCGTGCTGGAAGCCCGCGAGTTCTTTTGGTTTGACGTTGCCACTTTCGCTTTAGCAAACCACCGATGCCGACTACCAAGTCTACTTCGCCGTGTGGAGGATGTGGCGAGCCTGTTGGTTCTGTTCACCAGTGTCCTAGTTGCTCATGCAACATGCACGTCTTCTGCGGGCGTCCAACTGGAAACGAAGGCTTCGCACAGCCTATCATCTGTCCAAAATGTGACCAAGCTGGAGAGACTGTACCGGTAACCACAGAAGCGACTGACGCCACCGCGTTGGAGGTCTACGTCGAGCAATGTGATAGCGACTCCAGTCTTCAGCTCGAAGATTCACAACCGTCACCAGGGCCACGACCTTCTGCCCAGCGCACACAGAATGTGAGCAGCCTCGCTCATCGCCGAAAGGTTGTCCGCTGGATGGAGAAGCGTGAGGCAGCCAACGGGAGTGAAGACATGTTCGCTCAAGCTGTTAACACATTTCCTACGATCTTCAACTCTGCTACACGAGGCGCCAACTTGGCTAAGGCTTTGGATTGGTGGAAGAAACGGCAGCGCATTTTGAGAGCTGAGCGCGGTGCAGTTGCAGTTTCAGCACGTTGGCGGGGTGGAAGACGCCGCGTGAGCACTAAAGTACTTGGGGACCGCGGGAGGCCCAGAAGTGCTTGGGTAGATTGACTATATCCTCTGTTGTTAGACGAGTTTGACCGACTTCGCAAACTTGGCGTGAAGTTTGAGCCCGCGCTGTTACTGCAGCTTGCTAAAGCCATCATCAGAAAAAGCACTGTACCCTACAATTCTAGAAGCGTCGACTCTAAAGGTGCGCTGATTACTGACAAGTTCACGCCGCGGTGTATTCAATCCTTCATGGAAGCGCATCAGATTGTACTCAGAACTCAAACTGGTAAAAAGCAGCTCAGCGAGGCAAAATTTTGCACATTGAGAGAGAGGTGGCATGTCACCTCGGTGAATTGCAGCGTGGTTTTGCAGACGGATCGCTCGACGAAAACCCCATCGAGAACATCGATGAAACTCACTTTATTGTGGATTTCGCTAACGGCAAGACGCTCGGATTTTCCGGGGACACTGTTGTCAAGTATGCTGATGTGGTGTCGGGCGGCGAAGGAATGACCATGGTGGCTCGGCTGTCAGGAGGACCAAGCGCGCGGATTCACCCCCCAATGATGATTTTTATGAACTCTGAGGGGAACTATCCTATCCATGGAGTTCCAGATCAAACTCCTGGTGTATGCTATCGCTCGAGCAAGAAAGGGTGGATGACGCAAAGTTGTTCCGAGAATATCTAAAAGAGAGACGAGCGATACGTGCAGACCCCCGAGGGTGTACGAAAACCATTTACCTCGACAACTGCTCAGGCCATCTCGCGGCGGACGAGTGTCGCGTTGAGCTTAATGCTATCAAATCCGACCTCAAGTTTTTTCCACCCAACGCTACGGATCTATGCCAGCCAGCGGACTCTTTTGTAATTTCAAAGATAAAGGATGCTTGGAAAGTCAAGTGGAACGAGAAGAAGATGGAATTGTTAAAGAACGAGTGCTGGCAAAACAAGATCAGGAAGGACGGCTCGTGGTCCGGAAAACTTCAAAACCCAGGGAAAAAGTTCTACCTTCAACTTGCTGCCGACGCTGTCAAAGCTGTCAACCTCCAAAAAGACAAAAATGGGATGTCTTACGCGCGTAAGGCGATGATTCGGTGCGGGTTGTGACTTGGTATTGATGGTACGTGGTCTGTTACTCAGCTTTACCCTCATCTCCAAGATATCATCCAGAAACACCGTGTGCACTTTGATGGAGAGCCTGTGAAGGCAAATTCAGAAATAGTGGGCAAGAAGACGTAAATGTTAACCATTGATTTTGGTTTGGTGAGGTCGAAATGTTAGATGTAATATGGCTCAGCCGTTTGTGCAGTTGAGCTCTAAGTGTCGTGTTGAGGGTTCGAGTCCGCCAGCATCCATTGACACCAAGACTATTTTTGGATTTATAAATAGTCTCAGTGCATAATTAGTCTAACTTAGACTATTTAGTGTAACGAAGTCAAAATCCCTTACACATAAAATAGTCTCAGTCAGACTAATTACCGTAGGCAGTGTAGTGATGATGAAGACATCGGATTAATCGCCAGAAGTTCACGGGGCCAGGATTACGTGGCAGGTGCTGGAACGAGTGACCAAGGTGTGCTGTGTAGGAGCATCGTTGACAGCGAGGTTGTGGTAGAAGTCTTTGCTTTGATCTCTCATTAATAAACTTTCGCTCTGCAAGACAAGCCATCCGGATCTGTGCGATACTTATAAAAACATAAAACCCAAATAGAAGGCCATTCTCTCTCTCCAACCCTTCTTTCAATACAGCCACGACACTGCGATCCGTGGGGGCGGGCTTAATTTCGAGTACACATGGATGGTAATCGAGTAATGTCAGAAAAAGTATGCTAATCGAGGAATGCCACTCAAAATGGTTGCTCAGCAAGGATTCATCACGGAGTACTTGCGAAGAACTGCCGAGTAGCAGCTACGACACTAAGGTGCCAGTAGATAAGCTTTATGTAAAAGAATGCATTGGGCTAGTAGCAATAGCTTATACGCTAGCTTCGTGACAGGTAAAGGGTTCAGGATCGAAGAAAATGGGTCCTGTGGTGTCCGCTCCGTGGATATACGCGTCGTGAACCAACTCTGCCAGCGTATTGCAGTCGACCTGAAGCCGACGCAAGTCGGAAAACTTGAGCAGCCAGTAGTAGCGGCCGTGACGTTCTCCTCACGAGGTAACCTTTCCCTGCAAGTAGTGTGCCGGTGCATTGACGTCGTCCTTAGAAACGGGATATTTTTTCATGACAGTCCAATTCACCGGATAGAGAGGGTGACGGAGAAAATCTTTCGTCAGGGCGTCTACCGAAAACTGATGCGAGTCTGCGTTGCTGATAATGTGGAGAAGCAACTTTTGGAATGAGGAGTGATGGGAATAGAATAGAATCAGAAGGTCATTGATTCGGGTGAGCGACTCGGGTCAAACCCTGGATCCCCGAAGTCGGCCGATCTTGGATCCAACATGCGGATCCTAGAAGTCAGCAGATCCTGGACCCAACTCGCAGATCCAAGACGACAGTGGATTCTGGATCCAACTTGTGGATCCAAGTCGTCCGTGGATCCCTGATCCAGTATCCGGATCCGAGAAGTTGGTGGATCCAAGAAGGCGGTGGATCCAGAGCTTAGATCCAGATGGTGAAGTGGTGTGTAAACAGCGGATCGCAAGGGATTTGGCAGGAAGCAGTTGTGCGAAGGTAAAAGGGGCGTGTAGCCAGTCGTTGGTTGGTCTATCGGGTGGTTGTGTAGATAGGATCCAGTATGGGATAGGCTTAACAGTAATTCAGAGTCGAATTTGCCTTGTAATCCACAAGTGTCCCAGCAACGCGAGGAAGAGAGAAGTACGTTGGCCCCAAGAAGCGTTAAGAAGACAAGCGTAGTAGAGCTAGTGTGGCTTTGGTAACTGGGTTAATATATTGGCCGGATCCAACCACCTAGTAAACTACCTCAAGTGCTGGATCCTAGATCCACAAGTGTAGATCCTAGATCCGACAGACTCTATTGCTTGGCCTGACGATCTCTCGGCTTCTCGACAACCCAAGATCCCGACATAGGAGACGACAAGCAACGCAAAGGAATCCCCCGCAGAGGCTACAACGCCCGTAAGGCAGCTTACACCCCAGATCCGAGATCGAGCATTCTCTCTGGATCTGGATCCACTACTCGGACGCAGAGTGAAGATTTCCCACGCTGCTCCACCCCACTCCCGCGTCACGCCAAGACGTTCATGTTCACGAATCGAGCTACTTCGAGTTACCGGAAGAGCAGATCCCGCCCACCGACGGGTACACAAGGTGGCAAGTTCAGCAGATCACGGATCATAGGAGTACCCCCTCCTTTAGTCGGTGTCTGGGCGAAAGTTGGGAAGTCGGATTGACCTTAACTAGATTTTGGGAAACCCTGCTACACCACAATAACGAGGGAACCTTTCTGCTTACGCTGTCCTCCGCTGCTCTTGCGAACTGGCAGAGTCTCGAGCATTCCTGAAATCTTGAGATCACCCTGCAACACCATGGCTGCTATGGCATGAGAGCATTTCCAGCCGTTGTGGGCAAATATTTTGCAATCGCACGAGTATTTGGCCCGTATAGCTGCGATCTGGACACAAAATCAACACTCTTGTCATTGAGAAGCCAGCGATTTCATCAAAAGAAACGAGCGTACCTGGGTAGCTCAGAATTTTGGCGTTGCGACCAATCCGTTTAGCTTTTCCAGGTGAGCCAGTCGCACATAATGGAGAGACAAGTAATAGAGTTGCGCGTTGAACACAGTTGCGTCGTGCGGCAGCTTGCCGTTCAACGAGTTTAAGTACCTGTCAAAATAAAGTTAGATGACAGCACCACATCAGCAGAAATTGATGTAAATAATACTGTACCGCTGCGCTCGCTGACGAATTATCGGGGTTCCGTGAATGTTGGTTGAGCTCACCATGTACTTTTCAGCGTTAAAAAGAATACCGGTCAGCACCTTTGTGTTTGGAGCTTTGACGGAGTAGTAATTCTTTTTGTTGAGAAGGAGCTTTTGGCCATGCTCTATTTCAGTCCTGATAAGTGGGCCTAGACACCACCAGCAACACAATCCGTTAGGGCTGCCAGCACAACATCTAAATATCGTTATACCTTCGCAATAGTGCAGGAGCTGAAACTTGACTGATTGTTGCTCTTGGTGCTTCAAAATTCTGGGAAGGGTGTCGTTCAAAACGACTGAAGTACTGGCGCGAAGCGAATCAATGCACGTTTCCTTGATCACCTTGTGATGGAATTCAAGCGCGTTCCGCGATGGCGTTAATCCCGGGATCGCCGCAGTATAGAACCAGTTGCCCCACAAATTGCCCACGTAGTTCTGCTCCAGCCAATCCGCGTACCCACTTTCACCTTGTGAGCGCCAGTAACTTAAAAAGAGCTTGGCCACCGCGTCAAATTGTTTCTTCGACCGAGCTTCGGCTAGATACAAAATATTCACCTCCACATTTGTCTCGTTGAACTCGCTTTTTACCAAACGTCCACGGTTTTCACGACTCTTTCTGTTGAAATGAGGGTAGCAATTCAGCAAGGTGATCTTGGGCCAGACCTCAAGGTACGCATTAGCGATACCAGACGTGCGGTCCAAACTACAAAACGACAGGTTCAAATCAATGTCAAAGCACAGCTCCGCATACTCTCGTACCGATGCAAACACCGTTTTGTACGCCGTTTGATGTTCAGTTCTAACAAAATTGTAAACCCATGGAACGAATGTCTTGCTGAACTGGTTGCGGTTGTAGTGGGTCATGTAGGTTCCAAAATCCACCAAAGTCCACCCACCTGTAGTAAATACAGCAATCCACTATTAGTTACAATGCTACCAAACATAGCCAGCGTAAAGAGCTTACCGAAATGAATTCTATACGTTCCGTCGGTCACTCCGATCACGCCGTCTCTCTCCTGGCCGTTGTGTGCGTAGAGCACGTTACGGAACATGTACCGAGAAGTAACAACAAGACCAAAGCACGAGGACTTCTTGCCCTCGTCAGAAGTGATGTCGTGCTGAAAGCACTCTAAGACGATCAGCTCGTGCTGAAAATCTTGCGGCATGTTATAGAACTCCTCCGCATCGCGAGCAGCGTCGAAGTCTCCACAGTTCAGGTGACTGTCGATGCCGACGAAAAACTCAGCGCGTGTTGAGCACAGCCAAGGAAAGGTCCACTCGAGAAGCTTCGCAATATTCTTAATCTCCCAACTGCCTATTCAACAGCGAAGGAAACGATGCAAACATTATTTTATATTTGTTAGAGTTCACAAAATAATTTCGAAACAGCAAACCTGCGAGTGTTGACTTCAGATGCGTTTTGTGGTTCTTAAGCTGAACATGATCCGGCAGAAGGGAGATTAACTCGGGAACGTCAGCATACCATTTGTGAAGAAGCTTGCTGCACTTCTTCGGGCCGCATCCAAGCAAGATATCGGCAGCTTCTTGTTCAAACTCCCCGTGAATACCTCGTTTCTTTGCATTTGTGGCTTCTCCTACATGCTTACCAGCATGCTCTATCTTGAATCCAGTATCGCCATCCTTAGCTAGCCGAAGACGCTTTCTGCATTCTTTATGGGAAACGCACTCGTACACGCGCTCGCCGTGCCCTTTCTTGCCGTAGTTATTAGCGAACTTGTAGACGCTGGTGTCGTACGTGTCAATACCTGCCTTAGCCGCACGAAGTGTTCTGAATGCTGCTGCAAAATGAAATACGTGGCGCTTTGTAGGCTGAGCAATCTCCTCTTCCTCTTCATCAGACGACGCAAACTCGACGTCACTGCATGCGCTGTCATCTATTTCTACCATTGCTCGTACGAAGCTCTGGCTTTAATAAGCACTCTGGCTCCGATATTGCTGTCGGTAAAAGGATATAACGTATTATGTTAGCAGATGAGCACTTACACTCCGTTGCGGTCTTACCTCAAGCACCTGCGCAGAAACTGTAGTGACGTGTTTTAGAGGGTGTCGTTGATGCAATGACTGGCTGTTAATGAATTGCCAGCATTACTCGCCAAATCACCAAAGCACGATTGGTACTCGATTTTCGTACTTTCCTTGGTTTCCTCGAAAAGCAGCCGTTGTTTCCTCGATAATAAGCTACACCCGCGATCCGTGACTTGCTATCGACTTTTGTCCTGAGCTTCTCGAATGCTCCTCGGTGGACAGCGCGCCGCGATTCTTGCCGTCCGCCAATGTCGACTATTACGGCGCATCGAGAGTGCTTTGTGTACAGAGCTTCAGAGGAGATCCGTCACGGGATTGCATCGCTGGATCTCTGCCGCAAGTGCATCTACCACACCTACAAGTTCATCGCTGACGCCATCTTGATGAAAGACATGAAGGTTGGCGCTTAAGGATGGTGAGTGCTCTTAAATGACAAAAGTTGATAGCAAGCCACGGATCGCAGTGTAACATCCCAAGTTTAGCTTTCCAGCATAGATATAGCAGATGCTCGTAAAGTGTGACTTTTTAGACCTTCATCAATTCATTCATCAATGCCGCGATAACATGGAAAGTCAAGTTGACTTTGTCCTTGTCGTTAACAGAATTGGAATGGTGGCTGCTGCTGGCTTGCAGCAAATGCATATTTGATATCCTTCATGTACTCGCCAAACCTAGAATACGTTGGATGTTCCGTCAACAATTCAGAATTACATGTACTACGTGTAGTGGGACCAGCCGATGCACCAGCAGGCTATACACCAGCGCTGGAAGTTAACATCAAATGATGATCAAGTTCACGCAGCTCAACTCCTCTTCACGGATTTTCGTTTCAGATATTATCTCCTTGATTTTGTCGGGGACTACAACGCGAGCCCGTTGCTATTGCTCTTGGTTTTGAGCTGGAACACTTGCCGCTGTTGAAAGCTACGCTGTACGTTACCCTGCGGGAAATCCGAAAATGTGAAACTTGTACCAATCCTTCTCGGAGGTTGCAATCCTTAGAACGAGCCAAAACCAGCGTTTATTATCAGTGTATCCTCCACCAACTCAAGCTCCGTACTTGGGCGCGCATCCAAGGCGGAATGCCATCTCCTTCATGAAGACGCGTGCGTCCATCGCTCCGTACCCGCCAAATTTGTCAACCTCTGCTTCGTCCAACGTCTGCGCAGCGTCGCGCCGCGTCTGATCCTGGTACAAACTAGCGAACAAGAGGCGTCGTGGGGCTTGTTCAGCGTCCTGCTCGGGGTAATTGTGGTCCCACTTCTTGTAGCTCTGCTGGGGTCGTAGCGGGTGCGGCTCCGAAGGCTCCGAGACCCGTTGTTTGGCTGTATGCACAATGGAGACGAAGAATTTGCTGCTGCCGTCCTCTTGTTGCTGCGTGGCCAGCTCCGACACCAGAGAACCCACCCAGTGATCCTCAGGCAGTGCCGAGCCTTCAGATACTTCAACGTGGACAAAGGCCAGCGCCTTGGCGATCTCCGGGTCGGCTACCAGCGAGATGATCTGAATCTTGGTGGCGTTCCCATTTGATTCCGACACTTGGTGCACTGAAGCCACTCCCGCACTTTTGGCAAGTTCAAGTGCGGAATCAGATTCGCTGTAGAAGGAAATGGGCATCTTCGGATATCTGTAAAATAAACAAGAACGACCTAGTTTTAGAGCAAAAATATCCAAAAGATCCTTTTTTTGTACTCACGCAATGGCGCCTTCTCCTCCTTGCATGCCCAGAACTGCCGCCAAGTCGCTGGTCTCCGGGTCCGACAACACGAGGAATCCACTGCATCCACGCGCTGCGACATCGTCGAAGGCAGGTGAGGCGGCGTCTCCCTCGCCGTCCACGAAGACGACAAGGATCTTTTGGGCGAGGTGGTGAGCCGGCATTAGATTTGAATTGAAATGAATTTGATGGCTATTACACAATCTAGTGTGCAAAAACACATAATGCGTCCATTTTGGAACACGTCGCAGGCATCACATACGTCAACGCACTGCACAGCCGATGATGAGTCCAATGCCTTGGCAGCGCTACCGCTACCGGGTATGCGGGACCGTCCGCCACTCTCCGTCTCGCCTGCCATCGCATAAGCTCTTGGGCGATTGAGTGAACGAGCAGAATGGCGCCCCGCGACCAAGTGAGCGAGAAGTCTCCACTGCTACCAACCACTGCCGCTCCCAGCTCGCAAGAACCTGCGGTGGACGTCAAGAAGGAGTTTTGGGGTCTCTCCTCCATCGCGTTGCAAGTCTCGCTCGCTACATTTGCACGTATCGCACTGTACTCGATCGACTATGCGTTCCTGGGGCATCTGGGCACAACAGAGCTGGCTGCGGCGTCGTTGGCGTCGGTCTGGACGACGGTGCCGCTGTTGACTGTCTGGTCTAGCATGTCGGCTATTGTGACGCTCTGTGGACAGGCATGGGGAGCTGGCAACGGCAAATTGACGGGGATCTGGCTACAGATGGGACTCGTGCTGGTGACAGTGTGCACGCCCGCGTTAATGCTGTACTACTGGTTCGTGGAGTTTGGACTGAGCGCGTCGACTGATGATGCAGAGGTCGTGCGACTTGGGATCCGCTTTTCGAGGATCTTGATGTTCTCCATCTGGCCCAACTTGGTGTATGTGTGCTTGCGGCTGTACTTCCAGGCCATGGGGGTGATGATGCCCACGACGGTGGTGGGTACGCTGTCTATGATGGTGTCTGTAGCTGCCAACTACTTTTTTATCTACGGTGCGTTGGGCTGGACGGGGCTTGGGTTTGATGGATCTGCATGGGCGACGGTGGCAGCGTCGTGGTTCCAGCCGACGGCACTTACTTGGTATTGCGTCGTGTACAAGAAGATGCACCTGCAAGCTTGGAGCGGCTGGGACTTCAGCGAGTTCACACGCGAACGAATGACCGTTTTCTATAACAATTCGGCGCCTGCAGCAGTGAACAGCCTGGTATCCAACGTGGCGTCGTCTGCGCTCTCGCTTATTGCGGCATGGCTCGGTGCGGACATCATTGCAGCGAATGCCATCGTCTCGGGGTTCTGGCGGTTGTTGTGGGCGCTGTTTTGGGGTTTCGGCTCGGGCACGCAGATCCGTGTGTCCAATTTGATGGGCGCCAACCGACCGAACGCTGCTAAGACGCTGAGCCTTCTTGGTTTTGGTTGCACTGTCATCACCGTATCACTTCTCGCGCTGGTCACACTCGTGTTCCGATCCGACGTATTCCGGCTGTACACGAACGATGCCGACTTGCTAAATGTTTGTGCGGCGGTGCTGCCGATCTTTGTGGTCGCGTTCATGGTCGAAGCCACCGAGATGGTCTTCGCCTCGATCTTGTCCGCCATGGGCCAGGTGCACATCACTGCGTGGACAAGTACGCTGGCTACGTGGCTTGTCGAGCTGCCAGTTGCCTACGTGTCCGCCATTGTGCTGAAGGGTGGTTTTGCAGCATTGTGGTATTCGATCTGCCTCATGGAGGTGATCAAGCTGATCGTATACGTAATTGTGCTGCGTCGAATCGACTTTGCCGCAATGGCACGCGAGGCCGTCAAGAACATGGAGGTGGAGGACGAGGAGGAGGAGGTCAGCGTTGCAGTTGCTGAAGGAGGCACGACTGCGCTCGGAGCCAACACTGGTCTGCCATCGCCTGTGCCGACTACGCTCATGACCCCCACCGGACTCGTGCATCAATGGGACCGCGTTGACGACGGCGTCCACCAACACCAGAACCATCCCGGCGTTGGAAGCTCACAATCGAAGAATGAGAACGGCGAAAGCCAATAGCGCCGAGGACACTTGACACGCTTGAATAAAGTCAACGAGGAGAGGTCCAATTTTGCAGTCGACAGCTACGAGAGCCGGCGTTGATTAACGCCCTTGAGACCGTGCTACCAAAAGTGGTCCCTCGCCGTGAACCATTCAAGCCATTGGCCTGGTCGTCATGGTCGACGTTTCTGTTACACTTCAAATGCCTGCGTGGTCCAAATAATAGAAGCATCCCCGTTTCAAGTCGAGCTCATACTCCGCCTACCTCCGTAACCTGATCGTCGTAAACGCTCCGGTTATGTCCGATCAACGTGAAGTCATGTCAAAACGTCGACGATGGTAAATGACTGGGGGGTGGTGCTAAGTGGTGTGTGTGTTACGTACCCACCCCCGACGTCGGCATCAAGACTGCTGCTGGTCATTCCGCAATTCGCCTCGTCCTGCTCAAATCGCTCAAGAAGAACTCCCTGAATCCAATGAAGGAGTCGTCGCCGCTGCTGCGAGGAGAGAAGCGCAGCCCACTGGCCAAAGAGGCGGACGTGGACGTGGCCGAGGAGTTCTGGAGCTTGACGTGGATGGCTCTGCAAGTGTCGCTCTCGACCTTCGCGCGTATCGCCTTGATCTCGGTGGACAGCGCGTTCCTGGGGCATTTGGGCACGTCTTCACTCGCTGCGGCGTCGCTGTCGTCGACGTGGACGAACGTGCCATTGGCTGGCGTCTGGTCTGGAGCCACAGCGCTCGTGACGCTCTGCGGCCAAGCGTGGGGCGCCAAGAACGGCGACTTGGCCGGCATCTGGCTGCAGATCGGCCTCGTGGTGGTGACGGTGCTGTCGGTGCCCGTCATGATCTGGTACTGGTGCATCGGCTACCTTCTCGACTTCTCCACGGACGACGCGGAGGTCGTGCAGCTCGGCGTGCGGTTCGCGCGCATCCTGTCGCTGAGTATCTGGCCGTCGCTCGTCTACGCCTGCGTGCGTCTTTACTTCCAATCCATGGGCATCATGTCCCCTGTCACAGTAGTGGGTACGCTCTCCATCGGCGTCGCTTGTGCGGCCAACTACGTGTTGATCTTCGGCGCGTTCGGGTGGGGAGGACTAGGCTTCGACGGTTCCCCCATGGCTACAGTCATTGCTGCCTGGTTCCAGCCCATCTCGCTCATCTCGTATTGCATTTGGTACAAGAAGATGCATCTGCAGGCCTGGGGTGGATGGGATTTCCGCGCCTTCACGTCTGACAGACTCAAGATCTTCATGAACATTGCAGGACCCGTGGCAGCCAACAGTATGGTATCCAATTTAGCTAACTCGGCGTTGACGCTCGTGGCTGCTAAACTGGGATCGGATGTCATTGCTGCTAATGCTGTAATTTCTGGACTATGGTCGCTACTGTGGGCGTTATTCTGGGGCTATGGGTCAGCAACGCAGATCCGTGTGGCCAATTACCTCGGTGCTGGACGTCCCAAGGCTGCACGGGTGCTGGGGTTCCTCGGATTCTTGTGTACAGTCTGTACGGTGGTTTTACTAGCAATTACTACATTCGCGCTGCGGGAGACGCTCTTCCGCTTGTACTCGAACGATGATACGCTGCTGCAGTTGTGTATGCTCGTGCAACCGATCTTCATCACGGGCTACATGATCGAGTCGGTTGAGATTCTGATCTCGTCGGTGCTTGCTGGTATGGGCGAAGTTTCAGTCACGGCGTGGGTGAGCTCACTCAGTGTGTGGTTCATTGAGCTTCCGATCGCCTACTTCGGTGGTGTCACGATGGGCCTCGGCTTCTCTGCGTTGTGGTATGGCGTGTGCACGATGGAGCTGTTGAAGCTCTCGATCTTCACGTACGTTTTGTCGCGCACGAACTGGGCGGAGATGGCAGAGCGAGCGGTCAGGAACATGGAGACTAGCAGCGATAGCGACACTGGCGTCGAGCGGGAGTCTCTGCAGTACGCCATGGCAGAAGGTGGCAACACTCCTGGCAGCCTCGCGCCTGTGGTGCGCTCGCCTGCAGCTCAACAACTCATGACGCCCTCTGGTCGACGGCGCCAATGGGACCAGATCGAGGACGGCTCTCTTCTGCGTTCGCCATTCATCTCAAGAACTCCTCGCAGGGGTAGCTCGTTCTCTCAAGCTTAGATCGTTTGAGACGACGGTATATATTTGCTGCTCTCGCTCAAAGTACTCTCCTCAGTAATGGCAGTTTGCATTTCGTCTTCGTTGCTGGTTTCTCCTGATGCCATATTCTTGCAGTACTTCGGACGCACTGATCGCGAATTTCACGATGAAGATTTCACAGAACGCGAGTCCACGATCCATATTTGCTGGGCATCCTCGTGCCTATCCGTGCTTGATCTGTTCGACTATTGGAGACAACATCTTCTGTCTTCATTCACCGCTCTGGGGGTCACATGTCACTCTACGTTCTCGTTGTGTACGAGTGGTTGGGAGAGCTTGAGTTGTCCCAGGTAGGACCTGCAAAATTCTGTAAAAAAATAATGCTAGCAAAATTTGCTGCCCGGGTAACCTGCCAGGTGCTCCTCACCAAGCTTGTCAACAGCGGTCGGAAGATCGGTTGGTCCACCGATGGCGAACGATGCCAGCGAATGCTACGGCAAACATTTTTTATCCATTTTTTGTCCAGACTGTGGTCTTTAGGGGTTTTGGATCTTCCGGGATGGGCCCACACTGCGAGTCGCAGTGCGACGCGAACCGCAGAATTGCACCTTCACCGAGGCTCTAAACATGCATTACCTGGCATGTTGTAAAGCGTTCGCGGTGACGAGCGTCTCGACACTAGCCATGCACCTCAAAACATGTAATGAAACGTCGAGCGCGAAGAACAGCGGCAACAACCTGATAAGGCGTCAACGTCGCATACGTTTTCAATGATCGCAGCAAGTAGTACAAACGATGCCGATTCAAAAATCATCCGTCGGACGAGACAAGTAAACTCAACTGCGTCCTGGTCGGCTGAAGACATCCATGTATCTCTCCGTGACCTCCGAGGCGTGACGGTCTCCGATACTTGCTGCCTCTCGATCGGTTCATTCCGGAATTCACCTCCAAGCTCTCCAGTCCCTTTCAAGCGTTCATTCGCCATGGACATCGCGAAGGCCATCGTCAACGGTCTCATCCAGATCCACGATTTGCGGGAGGCGATTCACCGCCAGCGTCGTGTCAACCACCGCACGTACCTGCGGCTGATGGAGATCTTCATCGAGTTGAGACTATCGGAATCCCTTCAAGCCAACGCCATGCTGCAACGCACCGCCACCATTGAGAAGTTCGCCCAGGTGGTGGTCGATTTCGCTCGGTACCTGAAAAAGTACCATGACATGCACAAGGTGGTTCGGATTTTCAAGGTCAGCCGCATGGAGGAGAAACGTCTCAAGATCGTGGACGAGATCGACCAACTCTTCCGGATGCTCAATCTGGCCACCACCGTGACTATCATGAATGGGGAAGCTGTTGCCTCGAGGAACGCTGAGAAGCTCTTTGCCAAGCTCAACGATATGCACGGTGACATCCGATTCACTCACGACCAAATCCACGCTGCGCTGCTTGCGGGTAAGCGAAAAGTCGAGTTGGCCAACATGAAGATGCTGCCTGAACGCGAGCCTGTACTCGAGAAGAATCCTGCTAACCGTGTGGTCGTGGAAAGAGTCCTGGTTCGTCAACCACCCATGCAGAGGAACCATGCACCGATTTGGGTCGACAAGATATCGGCGGTGAAGGATTTGCCTTCAGACGTCGGCCAGGAAATCCCGATGCTGGAAACGAGGCAGAGTTCACCTATCGCTATGATGGAAGGGGTACGACTGACCGATCAATGTGTCTCTAAGGACACAGTGGATGATAAGATGGCTATTGAAGCAATCGAGTGCACAGCTGGTGTCGAGGGTGAGGAGAAGACGCCGGCCGACACGGAGTCTGCATCGGAGCAGGAAGGTGCTGGTGATGTGGTTGATGACAATGTGGTTGCCGTCTACAAGGTTGTACTCGCTGAGTTGAAACAGAAGACTGCGAACAATGCGGTGGAGAAGGAGGAACAAGTCGACCAGGAGCCTCTACTGATTGAAGACATGGGTGACGGAGCAGTGGAGGAGGAGGACGAAACGGTGGATCTGATGCCTTTACTAATAGAGAACATCTTCCACGAGGAAGTGGAGGAGATAGACGAGCAGATCGATCACAACCCCGCACCGATTGAGAACACTGCCAACACAACCAACGAGGGCATCAAGGAAGTCGAGGAAGAAAAGGAGGAAAGGGAGGTTACGGAACAGACTCCAACGCTCGAGCAAAGTACTTCTCCGCTGTTGGAGAATTTTTCCGTCCCGCTACTCATTCAACTGCTGGGCTCTGGTGAAGACACAACGCAGTCAAAGGAAGATGCGCTCCTGCAGCTCATTTGCAAGTGCGTCACGAACAGCAACCGTGTGCAAGTCTACAAAACGAAAGGGATTCCAGTGCTTATGGACTTAGTCCGCGCTGGCGAGAGCTTTTTCACGCAGCTGTACGCTCTGCACTGCCTGAGTTGGTTCACATTCTCGTACTCCAACATGCGCGAATCCGAATTTGAGTCGCTGCGAGAATGTGTTCGAGAGCCAACGCACTCGGAGTTGCTGTCGCTGTTGCACGAGCTGCAGTATGGAGATGACAAGGTGAAAGAAGTTGCTGCTCTGCAGTGTTCATGCATTGCAACTCGTGGCGACGTAGATGCTTTACGACGAGTTGGGGTACTACCCCTACTAATTGATCTACTGACGGAGGGTACTACCAACCAGAAGTTGTGGGCAGCCGAGGCGCTAGTGACACTTGCAAGCGATGATGACGACAGCTGCGTTGCAATTACGCGTGAAGGCGGCATCCCTCCGTTGATTGCGCTACTGCGATCTGGGACCGACATGCAGAAGCAGGAAGCAGCATACGCACTAGGAAATCTGGCAGCAAACAACCCAGAGAATCGTAGGAAAATCGCTCGGGAAGGTGCCATCCCTCCAATGGTGGCGTTCGTGAACGCTGTGACAGATGCTCAGAACCAGTGGGCCGTGTACGCACTGGGATTTTTGTCGCTGAACAACGAAGAGAACCGTGTGTTGATCGCTCAAGAAGGAGCGATTCCTCCCCTTGTTGCTCTTCTTCGGACTGGAACTTGCGCACAGAAGCAATGGAGCGCGTACACACTCGGAAACCTCGCCTATACCGACGCGAACCGAGTCGAAATTACGCAAGGAGGCGCCGTCGCACCACTGATCAAGCTTCTCCGAGCTGGAACTGCGATGCAGAAGCAGCGAGCAGCGTTTGCATTGGGGAACTTGGCTTGCGATAATAATGATGCGGCAGTGGATCTCGATGAAGCGATACTGCCGCTCGTGGAGCTTGTTCGGACGGGCTCGGATACTCAAAAGGAAGATGCTGCGTACACATTGGGGAATCTGGCCGCCAACAATGACGGCAGACGATCTGAGATTGGCCGCAAAGGAGCTATTGCACCTTTGGTAAACCTCGTCACAACGGGGAATGACGAGCAGAAGCAGTGGGCTGCATTCGCACTGAGGTGGCTGTCGTGCGACAACGACACAAACCGCGCAGCAATTCTGGAAGAAGGAGCTGCTGCGCCGCTTACTGTACTCGTGGAGGGAGGAACTGATCAGCAAAAGAAGCAGGCTGCTCATGCACTACGGCATCTCGTCGCCAAGAACGATGCAACCGCCAATACCTTCCTTCCGGACCGATTCATGACACCACTGATGGGGTACCTACGAGCTGGAGTCAGCGTTCAAAACAAGAATGTTGCTGCGGCACTGAGCACCATCGAAAGCGTTCGCGAAGGCGTCATCCCGCTATTTCACAAACTAGTAAAGGCTGGTACTGAAGCACACAAGCAGTCAGCTGAAGACGCGAAAGCTAAAATTCGCAGGGTTGCTGATGCTTGGTAGTCTTCCAGCACAAACAGTTAGCGTCGACAGAAGACGCGAAAGCTAAAATTCGCAAGGTTGTTTGGCGCTTGGTACACTTCCAGCGCTCGAGCCTTCTTGCTGGCATCTAAATATTAACAATGACTCTTATTTACGCACAACTTGCTGTTGTATGTATTTTCACGCGTGATGCTTGTTCGACAGCACCAATCTAGGTGGGTGTTGTTGCTGGTTGCAATCCGCCCAACGGGTAGAGAAGCTGTGATTGGGAGCCAAGGCAATCTACTATTGTTGCCCCCACACCAAGCAAACAAGCCCTCGTGACAACACTACCCATATGGTCGATAGCGATATCGTAGCATACACCACTGTGCTTATTGCCTTTGCCCATGCACTCCCATGTACTGTTTAGCTTTAGCAATTTGGTATTCTAGCTTGGGGATTTCTCCACAAACGATCTCTTGACGTAGCGATTCGTGGCCGTAATAGTGCATTCACCACCGTTATTGTAACCAACTGCACCCAAGCGAAACAAGCACGTCAGCTGCAAAAACTCAAACCCAGCATGTTGCAATGATGTGCACAAGATGTATCTGTACCTTGGTGATGCTGCGCTTAAACCAGGAAGCGGAATGACCATCTGAGATTTTGCCGCTAAAAGATCCTAGTGTAGGAGGAGAATGACATGGTAACACTTCCATTGACAAATAAACGACCCTGTTTCGACTTTGGTATTGTTCATGCGTCGACAGTTAATCACCGTATATACCTAACAGTTTCTTGGATGTACAGGTCTCACTGAAACATCCTTGAGTTGAACTAGTTGCAGATAAATTAAATTGAAGTTGATTTGTTTAGGCGACGCAACTCCACCGAAATCCTTGTTTGCAGTTGCTACGACATCGCGTAGCTTCCATGGCTTGTGTACAAAGCGCTTCGTGCTTTCATTGACTCGTTCCGCGAACACTTTTCCAATTTGCACGAAAGATACATGACCATGATTGGATCGGCTGTAACCCGGAAACATTTGTGAAAAGTGGAAGGCAAGTTGAAGTGGTACGAGTTCGTCTACCGAACTCGTAGGCTATCCAGCGTCCTCCGTAGCTCAATACGAGACACGCTGCGCGTTCACAGTACCATGCTATGGTTTTGCTCCGGCCTTCTCGACTAGCGAGTCATAGCTCCAACAAACTGTTTTTAAACAAGTTAAGAAGTGTGCATTGCGTTGCAGTAATGCTCGGTATTGGTTTTTGATGAGTGCGCCATAATAGGAATGTTCGCCGACCTCAACGCAACCATCCACCACAGCGATTGCAGAGCCGTATAAGCGCACAAAACACAGTGGCTAGTCATGAGCAGAGCACGCGTTTGCAGTTGGCGAGTCGTGTCTTTGGCGAACTCGTAACTGCTTATTGCCTAGAGACCAAACAGGACTCATGTATCCTCCTCGTCACAATCTCCACTTTGAAAACCGTCGATACACGAACTTTCTTGCAGCTGGAGATGCAGTCTCCGACATGGTCAGAATAAGATTTTATGGCTGGCTCCGTGCATGTACTAACGGCGTCATCCTTGTGCATGTACAAGTTGCACCTCGCTGCATACGCAACCACCCACGGTAGCAACTGCATTCGGTCTCAAGGGGTCGTGGAGTAGTGTGTGGAAACGTAGACAACGCGGAATGGAAACATAAGGTACGTCTTGACAAGGTTCCAGCGCCTCACTCGATGGTCCGACACCCGTGCAATCCCGATATATCAAAACGACCGACGAAGAACATCATGACCTCGATCGGATAAGCGAAATGCACGCTTGTTCGTGGTTTCCTGATGGTTGTTAAAGCTTAGCCCCATACAAATGACTAGCGCGGCTCATGAAACCTGTACAGTAACCTTCGTTAGGGCAAATCCCAATGCATCGAAAGCTTCCTCGAAAACTTGAGCAATTGACGAGATGTAATCGACCACTGAGATAATCAAAATTCTGGTTACCATGGCAAGATTCCAAACAAGCAATTTCGCGAAAACTAGCATTGCAAAGCATGAAAGACTCTGTTTGGTAACCCCGAGAATTAATTTGTCCGTAGCAGGGCATGACCCACGCAGTACTCGTTCTCAACACCAGTTCGAACCTGAAACTATCAAATGAAATCACTGTGCGCGTAGCCACCAAAATAAGTTGACCAGCTCATGAAGATGCCTTGCCTCGATGATCAGCGTGAAAGGCACGCAAAACAAATTTTGATTGCCAAGCAAAGCGTCCCGGATAATCATGTTGGACGAGACAGGCAACCTCAACTGCCCTCGAAGGGGTGTGCAGGTGGCAACTAGGCAAGTCAAACCCGACCAGGTCTCACCGAGATCTAACGCGCTGAAGTATGACTCCTGACCGAGTCTCACATCTCAGTCACTCTTGAATTTGCCACCGAGCACTCAACCGAAAGATCTCTCAGCATGAGCACTGCAATCACTGTGGCCCAAGGCCTCGTCAAAATCTTCGAGCTACGGGAAGCAATCCGTCACCAACGCCGCGTCAACAAGCAAACGTACCTGCAGCTGACCGAGATCCACGTCGAACTACAATTCCTGGAGAAGAACGGACCCCTCCAAGACAATGCCATGTTACGACGCAACGCCACCGTCAAGAAATTCGCTCTTGCAGTGGGCCATTTCTCGAGATACCTCCAAAAGTACAATGAAATCAATCCTTTCATCCGGTTTTTCAAGCGCAGCGACATGGAAGACGAACGTCTGCAGATTGTCGCTGAGATCGACCAGCTATTCCGGATGCTTGGTCTTGCGACTTCCGTGACTGTGATGAACGGCAATACTGTGGCCTCCTCGAACGCTGCAAAATTCCTCTCCAAGCTCGAAGACGTACACACAGATGTCAAGCTCACGCATGACCAAGTGCAAGCAGCATTGCTGGGACTGGTGGAGAAACGAAAAAACGATGAGACGGAGAAGAAGCTTGTAGTTCAGAAACCAGTGCTACAGCGAAGTTCAGCACCTGCGATGGCTAACTACGTGCCAAC
The DNA here is from genome assembly GCA_025722995.1 of Phytophthora agathidicida. NCBI lineage: Eukaryota > Oomycota > Peronosporomycetes > Peronosporales > Peronosporaceae > Phytophthora > Phytophthora agathidicida. The sequence goes on along the minus strand of CP106977.1, from coordinate 112,810 downwards.
ACTCATGGAAACGCTGGCCTCTTGTCAACCTGCCGAGAAGGAACAAACGTTGTTATCTCTCATCCGACACTGTGTTACCAGCGACAGTCGAGTACAAGTGTACCACGCCGACGGGATCGAACTGTTTGCTCGCTTGATCCGAGAGAGTGACAGCTTCTTTACGCAATTATACGCGCTACACTGCCTGAGCTGGTTCACCTTCAGCCACTCCAAGATGAGCGACACGGAGTTCGACGTGTTGCACAGTCGGATTCGAGAGGCTGCACCACCAGAAATGGAGTCTTTATTGTGTGATCTCCACCATGGCGACGAGCAGGAGAAAGAAGATGCATCGATCCTGTGTTCTTGTCTGGCAACTCGTGGCGATGGAGACAAATTGCTGGCCGCTGGGGTTCTGACACGTCTCATCGCTCTCGTGATGAACGGTTCAGAGAACCAAAAGCTTTGGTCGGCCGAGACATTGGGAACTTTGGCCAGCAATAACCACGAAAACTGCGTGATGATGGCTCGTGATGGTGCTATCCTGCCTTTGATTAGGCTGCTGCAGTCGGGGACGGATATGCAGCGACAAGAAGCAGCATACGCTCTCGGAAACTTGGCCGCTGACAACGATGAAACCCGCGCTGAAATATCACGTGAAGGCGCCATTCCTCCGTTGGTGGCTTTTGTGACAGCGGTGACGGATGCACAGAACCAATGGGCAGTGCACGCGCTCGGGGCACTCTCCTTAAACAACGAAGCCAACCGCGTCTCGATCGCACAAGAAGGAGCCATCTCACCGCTTATTTCGCTGATTCTGGCAGGAACAAGCGCCCAGAAGCAATGGGCCGCGTATACACTGGGCAACCTCGCGTACAATGACACCAACAGAGTCAGTATCACGCTGGAAGGTGCCATTGCTCCGCTAGTGAAACTTTTGGAGACTGGAAGTGACGCTCAAAAGCAGTGGGCTGCGTATGCTCTCGGGAATTTAGCATGCGATAATGCCGCGATTGACGAGGCAATGGAGCTCGACGACGCCATCTTACCACTTGTGGAACTGGTGCGTACGGGCTCTGACCCGCAGAAACAAGAAGCTGCCTACACGCTCGGCAATCTTGCTGCAATCAATGACGATAATTGCGACGAAATTGGCCGAGAAGGGGCCATTGCACCTTTGGTGGAGCTCCTTCGAACCGGAACCAGCGACCAGAAACAATGGGCGGCGTATTCGCTCGCGTGCATTGCTCAAAACAATGATGCGAACTGCGCTGACATTGTTAACGAAGGCGCCATTACTCCACTCGTGGAACTCGTTCTCACTGGGACGGAGGATCAGAAAACCCAAGCTATACGAACACTTGGAAATTTGACCAGTGCCAGTGTTGAAGGCAATAACATCCCAGAAGTCACTTCGCCGCTGATGGGATTCTTGAGTTCTGGAATCAGCGACGAGAATCACGACACGATTGTACACGACGGACCCATTTCACATGTGGAAGTTCTGTCGCTGAATAAGAGCTCTGATATGCAGAAGCAGTCCGGAATGACCACATTGGAATGCCTTCATCAGCACATACTGGCTCACGATGAAGCATGCGGGTTCCTTCATAGCGTCGCTGTGGCGTAGTATGCCAACTCGATTGAATTGTATGTCGAAATGCACGTATTTACCTTGATATCAATAAATTACATTTAACTTCTTGGACATGCCTCAAGATATCCTCGTCGATTCCAAGGCAAAGCGCCGCAACTGTGTCTCTAACCACGAGAAGTTCAAACTCGCAATTTCTTGGATGTAGAAGTTCGGGTTTCGGTACACGTCTCGTCGACCAAAGCACTTCTGGTTCGCCTCAAAGTCGAAATCGACTCGGAACATCTTAATGGCATAGTGTCTTCGGCTTGATTCCTTGTGGAAGCGCATCAGATGTGTCCAAATCGCCGGATCCGCAAACCTCTCTACAACAGCAGGGGCAATGTCGACGGCGTCTACAGATTTTTCGTGCAAGCTCGCATCTTCAGCTCGTTCAGAGAATTTCCCCGTCAGTTTATGCTGATTTCGGTGCATGAAAAGAACTTCGCCATCTGCGTCATGCTGAACCATTGTCATGCCGCAGAAATCAGAGCGAAGAAACTTATCATAGAGAGTTCCAGCCATCCCAGGGGGAGTCTGGATCATTGTAAAAGGAACCTCCAGCTTCAACCACGCCAGGCGGAAGAGATCCTTATCTCCCCACACGAGTCGAAGTGATCCGAAGAAGTCTGGACGGTGGAGAGCGTAGAACCGCACGAGTTCCAATGGAGCGGCATGGCGTCTCCGATCGACAACTAACTGCCCGCTCTCCTGCTCAAACATGTCGACAAACGGCATATCCATTAGTTCCCACAGCAGCGCATTCTCATGGATGCCGAAAATGGTGGAGTCTGGGTGCCAGAAATCCGGCCAGAAAATAGCACCAGTGCTCACAAACTCCGAAGACTCAAACAAAAAGCTCGGGTCGCGTACAGGAACGTTGTCGGCATCCAAGAACAACACGCGATCGAATGCACTGTGGTAAATTGCATGGATCTTCGCCACAAACCGTTTAGCCAACGGATCGTTAATCTCTTGAAACGTGATATTCCCTGTCGTCGCAGCGAGGTGCTTCAAAGGTGCCAGGATCGAGTTAGTTCCCTTCAATTCATCCGGACGAAACCAAATTTCAACTGGCAATTGGCAGCGTAGCATGCCACGTAGTACACGAATAGTAGCATAAGCACTGGCGATAAGCTTCGGATAAACCACCATCACGATTCCATCACGAGGTGATTCATCAGCAGAATTTACATTTGGCAGCTTGAAACTCGGCGTTAGAGCTTCTTGAGCCTTTTTGTCCGCCTCCAGTCGGAAGTTCACGAACTTCGGTGCATTCTCGCAGCGGAACGGCATTCCATGTCGTAAACTGTTGCAATGTCTTCGCATAACTCGAAATCTCTCTCCGGTGTCCACATCTTCCACCTCACAGTACCCACTCTCGCCATTCGACACAATTTGCGAGCAATCCTGGTCGTTCTCCGGTTCTCTCGGTCCGTCCGGATCGCATTTTCCAGTAGTTCGCCATTTGATACATCGAAGAGTTCTCGGCGTAGTTTCTTCAGTCGGAAAGTCTCGGATACTCTCGTTGGTAGACAAGAGGAGACTTGGTATGGAACTCTGGAGTCTGCTTCGACTTTTGTCGATTAACGAGCCATCCAACTGCGACGTGAAGGCCCCGATATTATATGCAAACCAGAACAACATGACAGAAGCGTAGAACACAGCCCCCAGTAGCAGAACCCGACGGGTCGGCGTCTTGAGTCGAACCCACGCAAGGCACGAGGAGCCCAAAGGTGGTTTCGACGAAATTGGTGCCGCTACGTTGGACGACATGGTGGGGGAAGTGCAAAGTGAGAGTGGATTTGAGATAACTTGGAGTGAGAGAGCGAAGCGACGATGGCTATCCTCTCCCCACGATCTCAGAGCACCAGGTTTTGGTGCCAGCCGAAAGAGCGATAGTGGCCGCAACAGGTGGCTGGTGGCACGAGAGCTAAAGGAAGCTACGAACCGTTACGGATCCAGACTGCTGAAGTGAATAGATTACCAAGCGTGCGTCCAGGGGCAACCGCCGCTGGACACGAGCTTCTAACACCTAAAATACGGGCTTCACCGTGTGAGCAGGTTCGAGCCACCAGGACCCCCGGACTCACGCTTTTACTTCTGGTGACTATTGCTGTGGACGCTGCAGATACTCTGGCCGTGGACGATCGTTGACGAGCGCCTCCGCGACGAGCATGGTGTTCAGCGTCGCACACACGTCGCGATCCCAGAACGTCCTGCAATCGCTGTTGGTACAGCGCAAGACATTGCGAGAAGTGCGCGCCTGATGGCGTGCTTGTGCTGGTGGAGCAGACTGCACTACGGCAGCAGGTGGGGGTTCTTGGGCGGTGCGTGTCCTCCGATCAAAATCTGTCTGGGTCAGGTTGCCGTGGCAGTTGAAGCATTTCTTGCTGGTGTTGTATTCGTCGATCGTCCGCACAATAGCCCGCCTTGCCATCTCTTCTGCAAACCCTTTTAGCGGTGGATGTGACCGCCCACGCAGCCCACGTGGATTGTCAAATGCCCCCACACCGACAAATGTGCCGTCGTTGGCGACCGGAACCACTCGCTCACACATATGGTTCAGCGCCTTGCACTTATATACATAGTTGTGGAAGCGCCATCTTCGGAAAGCATTCGAGGCGGAGAACGTCACCAGGAAGTTCACATTTCCCCACAGGAACCTGAGCCCGGTCCAGTACGTGCCGGTCGCTGCATACCTGAAGGATGGCATCTGGTCTAGTACAGCGGCGTAGTGCTCTTCTCGACGTTTCAACGCTTCGAACCAGTACGTGCGCTTATTGAAGCCTGCAAGGTGGCGGTATTCCGCCGTGCTACATCGCACAATGGTAAATTCGTCCCCAATTGCGGGAGGATGTTCACCCCGCGGCCGCTGCGCTCTTCTTTCTTCTTTCCACGTCCGTGGCCCATGCATGCACCCCCGCTTGCAGCGTAGTCGTCGACGTCGCTTACGACGACGTGCTTGCTTGCGACGCCACTTGGTTGTCGCCGTGTTCTTCGTGCGCTTGATCTTCTTGAACCTGTAGAACCGGCGCGCGTGGAACACGTCATCAACAGGGGGGTGTCGCCATGCGGCGGTGCACATTGCGCGTACTCCTGGATCGTCGCCGATGACATGCGACGGCATATAATCCAGCGGCAATTGCGGCGTGAACGCTCGTGAGGACAGGAACGGGTTCTCTCTACCAAGGCACTCCCTCGTGCGCAACACGCTCACCTCGTAGCCGTTAGTCGTGATGAAGTTTGCAAATCGCCAGCGGCCGGTCTCAAACTCGGCTACATTGAAGAGTTTCCTCCAGGCAGCGTCCTTCACCGCTTGAAACTCTGGGCTGGTCGGGAATCGGAGACGGCCTCTGCTGCCCGTCACCATAAACTCTTGCAAGAGGTCCAGATCCAGTCTCCGTCGACTGCCTAATCCTCGACGTACACGTCGCCACATCTCCAGTAACACCGAAGTGTTGATGGCAATGTGGCCTGGGACGAACGATGTCGTCAACGGTAGTAAAGAGAAAGCACGGATTCCACGGCGACGCTCATCTTCTTCATTCATGTGGGCATTGATATACCGTAGCATTTGATACTGTCGCTCGAGGAAGTAGCTAGTGTCGTTATTGATGTTGTCCGCCGTCGGCTTCACAGGAAAGAACTCACGGAGGTGAGTTGCGCCTTCTCTAATTGGACCCTCCACATCTACAAACTCGTACGCCTCGACGTACTGCGCGTAGAATTCCGCATTAGTGGGGATGTTGAAGCGTAGTTTGATGTAGTTTTGGGTCCGCCTATAGTACTCGCCCTTGATCATGCGCAGCGCATCCGTCAACATGGCCTTCGTGATACAATCCTTAGCCGATGGCCAATTAACGATGCTCGGACGTTCGTATCCTTCGACGGCTGTTCGCTCCCGGCGATATTGCATAATAGTCCGATAGAAGCGTGGATCTCTCCTTTCATTCGATGCAACGAAGTTCTCGACACCGACACCAGCCACACATCGCGCGAAAAAGTCGCGGTTGATGGTCGGCATCGGTATGGTGCCTCTGCTCTTGATGCACTTGAGCAGATGCAGGTTGGCCAAACGAGAGCTCTCCATGCGAATCTGATGCAAAGCACTGACGCTGCGCTCCACGTCCGACACAAACGCTGACAACCTCTCCTTTTCTGCATCGTCGGCAGCTTCCAAGAGCAAGCTGGACAACTTGCACTTGACCGTAGACGCCTCTGGTTCTACGTGGATATCAATCGCGCGAAAGAGCTCACAGAGTTTGTCGTAGTCGCTAGTGTTCTCGCGTCGGCGGTGCTTGGAAGATCTGCGCTCCGACGCTGTCTCGCCCAAGGCGAAGCGATGGTGAGGACGGCGTTTCCCGAGTGCTGATGTCATTACTGGACTTGAGAGGTGGACGGCAAATAGCTAAACGACTGAGTTTGGCAATGTTGCGTAGTACTTGGTAGTTGGGTTGTCTTCCGCCGTAGCGGCATCTCGGACTCGCACGCATGAGAGAATGGTGTTGGCGCGGCTTTGGTTGATTATGTCGGTTTGGCGAACGCTAGTGCGGTTGCCCCTGGAAACGTCGAAGGTTTTGGCTCCCGAATATATTACAGACGTATTCGGTGTGGAATGCTATCGTGCGACAAAACAGTTGAAGTGCGTCTGGATCACGAAGCAGTGACGCTGGTGGTGCTTTGATCGTTTGTTTGACTTGCCTTGATGAGATTTGTGCTCTGTATCGTGGCTCTTCGATTCCATGTTCTTCCTAACACTAGCAGCCACTTTTTTTAAGCAGCGAGCCACGCCACCTGAGCGAGAACCCAGCTAGCAGGCTTCTGGCCACAGCGTTCGTGTTGAGAAACCGTACGTTGAGGACAGAAGTTGGGAAGAGTTGGTGAACAGTTCATAGTCCGAGTGAAACAATGTGTATCATGAACTTGACAAAAGCTTTTGCTGCTCCTCTTGCTGCTGCACCTCCAGCTGCAGCTGTCGGCTCTTTTGCAGCAAAAAGTGAAGCGCTGTACTTGCAATTCGCTTCATCGTCCCGTACTGCGTGCGCGTTATCTCGTTGCGAGGTTTCGTATCAACCCAGCAAATCATCCCCACGGTCAAGTTGTCGACTTGCATCGGGAAGCCCACGTAGAACCGGATCTGGATGTGAGAGGTGGCGGCTTGGTTGTGGAAGCGGACGTCGGCTTCATGGTGTGCGACCATGAACGGATGCGAAGTCATGAGTGCGTGCTGACACGTTGTCTGCTCTCGTGGTACGGCAGCTCCAGCAAAGTCAGGATGTGTTCCGGCCAGCACGTGTTCGTGCTTGGAGCACATGACCGTCACGAAGGAATACGCACAGCCTAACGTCTTGACAGCAAGGTGGCACAGCAGCCGCAAGTCGTGAGTATCGGGCTTCGGTACAGTGAGTTCTCTTGGGGGGTCCTCGGGCGGTGGAGCGAGAACATCGGCGAGTTGCAGTACCCCATTAGTTTTTGCTGCTGCGATTCGGGCTTCCTCATCGTTTGGAGTCGGAGATCGAGGGACGCCGGTGGTGGCGTCGTTGGGGAATTCCAACTCGTAGTTGCGTTCGTGCGTGTTGCCAAGCTTGCAATCGTCCAGACTGGGCAAGCGTTCATCGCTACTTAGCAGTTCACCAAGTATCTTGAAACGAGCAGCAGTACGCTGAGCAGCGTCGTCGTCTTCATCGTCTTCATCGTCTCCGTCAGTATCAGTATCATCACCGCTCTCGTCCGAATCGTCCTGAGCTTGTTGGAGAAGCGTCCGGATCACAGCCATGGCGGCGGCGTGTTCTGCGCTTCCGGCCGCCGCGTTCAAGAGCGAAGTAGACAGGTAGTCGACCAACAAGGATATCGTGGATTTGCTGTTGGAGTCTTCAACGACGCGCGCTGGCCCACGGTGCTTTTCACGTTGTTCCGCTGTCCCAGCGAAAACCTCTGAATACTCGCATGCTTCGACGTTGGCGCGACACCGAGTGCAGGCTACAATGGCAGCAACGTGGCCATTCATACTCTCCATTTTCTCGGCTCTTCAGCAGTCCACGCAGACGAGGTACCCACAGAGAAAGCATCGCCTCGAGTCTTTTTTAAACATTGCCAGGGACAGCTTCACGGGGCCAAAGTGTGCGTGCAACACGGACAACGAGTGTTTTGAATGTGCACGTTGCCTGCAGGGACTTGAACGCCGAATCGGCGACGGCGAATGAGCTCAGGGAGCTTTGTGACACCGTGCGCTAATGACAGTAGTCGACGGAGCTGCACTTTGTGGTTCATCGTGTCCCCGTAGTCGAAGGAACTGGAACGCGCCTTGGCATCGGGGATGGTGGATGCTGTACTCTCATCACTCTTGCGTCTAGAGCCTTTTCTATCAGCCTTGGGCTGGTCAAACCATGCGTGATACACGACGCGAAGTCACTTTTGATCCGGGAGCCTGTCAACCAGGTAAGAGGCATTTAGCCCATGAAGTTGATCGACCTTCGCGTTAGCAACTACAATTCGTCCTGGAGTCGTCTCCATCGGATGCAGTGCGCGTTTGGAGATCATGAATCCGGCAGTGTCTTCTTTTCGCTGATAATAATCGAAGTAGCACCACTGCTCGTTGCGTCCCAGTACCTTGGTGCGCGAAAAGCTTTTCGTTTTAACGGCAAGATGGTCGCTACTATCGACGTTCGAGTCGTCTTCGTCTTGGTTCTCGGCACAAGCCACTTCTCGCTCGAAAGAGCCAAAGATGAAATTTTTGTCATACAGTCCGGTCATAGCGGTATTATGCTCAACCTCGGAATTCGACCGGAGAATGCTGGCCACTTCTTCCAGACACGCTTCGAGTTGGCCGGTACACATGACTTCGACGCCATTCTCGGTGTACTTGGTGTTTGTCGACGCTTTCCCTCGGAACACGACAAATTGGTCCGAAGCTTCGACTTGTTGCTAATCTCCAACTTGATCTGGTCCCTTCGCCAGCGCTTCAAAGTCGATTTTCATGTGAGCAAGCCGAGCTCGCTCAAGCATCTCCGCACCCGTCACCGGCCTGCTGCTCTTCCACGCCGCGCCGCCCTCCAGGCCATCACCCCTTTCGGCGCCGGCGCGGTCGTCGTCTGCCTGCTGCTCGTGGCCCTGCCTCGCTGGTCCTGCTGGTGCTGCTGCGTTGTTGAAAAGTGGCGATGATGCCCCAAAACTGTTTTCAGCGGTTACACTTGGGCATTTGGCAGATAATGCTGTAACCTGGAGAGTCCTCGCGAGAGATGGAGCTATTTTACCGCTAGTGTCACTTCTCCGAAATGGCAGCAATACCCAGAAAACACATGCAACCAGGGCGTTCTGCCGTCTTACTATCAGTGATACGAATGCTGTGATAGCTGGAAAGGAAGGAGTTATATCACTGCTTATCGCACTGCTCGACACGGATAACAACGAGCAGATAGACTGTGTATCGTCTACGTTGGCGACACTCTCGAATCACAAAGCGTGCAGAAGTGCGATGATTAGCGAAGGAGTCCCACTGCCGCTTATTCTGCTACTTCGGGATGGACCAGATAAGTTGAAGGATGTCGTAGCTGGGGTGCTAGCTGCATTAGCTATCAACGCGGATGGTCGCAAGATGATTGTGGAGAAGGGGGGATTATCGATTCTCGTGGATCTCCTTAGAGTTGGATCCGATGTCCAAAAGAAACAATCCGCTTGCGTGATATCCAGGCTTGCTCTCGACAAGGGCAATCGAGTCACAATTACAAAGGAAGGAGCAATTCCAGCATTTATAAAACTTCTTCGGTTTGGTACCAGTGAACAAAAAGAACACACATCCAGGGCGCTGGCTAGACTTTCTATTGATGAGTGGTGTCGGAGCATTATGTCGCGCGATGGAGCTATCCCACCTTGCGTTCCGCTTCTTCGGTATGGGAGCGAACTGCAGAAGGAAGACTTGGCGCTGGTGTTGGCTAACATAGCTTGTGGTGCCAGTGGCCGTCAGGCAATTGCAGAGTCAGGGGCGATCATACCTCTGGTTACTCTACTTCGAGATGGAAGTCCCAGACAGGAGGAATGTGGAGCATGGGCCTAGGCTAATCTGCCTATTAGCAACGAGATCCGCAGCCTAATTGCAACGGTGGGAGGGATTTCAGCACTCATATCAGCACTTGGGGGGTGGATCTTACAAGCTGAGCGAGCAAACTGCACGGGCTTTAGCAAACTTGACTCTAGACCGGGAATATCAAGACGAAATTGCTCGAAAAGGATGTATTCCGAAATTTGTGGCGCTTCTAAGGTGTGGCTCCGATAAGGCCAAGGAACACACAGTGGCTGCGCTGGCAAATATGGCGGTCAGCCAGTGCAATCCTAGGTCAATTGTTCAGAATGGAGGCATCACGTTTCTTGTAACACTTCTCAATGGTGGAACCGAGAAGCAAAAACAGCAAGCAGCTCGCGCTTTGGCTCATTTAACAGTTGACGTCGCGACCCGTGAGCCAATCGCTCACGCAGGGGGCATCCCACCCTTGGTGGATCTACTTCGAAATGGAAATGATGCCCAAAAGGAATGTTCAGGGTGCACGCTGGCCAATCTATCCGTCACCGCTGACAACGTTAATGCCCTTGTGAAGGAAGAGGCTTGCATCCCTCACGTGGCACTTCTTCGCATTGGAACTGAGAAGCAAAAGGAATACGCCGCATGGACTTTAGCGAACCTGGCTACCAACCAAAAGAATCGTCTCGCTATTTTTTGTGCTGGCGCGATTTCACCCCTGGCACTGTTGTTGCAAAACGGGACGGCAAAGCAGAAGAACGAGGCAGCACGGGAATTGGGGAATCTTGCAATAAACAGTGATGTCAACCAAAGCGAGATGAAGCAGAAGGGGGTGATATCATTGTTGACGGCGCTTTGCCAAACGGAAACACATTCTCTAAAGCGCAGCGCAGAGATTGCATTAGGACACATCGGCGTAGGTAAAGGGGAGGCAATGAAGAGAGTGCGTTACGATACGGCGTAAACAGACAGACTTCGTGATACACTGTTTGCGAGGGCAACCTGAAAAAAAAAAATGCTACTCAAGAATCGATGAGGATTTGAGCAACTTTTTGTATTTGCAGTTTAAAGTCAAATATCTGGATTCATAGAAAATATGGACTCTTCTATTTTTTTTATGCAACGTCTGTCACGAATCTGAGAACCAGACTAGAAGACTATTGCTCATGGCGTCCCGCATGGAGAACAGCGCCGGCAGCACCGCCTCGTACCTCTCCACCATCCACAGCAACGCCGAGTCTCAGCAATCTCAACGCCACCAACTGCTGGACATGTGTCTGCGTCACGAACTCACCGACGTCATTTTACTACTGCAACCAGAACCTAATTCAGATTCAGAAGACATCCAAGAGGTCGCAGCCCACCGCGTCGTATTGGCCACCGCCAGCCCCTTCTTCCACGCCCTATTCACCAGCGGCATGAAGGAATCCCAAGAAATTTTACCTCGGATCCCGCTCCCTGGCGTCCCAGTCGCGGCCTTTCGAGAACTAGTGAGATACATGTACATAGGAGAGTTAAGGGTCTCGGGAGATACTATACTTTCCATCCTTCATGCCGCCAATCGGTTGGAGCTACAGGAGGTCGTGGAGATCTGCTGCAAACAGTTGATGCTGGAGCTCAATGTGGACAATTGTGTGGACATCTACGTGTGTTGCGAGCAGCTCCAGATGCGAGCAGCGTGCAGACTGCTGGCTCAAGCGGCACGATCGATGATTGATACGTTCTTCTGTGAGGTCTATCAGAGTGAAGGGTTCAAGAATTTGACGCTGGATGCAGTTATAAAGATTGTTGGACATGAAAAGAAGGAGGCTTTGGATGAGGCGGCGGTTAAAGCTTGGATGATGCATGATCCGATAAAGAGACAGAGAGAATTGGAGAGGGTAATGCAGTTGCCGAGTAGTGGAGAAGAAGAAGCTGAAATGATTCCGAGTCGGCGGAATAGCGATAATGCGATGGTGAACAGTAAGGAGAGACTGTCATTTGTGGCTGCGGAGACTGATACAGGAAGTATGACGGAGAATAATGCACTGACGCCGACCATTTTCGTGGTTGGAGGATTTAACAACCCCGGCGCGTTGAAAACGGTGGAATATTTGGATTTCCATCAAGGCGAATGGCACCCTGCAGCGCCGATGGCAACTCGACGATCGTATAGCGGTGTTGCAGTTTCGGGAGACAACAAAATATTTGTCGTGGGAGGTACAAGTAGCAGCTCGCACCACCATAAGACTATGGAGATGTACGATCCGGAGACGAACGCGTGGACGATAATGCCTCCGATGAAAAATGCGCGAAGCTATCTGGGAGCAGCCATTGTTGGAGACTTTTTCTACGTGGTGGGAGGTTTTAATGGCCAGGCACATTTAGCGTCTGTGGAGCGCTTCGACATCCAAGCACAGATGTGGGAGACTATGCCTCCTTTGTCAACAGGCCGCAGTGGATTGGCAGTTGTAGCGATGAACGGACTTGTGTACGCTATAGGCGGGTATGACGGCAAAAAACACTTGAGAAGTGTTGAGGCGTTTGATCCTCAAACCAACCAGTGGTCATCTTTGGCAAGTATGCGGTACCCACGCAACGGTCCTGCTGCAATTGTGCAGGAGCACAGTAATAGTATCCTGATCTTCGGAGGCGAGTCTCGACATGGTGCGCGCATGAACACAAGCGAACGAATGGATTTGAACAGCGGTACATGGAGTGACATGGACGCCTTTGCAGACTGTCGAAGCGGTCACGTGGCGTTCAGCTTTCTCAGTGAGTCATTCTTGTTTTGTCTTGGCGGTTCCAACAAGAAGGACGAGTATCTAGATACTGTCCACCGATATGACTATTTATCCAAGAAGTGGACGCTCCATTCGCAGCTGCTGGAGCAACGCTGCGGTCTGAATGTTGCTGTGGTGAAGACATCCCCCCACGCCGAATGTTTTGCGGAGCAGAAGCAGAGGGAACGACAAATGTACGAACAACCAGTCCGCTTTTATCGAAAGCACTACCAGGGAAATTCTTTTAGCATGATCTAAGTCCAATAATTGGAATTTCATTTGAGGTGCAACGGGAATCATAACGCGTCGTCTTTTTGGCATCGTGTAGATACGGATATCAAGAGAGAACGATTAACTTTTATCGTTCTCTGATCTTTTTATCTAAAAGATCAATCGAGATGGAGCCCTTGAATAGAAAAATCGTGACAGTCACATCGCTATCTACGGTCAGCCTGACGGGGGACAATGGGTGGATGGGTTCTGGATAGACGATCAAAAAATATTTTAAAAACACGCAACTTGCGATCGAATCGCGAAGTTGTAGGGAGAGGTGCATGAATATTGGAGAAGCAGGCATGAAAACTAATATACAGGCAACAGTTCTTGTTCGAACGTCTCGTTCCTCATTCGTATTTGTATTTGTTGCGATTATGGAGACTAGCGCTACGCATCCGCTCCTCAACCTTGCTCTTGACAGATTTAAATTTCACAGCGATTGGCCGCCTACTTAACACCGCAGCTAAACGAAGTATTACTGCCGGATATGTTGTATTTTACCAACTCCTAGCTATTGCTTTGCCGCTACATCAGCTACTTTTTTTGGCATACCAGGATATACGGAGTACCAATAAATCGTTTTCTTTTTCTTCAAGTAAACAGTGTTGGTTCATTCACTTTTCTTATAGCTAAAGGTTCTTATGATCCTATCGAGTACATCATTGTCCAGAAACACTTAACAAAAGAAGTTCAATTAACGGTAATCGACTCTCTCCCACATTACACAATTAAACCTGTTAGCCGGCATGGAAAGTTGTCGTTATCTTGGATAATAAGACGGAAAACGTGAACATAAAAAAACGTCGTGTGTTTGCATTTCTGCTTGAATCAATCACAAAATCCATGTAGCTGTGTTCACACCTGAACTCCTCACTTAGACGGACCCACCGTACGCAGACAGCAACGCGTCACCGTGGAATTGGCGCCAGCCAGCCACCAAATCGTCGTATTCCTTCGGGTGGTTGCGGTTGAACGCAACGGGGTCCTAGAAGCAGAGATCAACGTTAGAAATCCCACATAAAACAAACACCAACAAGATATTTCTCTTACCTCTGCAAAGCAAACGAAGATCGTGTGAAGAGCCGCGATGATCACATGGGCCAAGATCAGAGCCATACTGAGGCCCACCATGAAGCCAACGAGAGCCATCGTTCCGTACACACTCATACGTGAACCCAGCGCGGTAAACCACTCCATCGGGGAGAAGCGCACCATCAACAGTCCAACGCAGCACGTGACGATACCAACACCCATGGCACCAAACGAAAGCGCACCCGAGGTCAAATCGTCGTTAATCACCGCCGTCCAGCCGCGGTTGTTGAACAAATCCATGACAGCCTTGCCGCTCGTACGGAATGGGTAGCCGTACACTCCAACGTACACGTACGCCCACTGATTCACATACTCCATGACATTCGCCAAGCAGCTCAGGATGCATTCAGCCATGCAGGCCAAACACGCCAGTCCACCGTTGTTCTCCTCGTTAGCTCGACGCTTGGCCATGTCGGCCATCGTTCTCAACGCCTGTAGAACTGCCACAATCAACGAACCAAAGCAAATGGAGCCGAAACTCGTCGTCACGGAGCGGTACAGTGCTCCCACTGTCGCCTTCTGTGCATTCGGCTGGTACCACCAGGTCGCCACGACGCCCGCAGTCGTGCAGGTCAAAATGTTCTGCAGCACTTGCTGGCCCCAATAGACACTCACCAGCATGTAAAACAGAGCAGCATAAGCTGGCAAGCCGACGCAAAGTCCTCCGTGGCTGCGTCCTCGACTGGCGAGATCGATCTCCCGGTCACAATCTGGATCTGCCTCAACGAAGAGCTTGTGCATACCCAAACTAGCGACGCCCCAAAGGAACATCCAGGCCAGTTGCTGCACAACCAGGAAGAAAGCCAACACGAACACGGCCGAGTGTTGTTTTAGGCCCGCACAGGCAGCCTTCAAGTTGGCCGACGCGAAGCCGATCCGGTTCTGCACGGCGTAGATGTACCACACGTTGATGGCCGCCATAACCAGAAACATCACCGCCGCCCACACGCTGACCGAGAAGGTCGAGACGGCGAAGGCCAGCACCATCCCTACATTAAGCCACAGAGCGACCCTAATCATAGACTCCGCGTAGGTCATCAGCAGCTTAATCCAGGCTAAAGATAGCACAGTCCCAATCGCGCAGAGCAGACCAATCATCGTCCAGGCCACCGAGTGTCCTTGAGGCATGTGACCATCACTCCGGTTACGACCCATGTCTTCTTTTAGGGCCGGAATGCCCTTCCAGAAGGCCAAAACGCCCAAAATAACGACGTTGGTCAGGAACATGAAGGCGAAGAAGGCGTCGTTGCACTTGGCCGCTGGCGGTTCGAGTCGCAGACTGTTGACGGCGCTTGGAGGTGGCGAGCGGCGCTCCTTGCCGCCGCTGGGGCTCATGAGCATCGGGTCCGTCTCGCTCACGGGCGTGTACATGGTGTCGCCAGTGTCCGAGTCCGAGTCGGAGAAGTAGGCGGGCGCAGAGGCGGAAGAGTGCGTCTTGGCTAGTGTCCTGCTTATAAAGGAGTTGGCGTGATGTGATTGGTGGAATACGGATCTACTAGATGGGCGGTCGATGGTACACTGTACCGAATTAGGCTTAAAAACGCATCAGAAGGAAGAAATGGTGGACTCGATTGTTGTAGCGGCGAGTGCTGCGGCGGCTGTGAGGCCTCTGGGACCGACGAAAGGTAGGACTGTGGGTGCCAGGACTGTGGTAGAGATTATGTGAAAGTATGGTGGTGTAGGGTGCTCTGGTTGCTGAGGTATGTTGAATTGTTTCTCGTTCAGTGACGCTGCAGTTTGTGGCGGTGGGTAGTGCGCCGCTCATGAAGCGCACCAAGTTCACAGTCAGTGGTCAGGACCAGCTCAGCGTGGTGTACAAGTTTCTGAGGAAGCAGCTTCGTCTGAAGGATTTGGAGTCTCTGGTAAAATGCTGTAGACATTTTGATTTTATGGCGAAGGAAATTTATTCTTGTTACTGTGGCGCAGTTTGTGTATTGCAATAGCTCGTTCGCGCCGTCCCCCGATCAAAGACTCAGCTCGTTGTTCGAGGTGAAATAGAATTGTCTTTTGTTGACCTTGATACGGTCGTGCTGATTCGTTGTTGTTTTTGGATGGCAGAGCTTTCAAGTGGGGGATGTACTGGTGCTCAACTACAGTTTGACACAGGCGTGGGGGTAAAGAGCGCAAAATATCGTCTGAAATTTGGAAATAATGTAATGTCGTGCTATTGCTAAGGAAGACAGTGTTCGATCGCTGCTCTGCTTAGATTACACTGACCCAACGAGGGCTTCGACTTCAGCGCGCGAGGCCTCGTGACGTCGCTGAAGTTGCAGAAGCTCTGCGTTGAGCTCGTCTTCTTCGGAGTCGTCGTCGATGACAACGTTCGGGTTCTTCAGCTTTGAGTCGTGAGAGCGTGGGGCTTTTGTGTTGATTGTCGGGATTTCACCCTCAGCAGAGTCCGATCGCTGAGAGAGTTTGGGTTTCGGTACCTTCTTCGCGAAGGCCAACCCTTTTTCGCGCGTGGACTTCGGCTTGGTGACGACTTGTTCGTTTTTCGTGTCGACAGGTTTCTTCACTTGAGCGTTTTTGTTGATGGTGCGCAGGTTTTGCGAGAATGCCTTGATGCGCTCGTTCTTCGCACGTTTCTCGATTAACTCGTCGCTGTTGAGGTCTGGTTGCAGTTTGCCCAGTTCGTAGTATCCGTCGGGCTTTTCTTTCTTGTACTGCGACAGCTTGCAAGGTTCATACTGAACCGATCGTGCCTTGCGACTGAAGGCCAACTGGTCTTGGTCGGTAACTACGCGACTCTCGTTGATTTCTCTGGGTGAACGACACTCCTTTGGCGAATTGCGCTTCGGCGTGTTTTTGATTGTGCGGTCAGGAGATCTGATTGCTAGTGATTGGCGTGGAGACTGAACATCCTCGTAGTCGTCGCGGACACGGCCTGGCATCCCAATTGTCTCGTAATATTCGTACTCTGCTGCCCCACGGGCACTTTTGGATTGATAGCTGTTCAGTTTTCCCCTTGGAGACGATGCGACTGAGGACTCTAGTGGCGGAATTTTCGTTGGGGAACACTTGGTTTGAATCGGAGGAGGTGGCGCAGCTTGATTAGCAGTATCTCGACTATGATCTGTACGCACTTGGATCTTCGGTGGCTGTCGCAACATGGTCTGACTGATGTTGCTGTCGTGCATAATGTTGTTGTTTCCAGCAGGACGCTGTTGCACTGCCTTTTGCTGTTGTGGCTGCGGCCTCCGCTTCGGTGCGCCAACACGAATTTCCTCGCTACCGTCCGCCTTCTTCAGGTGTCCTTGCGCCGTCACTGTTGCGATTTTCCCCTGGAATCGATCGAGGAAGCTCATGTTGCTGCTCACCGCACTGAGTAAAACGATAAGCAAGCGGCAAACGAAACATCTCTAAAATAGGTTGGGGCATTTTTCTTTCCCGCTTTAGCTTAGACTGATGCTTGGATGCTATTGTAGATTGATGGCAGTTTAGAAAAGGTCAGCACATGGCGATGATGGATGCATGTTCAGGCGCATTTTAACTCAAGAACCAACGAAGACACATACGCCTTGCATTGCGTGCCCCCGCACAGTTTTTTTAGCACTCGGCCTTTGGCGAGCGGCGTACACGCTCTCGTCGAAGAACCCTACATCTCTAGACATGTTCTACACAAAGATTTGGTGCTGATAGCCCGTCAACAGCAGCAGCAAGAGCGTCTAACATACCGCATGAACCTACCAGAGGTTCCTGGCAATGTTTACAGCTCCGAGCAGCATAGCGGCCGCACCTACTCTGGCATCCCTTTATACCCCACTTTGTCACTCTCCCATGGGCTCCTTACCCGCTACACAGGTGCATACGACGCCACGGCCATTACCCCCCATAGTGTAGCCATGTACTGCTTGAAGTGTGCAAATTTCTCCAAAAAACGAAATGTCAACTCCAACTTTAACCCCCCTGTTAATATGTCACCATAATTTTAAAAATGCCTAGACACTTTTCCGTCTGAATCTTGGCCATATTTTTCTGACCATTTGCCGACTTTGACCCCCTAATATGACCCTATTAGAATATACACCCGAGGCAGACATTGCTGTCCTGGCAGTTTGTTTCGACCAGGATATCATCCATGTAGAGATAACACGTACATGACCGTATATTGCGTCAAAATTCTAGTTTGATTTCGAGCGTTGACTGTGCCGTGCAGTGGTGTAGTGATGACCTATCCTATTCGTACCGTATATTACGGACGGAACTAATCACCAGTTGGGGCCTGCTTACTATCATCAGTGTGCGTGTATTAGTCACGCTACAAGGATATCCCCTGCCGCAGGGTCCCTTGGTTATTTGATCAATGGGAGGCGGAGTTGATAGTGACTTTGCACCACTGCAGCACGCGCAATAAACAAGTCAGACTTTCGTCGACGCTATTGGTGCAGCTGGCGCAATCGAGATCGCGTGTAAACATCTCATCAAAGCCTGATCCTGCTGCTAGACCTGTTTTCTCGGGAACCGTAACGAGCGGGGTTCACGTCTAATATTACGCAAAACATGCTAGTGCGCAGCTCTAGCTCATCATGTGCGGCGTGATACGAATGGGGTCTGCTGCTCATTCTGGCATTGTCAGGTTGACCATAGTCTGAGTAGCGCCATTATCCCATTGACAACCATGCAGCCGAGTGTGGAATTGACTCTTGATGCGGCGTTGTTTGAGGAGGCTGCTGCCTTCTTGGACGTGAATAGTCTTACGCCCACCAGTATATTGTTCAACAATGTCGATGACTACGCAAGTGCGCCAGGTACAGCAGTCGAAACGCCGCTTATTGCTGACACAAGCGGGGTGCAGTCATTCCATTCACTTTCTGGCAACGCCGGTGCCAAAGACAACGAACGTGACTTCGCGATCACTGCGTTGAAAACCTATCGCGAAAAGAAAAGAGTTCGCAGACAGAAACAACGGCAGCGCATCAAAGCCGAGCTCGAAACACTGCGGCAAACGGATCGGAAACTGAATGAAAATCAAGAAGCTGAAGCATGACAAACTGGTGAGAAGTTCGGCTCATCCACAATACTTCTTCTGGAGAGAAATAGCTGCGCTACAGCGTGAAGAACACCTAAAGTCAGAGGTTGAGCAGAGGAGTCTCACCGCCACCGCAAAGACCCAAGTCTCGTACATCGAAAACCTCTGTGGATTATTTCAGCAAGACGTGGAATTTGCTGTGTAGTTGGAAGCGAGGACATGGTTGCTGCCACGGCTTCTCGTATAGAAACCTTGGATGTCGCTTTGTGTACATCGCTACTAAAAAGGGTCGACGTATGCTATGCCCATATAGACGGCACTCTGAATGAGTGTGTCATGAATTTACTACCCTTGGGAGTGGTGAAATCCATTCACCAGCGCGATGGAGGTGGCGATATGGATTACATTCAACATTCGAACAAGTTTGCGCCGCCATTCGGCTTTGAGAAAACAAAACAATTCTACTGGAAAGCGCTAGAACTTAAGCATCATCAGCACAATCGCGTGGTTTACAGTCGATTTGGGGACCTGGACAACACGATTGCCATCAAATACCGCATGACTCGGGTAGTGGCAGCTGGTGCGACTGTATCGGCCGTGCACGGTTGGTGCTGATCGGTTCGTTGAGAACGATCAAGTTGTGTGCATTTGGAAAACGTACACTGAAGGTGAAAGAATCTTTCTTGGGAAGTATTCGGACGAAACAGGGTGGAGTAGGCTTCGACCGTCGACAACTAAGTCTGGGTCGGAGGTGGAAGTTTGTGTGCGTCAGGTGCCGGTACTTTTCAACTCGTGCGAATCAATGGCGGGTACATTCCACCAACTCCTCCAAAATCGAGTCGATGAGGACAATCACAAAACTACTTGTGTACTGCAAAACCTATTTCTCGAGGACGTGTTAGCTGGAGTCGAGGTCTAGTTCAGAAACCTGCAATGAGTACGACGGGTATTCTTTCACCTCAGATAATATCGCAATGCAGTACCCGAAAACAGCATACCGTATCCTACTGACCCGTGCTGTGTTCACAAGTGGTGTTAATTCCGCTTTTGGTCTGTGCAAGATAGAAGCGCCGACAACACATCATAGAGCTGTCCATTCGTCCACACCATACATGTATGGGTAGGCTTGTCATATTATCCGAGCAGATTCTAATAGCGATGGCAAGCGTTTTCGTAGCATTGATTGTCTTCGCTATTCTGCTCCTGTACCGCTTTGTGGGCGAAAGCATCGATACTGGTGTAACTGCGACTGTGATCATCCTTGGAATCCGCTGGGTGTATCGCAATGATGTCGGTGTCTTGGGTTGGCGTGGAAATTGACTATCGATTCCAACACAATGATCGATTTTTTTTATCAATGGAGCTACAACAACAAAGAACCTTCGCGTCGTTTGCATCTCTGACACCCACGTAAGAATTAAAACCTCAAGAACATTCCTGATGGTGATCTACGGCAGAGATTTCACGCATCATGGCACTCACGATGAAATTCGAGGCTTTAACGACTGGATCAGTGGGGTGTCTCCTTGGCACAAGGTAGTGAGTGCTGGCAACCACGATATGTGTATGAATCGAGTTCTGTACGTTCAACACTGAGACAAGCAATTCCGCCGCAAGCAATACAATGACCCGGTGCGTTGCTCACCAATTGTACCTCGGCATTGTAATAGTTGAAGGAGGTCAAGATATTCGGATA
Organism: Phytophthora agathidicida; assembly: GCA_025722995.1. Taxonomy (NCBI): domain Eukaryota; phylum Oomycota; class Peronosporomycetes; order Peronosporales; family Peronosporaceae; genus Phytophthora; species Phytophthora agathidicida. The sequence continues at coordinate 92,386 of CP106977.1, read as the reverse complement.
GCCTAAGACGCCGTCCATTCCTGGACGAATGCGGGCGCTTACTGTACCTCGAGGGTTGGAAGATCAGCAGATCTGCAGCAAGGCCCCGAATGACGTTGACGTATTACTTAGACATGAAATCCATGATGGACCCTACCCACCATAGAATCGTAGACGCTGTTTAACGAGATTCAATCGAGAATTCGTCCGAGAATCCATGTCTTTGGACATATTCATTAAGCTATAGAGCTACCGAGTTGTCCAGACAGTTTTCATCAATGCCACTATCAGCACGCTACCGGCAAAGCCATGTCACGCACCCGTCGTGATGGATACCAATCAAGCACTTAAGTTTAGCCCACATGCACAAGAATTTGACTACAGTATGCTACGATACCCAACCAAGGAAGGCCTTAGTTTGCATAGCTTGTGACCTTAAAGCCAATCTTGGCTGGGATCTTCAGCTACACGTAGTGTGCTTCGCTTTATAATGTGGGAGAATTGGCTTGATCCATGCGGAAGCAATAAGACTAAAAAAAAATTACCGAGGAGTTGTTGATGGTGTAAGAATGGAAATAAAAACTTACAGCTCATTCCGCATCGCTCCAACATACCTTAACGGGTCATGCCGCTACCGCATTAGCAGTGCTTTCACAGCTGCTAAATACCGCGCGCATTATGGTAAATCAACCAAATGCACGTGTACTGCAGTTCCAAACAGACAAATGACATTCACTGTTTCTTTAACTTTTTTTCTAATCAAGCATCAATTTCCAGCCAATCGTTATTCCCTCTAGGCAGTTCCAACAACTTGGTGCACAAGTTGGTAGCAGTAGGCAATACGCTGCAGCAATGGCGGCGATGAAGCTCACACCAACAGTAAAAGTGAAGCAACTTCGAATCAAGCATCGGACACAGCGATGGCAACAACGGTCCCTGCATGATATTGTGATAGCAACCTACGGTTCGCATAACTACCCATTAACGACATGAACGCTATGCTCTCTTGAATGAAGTCCGCGTTCTAATCATGCCACGACCCAACTTGGCCTCAATTTCGTGCGATTGCTACCACCCCGTGATAATTAAGTGCTTCTCGGCCATATCCACTCGCTGTTCGAAGTGTGTAACTAACAACAAGCTTCATTAGCTCACCCACACCAGCAAAGGGACCGGTGGCAGCTAGTTAACGCGTTAAATGTGGTGCTCTTCGTTGTCCAGCTTCAGCGGTAGCGTGTTTCGACGTCATGGACATGCACAGTGTGCGGCTACAACCGCAATAGGTGCATGCACAGACACCGTATCCAGATAGTCCGATCATACCCATTTATCTACGCCATGAATACCGCTGGGCAAAAGGTCTCTCGCGCCAAGCGAAACGAGGCGTGTTCGAGTATACATGTCATGGGTCAGTGTCGAACTGCGACTGCTGGCTCTTGTAGAATCGGAACAGCGTTCCGCATTCAGATAGTATATACCTCAAGGACAGCTATTGCTGAAGTTTACAAGTATCAAACACCAAAGCACCAGATAAAGCCTATATTTTTTACGCCTGCAATAAGAGGAGAGCCTTGACCTATTGCTCAACGCTTTCTGGTGTTCACTCGACTCGAAAAGGAAAATAGCCGCTATTTGTATATCAGGTTTACTGGACACTACCGGTACAGTCAGGTCGTCTTTATCACCTCACGGGGTTGTGAAGTTTTGTGATGGAGCTGTCTCAATCGTGTGCGTCGGTTTATCCGTATCTTTTGTTGCATCCATAAACAATGGCTATGATAGACAGCGTTGTGGGGCTGTGACCGCCTTTTGAATTCACGTACATGTACTCCTTTCCAGCTCGTACGCGCACCGTTAGGATGGAACATCAAGTCGCAACAGTATACTCGAAGCCTTCCAGTAAAGTAATACGGTTTCACTTATGGCGATTGAAAAAAACTAAAACTGCTGAACTTTACGACAAACAGGGTTGTATGATGTCGTCGTTTGTTTCGCTAGGACCGTCTTACAAAAACTGTGCCGAAAACTACTGTTTGCATCCTACGATCGTGGGACACGATTCGAGTCGTGTGATGGCATGCGAACATCAACACACGAAACTGCAACTAAAAAGTACCTCCACCTACATGTACTTGTCCTTCAGGAGAGAGATGGCAAGAAGCAGTTACTGATAGTACTGTTTCGCGGTTCTTGATTAAGCTACTTCATCGTTTTAGAAGACAACAACGTTGTTGATGCCGCTATCTACCATCAAATTCATAACGTAATAGCGGTCGTACACAGGATTCGCTAGAATGGCATTTGCATGGACCATCCACACAAACGATTCTGACGCCAACACTTCAGAATTGCATGGAGGTGCCTATGTTTTCACGGAAAGATCGGCAGCAACACCATCCCGAGATATAAGTACCTGCTAGCAGACCATGCTTTGCTACCTAAGGTAGACGAGGTTTCTCTAGGCGCAACCACTGTCATCTTGAATTCACTTTGCATTTCACGCCCGGACAGTCAGAACTCCCCACTTCGTTCCCTGTAGCGGTTAAACATGCGGTTGCTGCTGTGGGTGTTCCTTGTCACTTTGGCTACCTTCATCTCAAGCGCCAGCGCTATCTCCAACTCGGACAAGACCCAAGTTTCCCAGCTGACGTCACATGACATCAGCACTTTGACCCGTCTACTTGCAATAGAGGACAGCGATGGCGCCAAACGATTCCTGAGAGGCGACGCCAAGAAGGATTTGACGGCTAACGACGATTCGAATAAGCTTGATGCTGAAGATGAGGAGCGAGGGATCATTTCGTCCTCGATCACCAACATGATCAGCAAGTTCAAGAATGGCTGGGCTAAGTGGAAGGCAAGCGCACTGGAGAGAGCCTTTCAGCACATGATGAAGAATGGAGAAACTCCGACGAAGCTGGCCAAACGTTTGGAGATTGGAGGTGTTACCGAACCTAGATACGAAAAACTCTACGAAAAGTACGCAGCCTGGTGGATTAACTTCCACACGAACGCTGGCACTCGCTAATCGACGAACTGTGACAAACGTACCAAGATGTTGGTTTAATGGTTTCTTGAAAATATTCCCGCTGATGTTTACAGTTTACTGTTAGTTCACACGTTAAAACTTTAGTAGGGGGGTTCAATGGCCTTCTATTTAGATTATTTCTACCTACTTTATAGAACCTGATATGCAGTAAGACGAGCTATAATAGAGTTCGTCTTTCGGGTTTTGGTTGAGATTTTCCCTCTTTCATGTTTTCCAAACTGTCGAAAAGGTATTTCTTGACTGGGTCCGCAAAGCCGCCTCCTTTGAAGTTGTAAGTTGTTGTTCTGCTAGATTTGGCTAAGAATTTCGTTGCGGCAAATGTTTGGGGACTTGGCTTCATCCACTGTACTGCAAAAAGCTGTCCAGAATATCTTTCATTTCCTCTTCCACTCTGTTGGTCGTCGATTTTTCGGTTTCCCGCAGTGGTGCGGACTCGTGGGTTTCCACGAAAAGAAGTACTTGAGCTGGTTGTGTCTTCTGCGTAATAGCTACCAAGCAGTCGCGTAGAATAACAGCCGTATTCTCTTTTCACACATTAAAACTTTAGTATGCTTCCGTCCTAATTCCATTCATTCATTTTGAAGAGGTCCTCTGTTCATGTTTCGTTAAACTATAGAGTTCTGGTATTGCTGGAGGCTGTGCCATATCGAAAACCGATTCTGTGTTGGTGGACATTGGCTTCTATTCTTGGAAGTATGGGTTTGGACGTTGCTTAGAAAGAGTGCACATTTGTCGGCGGGCGATGAAGGAGCTTATTCCCTTGCAAGCAATTACTTGTAGCAATTGGATGATCCAATTCAGTTCTAGTAATCGCCCATATTTCTATAAAATAAAAGCGATCACGTGGTATGTAGCTGTGCTTTTGTTGATTGTTTCGACATCCTCTACCAAGTTACTAGGCCCTAGTATGCTACCCAAACTTATCATGTGTGTCGCCAGCGAAACCCAATGAGTAGGAGTATGTATCCTGATGCGTTTTCTCAAACATTGTATTCCCGGACTCTGCGCTCAATGTTTCAACTCGCATGAAAATATTTTTCAGTTGGGTCCAGTAGTAGCTGCAACTCTCCTTGATACTACGTAGTACAAAATAAGTTTGGTGAGGCATTTCGCCGATTAGGAGCTTTTCACGGTCTGTCTGTCGGTCTGTCAGCCAGGGTAGGATGCTCACAAACGGTGTGGTACTACACCACCACCACCACATTTTCGATGTATTTCGAAGTAACTCACCCATCGTTCAAGTCACGAGCATTAGTCGTTGAAAACACGATTAAGCGGAATCTGTCATACCGCCACGTGTCATACTCAATGTGTACCCGGTGACCATTTGAAAATGTCAGTAGATCAACAAAAGCAAGAAGAAAAAAAATGTTATGTCAACTGCGAGAACTTTTGCACTGCTAACCAGTAGCTGGACTCTTCTAGTAAAATTGCTCGCATGTGATTGCTTTGTTTATGTTGTTTGGTCCGTGTGATGATCCGAGTGGTAGTGTCGTCCCGCCGTCGTTCCCTCGTGGCCCCGCTGCAGTCAGAATCCACAGCAAGCCGTCGCTTAATAGACCGCAACGCCGCCAACTTGGATCCGTTTGCAACCTGTTCTCGAGGCCTCTTCTTTGGGGTCTCCATCTCTGGTGACTTGATAATTGGTGGAGGAATTGAGCATCCTTCGTTCTGCTGCTTGTCTGTGTCAGTTTTGCAAGATTTCGGGGATGGCGGAGACACGATGCTGTGTGTGAGTGGGGGGCTGGTGGCTGGTCTGTAGATCTTGAACTCGCGCTTGGCTAACCAGGAGGAGTACGCACTGCTACCGGTAGCTGCCATTTTAGACTCAAACGACAATGATTTCCCGCCAAAATTCAAACGTGGTACGATGTACCACGTTTGAAATCGTGTCTAATTTAAAAATATGCTTCGACTAATGACAAAAACAAAACAAGCATACACTTCGCTACAAAGCGTCACTGCTATATAGATGGCGGCGTCCGCGTACCAGTTGTGGCTCAAGAAGCGCGAGTTTAAGGCACCGAGACCGTCCCCCAGTCCTGCGTCGAAGGGTGTCACCTCCCTCGCTCCTAATCCACCCAAGGATCTGTCGCAAGATTCTTCCAAGGACGCACAGGACGCACCGAAGGACGTTTCTGCCAAGCTCCACTCTGTTTCTGCCGTGGAGAAGACGCAAGTGGCTGTCAAGTCGGTTGCTAGACCATCCACAGTGAAGAAGAGACCCAGAGGGTGGCTCGACAGTCGAGAAGAAGCTGCAGATGCTGACGGTAAGCAACCTCCGGGTGCTAAAGTTGCAGGATGGAAGCTCCTGCACAGTGAGAAGGAGGGTGTAATGAAATCGACGACGCTTGTGTTGACGAGTACATCAAAACTGCTGAGACGGTCGTCGGCAAAGACAGAGTTGGAGAGAGCAGTATTGAGTAGCAGAAATGAATCTATGGAGACCAGTGATGCTCAGCATGTGGAGGTGCCTTCGGTGGTGTTGAAACAGAAGCGGAGAAGAGGGGCGGAGGAGCATGATCGTGGTGACCGCAAGACGAGACTTTTTCGCTTTGATGCAGTGCCGAAAGTTGGTGATGAAGTTGGTGGTAAAATTTGTGAAATGCGAGGTGACAGACAGGTTCAAAGCCCAGTTCAGCAGAAAGAAGTGGTAAAAAGGATGCGGACGCTGGAAGATGGTGTAAGTAATGACAGGACGACGAAGAGACTTCGGTTTGATCGAAATGACGCAGAGGAGAACGATGGATACGTGGAACCGACTGGTTTGCCGCCAAAGAGTCCGATGAAGAAGAAGCAGAGGAAGATGCGGACTGCGATGTTGGATGAAAGTCAGTACTGGATGGCAGTTGACAGGTTCTCCCATTTGACTTAGAAACATGGATGGATGGACATGGCGCGCGACTGCTTGGCTTAGAATTTATTTACCTTTCGATGGAATGATCTTATTATTCTCGATGGTCAAAGTCTGAACGTAATGGAGTTGGCTCTAAGTTAGAATTTCGTGCACCAAGGTTAGAGACTCTAACTTTGGTGCACAAAATTTAGGCGCAAAGTTCCTATTATTGTGAATGGTAGCTGATACCGGATTGTCGAATAGCGCTTCGGAAAATGAATAGTACCTCAATGAAGTGTGAATATTTAGCAGAGTGCACCTCGGGAGAGCACCTCCGTCACGCTGAGATGTCGACCGAAGAAAACATGGAGCTCCAACTATTTTTTTTGTTTACCTGCTTTCGACTGTATTCCATGATTCTCAAGCACTTACAGCTAGTAGCGTGTGACGCATTGACAATGTGGCATTGTGAATCGCAATTTGTGATAGTGTTTGTGATAGTGGTGGCCTCAACTCACTCTTACGGGACAGCACACAGCCATCCCGTCGGAACAATCCCAGTGCTACGAACGCATACAGCACAACGTGCCTCAGCTCACTCACTGCACAAAATTGACCGCAAAAAATATTTCATCGATATCTACTGTACCCTAGCTTCTCTGGTGCCTAGTCCGTTTTGAACTTTGGCCCAAAAACGAGAAGGGGGTCGTACGTGGGGCCTTTGAAGTTCTCGTAGAACCTTAGATAGTTGACGTAGATGCGGTAGTTCTTGTCGTAGGGGCCGGTCGTCTCGCGAACTTTGAGCTTGTCGTACATTTTGGCTGGGGTCCTCTTGTTCGATACCCAAATTGTGAAGCGGAACTGCCAGTATGCGGTTCGGAAGAAATAGTCGAGCTTGTTCTTGACTCGTCGATAATATCTGACGATTTTCCCCCACGCGCCCTGCTCCATCCCAATTCCGATCCCGCCCACGTAGATCGTGCTCGTGTCATCTTTTTTTCCGAGGTTTATGAGATATTGCTTCACGCTTGCTGGCACGATACCCCTCTCTTCATAATTCTCCAGGTTGTTGACAGCAGCTTCGTCAGCCTCAGCATCGTTTCGCAGGAATCTCCTTTGGGGGGGGAAAGTCAGCAGTTGATAGTGGTCCAGTCTTGATCAATTCCGAGGTCGTGGCAGTGGAGACAGCGTCGCAGCTCGCTACATGTAGATGTAGAAGGAGGACTGCGGCCGCTAACAAGACGTAGTTTAGGAACCGCATGCCCACGGTTTGTTCTGCGAATGGCGCCAAACTCCAAACTGCGGCATTTCAGCCGTTAGCCACGAATGGCGATTGCATATCCAGTTGTCAAAATCGTAAACACACCCAATCAACCGACCGCAAGGACATGAGTGTGCCAGTCGGTCCTATCTCAAGATTGGAGCATGTGTGCAGTGCTCACTAAATGGAGGATTTTCCATAATCCAGTAGATATCTATTGAATAAAAAACTACTGTCTCGACATTACCTTAAGTTCAAATTTTCCAGCATCCTAGCATGTTCTTAGTTCTCTGGTTTTAACCCTACCATCCCAAAGTAGTTTTGCTTCGTGGAACTCGTGCAAAACTGTGTCAGAAACCTCGCGACTGCAAGTAATACTGAGAAAACCGCAGATGCACCTACGCCCTCCATGTCATGCGTCAGAAACTGCCTCAATAATGAGGTGTCCTTACTGATTTCGAATGCCCCTTATACTTTCCTAAATTGTGAGTGACAGCACAACTTAAATCAGCTTAGCAATAGTGCCAACAAGCAAAGGTAAATGAAGCGGGTGGATACTCTCTTTGTGCACCGATTGTGTCTTGCACCTGCTTATTTAGTATATTTGAAAACTATAGCAGTTTTCTGGCAGCACGAGAGCATTTTTTTTTTTTTTTTGGGGGGGGGGTTCCAGGCTCGATCGCTCACTCTAATGTAGTCCACAGCTCAGTTAGAAAAAGTAGGTAGACCCTCATAAGCTGTCCCCACGTGTGCATGTGATGAAAACAGTTAACTTAACCAGAAGACTCTGTTGCTTCCTCAGAAGTTAGAAAAAGTTCCTCAAAGGTAAGTAGCGCCCATGTCATTATGTTAGCGGAAGTATCAAAAAGTGCTTCCCCCAGGCATTGATAGCTCAGGATTCGATAAGTACGCATTGGTCCAATTCAGTAGATATCTACTGAATTATGGACATTTGAAAGTTCTTCTCAGATTGGAGGTTATTCCATAATCAGTATCACGGAAGATCTTCGGCTGGTGAGTCATGTGCAACATAAGGAATTCGAAGTTGAACCACTTCGGCGGCAAGACAACTCGCGAAACGCGTTTACAGACAAGCCCCTCCTTAGTAATCCCTTCAAGCGGAATACCCGCTTGACAGACGCGCGCGCGCAAGAGATCCCGTGATGTCGAGCGCTTCGCCACGGGCTGCCGTCATCAGCCCGCCCATGTTGGCATACAGCCACCGTGTTGCAGCGAGAAGGGCACAGCGCCATGCGAACGCCGCACTCCGACTAGAAAAACTACGCGAGCGCCTACGCATCGTTCACTACATCTCGGGCGAGATGTACAAAAGCAAGAAAAAGAAGGTGAACTACACAACCATCGCGAAGCATTTTGGTACGAGCAGTACGACCATCTCGCGTGTCTGGGAAGCTCGCGACAATCTGGAGTACGGCATTCCTGGCCCGCGCAGGGATGATCCCGAGATGCCGCCAGACCTTGAAGAATAGGTGGTGGACGTGGTGTTCCACCCACCACCTCCACCACTGACAGACAACCAAGCTGAAGCCAATGACTCTGAACGTCCTACAATACTATCTACGCTGACTGGAGTCGTCAAGGGAGCAACAAAGGAACTCTATATCGCTGGCGTCAGCTTCACGGACGATGAATTAGGCCAGTCAGTCCTTGATGCAGCTACCTCCGGAGTAAGGGTGAGAATTTATCTAGACTACACCCAAGCGAGGAAGTACCCAAAGTGGCCACGGCTCTTCGTTGAAAGCAACATGATAGAGGTCAACTTCCGCACGCCAATATCTTATCAGATGCATACCAAGTACTTGGTTGCAGATAGGCTACAAGTGTGTGTTGGCTCCGCAAACTTCTCTACAAACGCGCTGGAGAAGGATAGCGAGGAACTGGTGCTACACCTCCAAGGACGACGAGTCGCTTCGTATTTCACGGTGGATTTCGAGTACCGCTGGTTGCATGGGTCGCAATACTTCCTGAAGAAACATCTCGAGAAGCCGACGCCTGCTGCTGTCTTCTCTGAATAAGAGTTTTGAATAGTGTTCGCAAAATACGTCCAATTGGACAAACTTTCCGGACGTAAATCGATACATTGTCCTATAGCTGTCCGGAAAATCTGCCATGTATGTTAGTGGCTTACTTCGAACTAGCAATTCTGCGAGAAAAAAAACTGCGAAAAAGTGTACGTTGAAATTCATTTGGAAGCTCGCAGCAGCTTTTGGCAGCTCATTTACCAGTTCGCCATCTACTACCACAAGCAGGCAAGCAAGCAACAAGAACACTTCCAAGAACCACCAGCAGCCGACACCATCATGACGGACACCGACAACAATCAGTACCATCGAGAGTTCTCGTCCTGCTCCTTCAGCGACTCGTCCATCGTGGACGACAATGGCCGACGCGTGGCAAGCACGCAGCGCCGCTACGAGGACTCGACAGGCCGCCTCAAAGCCGTGGATGAGCGCCGGATCGAGGACAAGAAGCTGCGCTCGACGTGGAACCGCTCGGGTCCGAACGACGAGGGCCACTACGAAGCCGTGTGCTCGAGCGGTACCCCCGGCGAGTTCGAGGCGATGTGGCAGCAAACGCCGTTCGGTGAGGTGCAGAAGAAGACTATCGAACAGCAGCAACCAGGGCAACAGCAACATGAACATCAACAACAGCAGCAGAAGTTGGGACAAGGTCAACAGAAGCAACAACAACAGCAGTCGAAGGCGGAGGCTGGTCCAGAGGAGACGCCGGCGGAGGAGTAGACAGGAGACTCACCGACGTCGTAGGGATCGATTTCTTGAATCCCGGATAGCTGGCATATCATTGAGGTAAAAAAATAAAATAACGAGGTGCATCTAAGAACCGAATCGATCACTGCTTTTTTTATGCTTCCTCGATATGCATCGGCTTCGAGTTGAGGTGTTTGCGCTCCTCACTCGGATGCGTGCCTGAAAATATTCTTTGGATTCAAAACATTCTGGATAATATCTTAACAGTACATCCATATTATAACTTTACAGGGAGGGGTGGCAGGCGCCATACACAATCAACCAAAAACCATCAATTTGATCCCAATTCTCAGCTATGTAGTCTCAGGCACAGCTACACCTCTATTTTGGAGTTGGGGAACCAAACACAATGTCCTCCGCGCACACAGCGACAACAGCGCATTCCATACATACTTCTTATCATCTGTTTCTCTTTGGGCGAACAGCCGACGTTGCTGCCACACCAACTTTACCTAACGGACATTTAGCGGAACACTATGACATACTACTCCGTTCGGAAAACAAAGCACAATACCAAACTTTCTCTGCACATTTTTTCTTATTAGCGCAAAACAAGGTGTAGATCGTACCAAAAGCCGGTGTTAGCCTTGGCCATTCGTTTGATGTGCCCAAATCTGTCTGGAACGTAGAATTCAGGTTGCAATGGCTGGTTGACCAGCGCTGGAGGGAAATCTCAAGCTAGTACAGAAAGCCTCACAACAGATTTCGCCCACCCTCGCCCTAAATTCCAAATCATCACCATGGCTAAGCCTACTGCTCCACGCAAAACCAAGCTCGCCGACTCTGAGCGAACCAAGATCCTGGGTGCGTTGCTACTGCGCTCCAACGAAGGACAGCTCAAGCGCGGAGATCTATCGGCTGTCGCTGCAGCGGAGGGCATCGACCCCTCCACCATTTCCCGCCTTTGGACCCGGGCAAAGGCGGAAATGGCACGCACTGGCTACTATACATCGCCGTCACGCAGAGGCCGTTCTGGAAGGCCAGCGTCGGATCATTCGCAAATGCTTGAGCGGCTGCGTGGCGTCGATGTCGAAGAGCGATCGACAGTGCGCTCTGCGGCAGCTGCATGCGGCATGCCCCCTACCACACTTTTTGAGCAGCTCCGTCAAGGCAAGTTGCGCAAGTTCACGAGCGTGGTGAAGCCCGTTTTAACGGAAGCTAACAAGCACCAGCGCTTGCAATTTTCTCTTTCTCACATACAACACGATACAATGCTGTTTGACAGCATGGTTGATACCGTGCATGTCGACGAAAAATTATTCTACATTACGCAACCTACTCGACGTTTTTTCCTACTTCCGGATGAAGCTACCCCTGTACGCCGCCTGCGGAGCAAGCGATACATCACCAAGGTGATGTTTCTGTCTGCTGTTGGCCGCCCTCGGTACGACCCGGCCACACAGCATGTTTTCGATGGGAAATTAGGCATTTGGCCATTCGTTGAACGAGTACCTGCTCAGCGTTCGTCAGCACGGCGCCCTACGGGGACGGTTGTCACCAAGGAGATTTCTGTTACTAAAGCAAGCTACCGCTCTATGCTTATTTCTAACCTGCTACCAGCTCTACGTTCTCGTTGGCCTGGGGCGACGAATGACACGCCCATTTTCATCCAGCAAGACAATGCACCAGCACATATTGCCGCTGACGATGCAGCATTTGCAGAAGCTACTGCTGCTTCCGAGTGCAATGTGGCGCTGCGGAACCAGCCTCCTAACAGCCCTGATCTCAACTGCAACGACCTTGGGATTTTTTCAGCAATTCAAGCGCGCCAACGCAAAAATCGCGCACGCACACTTGATGAGCTTATTGCTGCGGTTGTTGAGGCGTACTGGGAACTACCACCGCGCACCATTAACGCTGCTTTTCTAAGTTTGCAGTGCTCAATGGATGATTGTATCGCTCAAGGGGGAGACAATAACTACAAGCCTCGCCACATGAAGAAAACAAAGCTGGAGCGGGAGGGAAGACTTCCCGTCTCGATCCGTTGCTGCTCTCGTGCAGAGGAGATAATCATTCAACCAACTGTTGTGTAGGTCCATATACATACTTTAATCAAGTGATTTTTTGTGCTTTGTTTTCCGAACAGTGGTCACAGTGGTATTGTGCTTTGTTTTCCGAACGGAGTAGTACCATCTTTACCTAACGGACATATTGCGGAACAGTGTGCCACATTAGTTGTACCTGATTCTGCCAACAGCTTTCGAAGATCATAAAATGAGGGGCAAACCCATCGAGGACGCGACATGGATAGCCGCTGTACATGACGTTGAACAGGGAACTCGAAACCTGCGAGATGCAGCAGTGCATTATGGAACTGCGACGACATTGCTCCATCGACGAGTCAAGGAGCTCGTCTCCGTTGCGGAAGCTAAACGTGGACCCACTAGCTGTGTAACAGAGCAAGACGAGAAAACAATTGTCGCTGAAACTAAACTTCACGTGCATCGAACCGGCGAGCCACTACATCTTGCCGATCTAGGGCAACTAGTACGACAACTCGCCCTGAAACGAACTGACAATCAAGTGCCTGACGAATTTCCGAATCAAAAATGCCTTCGGCGGTTTGTCCAAAGAAACCCAACAATAACTTCATTTATCACGCATTCTCGGAAATTGTGAACCGACATTCCACCACTTTCTGGCTAGTACGTACGGAGACCACATGATAAATGCATTAGGCTAATCTCCTTGGTGTGTAAACGTATTTCACGGCCACATTATTGTACATTGCTTGAAATCGCTGGGGACATCGCAATCTACGCAGCCATCACGACCGAGACCACGAGACAGCCGGGCCACATACAGGTCCCGCAACGTTCGAGATGGCCGCTGACTGCGTCGACTACAGCAACGATGGGTGCGTGACCAGTGCGCCCGCGCTCACCGTAGCGACCGCACCCTGTGGTTGAACTTATTGCTCACGTGCTTTATTTGGTGGTGTTTGTGATTGGGTTTGTGTTGGTGTTGGTGTACGTGGCGGACGGCACGGCGGACATTGGATGTAAATGCAACATGGTGTAGCGAGTATGACCAAGATCACTATGCACTGGCCAAGCAGATGGTAACGTGGATTGCCTTTGCTGTATTTGCATGAAATGCGGCGGCAGCAATTGTCATAAAAGACTCCACAATGAATGGCCAGGGTTGGGATGGTATGAAGGTTGCCGGTACAAGAACAAGTTCGAGAGCAGAAGTGTCAGAACGGCAAACAAGGGCGAGCAGTCATAGTAATAACCAAGGGTACTATTGCATTATTGGCATCACGCTGTTGCCTTTCAGCTGCATACTAACACGTCTTTCTCTTGTGTGGGTTTTCAGTAGTCGCCTTCCACTTGAAAGCGTTTCAGCTCGTCGTACAAATACTACCATTAGCGAGGTAATGCCAAGAATTAGCTGCAAGGGCCATGCCGCACGTTGTCCGAAAAAGGACTGCTTGAAGTGCAGTAAATGTGGCTGCGAACACGATGGAAGAGCAATCGCGGTGAAAACTAATGGTCGTCGAGGGCGACCAACCGTTCGAAAAAAGCTATATTTCCTGGTGCCCAATGACGACAGTGTTGGTTTAGTACATACCGTTCAAAGTGGTGCAGCTGATGAATGTTCACATGGTGAAGGTGACGTGTCTGTCTATGATGAAGACTGTGGTTTACTCTCAAATGGCACTCATAATGAAGTTGAACTGGTGGAAAATAACAATACGGTTGGTCACGAATGCGGGAGTTCGATTGAATCACCGAGTGATACAATCGGCATTGGCAGCATCGATCCTCGCGAGATTATTTTGAGTGATAGTTGTGTCGGATCTCAACAGTACACATCAATGACCCAAAACAGAGTTCGGAAAACGACTGCGTCTGGTTATTTTGCTAATTTGTTGAGCCCACCACCTCTCACTCCGACTCCGACTAAGCGTGTTGTACCTTCGTGGCAAAGAACGATGATGTTTTTCGGAGAAAGTGAAGATGATGTAAATTACGTCGCGAAAAAATGCCTCGCCTGTCGTCACGATCAACGATACCTTTGTGGTCTACAGAAACTATCCTGACACCCGAGCAAACAAAACGACGAAAGGTGATCATGAATTTGTATATGCGAATGTTGACATGCATTGCGGAGTCATTCTGTGGACCTGGGGCTGCGGAATCAGCGATTCTAATGTTTGCGAAATGGATAGCGCCATTCAAGGGTGTACGCGAGGATAGCTCCGAGACACTGCTGATTTCATCGGCGCGGGCAATGGTCTTAACGAAGAAAAACTCTGTAGAGAGGCGCGCAATCCGAGCAGTACTGTGTGCTTCAGTTTCGCACCAACGGCTTACGTGTATTACTACCCGAGTGCCTTATTTTAATATAAGCCGTCCGACGTACGCTCGAGCCCTTGACGAATACGAGTACCTCCTCTGCAAGGGGAACATGACAAAAGAACCATGGTCTCGAGCCAAAATAAAAAATGAATGCGCGGACACAGCAATCCAATTTATTCTTGCAGAAGACAATGCTGCATTTCTGTCATGGGGATCCAAACGCATTAAAGTGGATGGTGTGAAATACGAGGTTCCGTCCATATTACGAAAGAAAAGCGTGTCACTGATGTTTGACCAGTACAAAGCCACTCGCCAATCCAATTCATCATTGAAGCGGTCTACATTTTACAAGCTCTGTTCTGTGTTGACGCACGGGACTGCTCAATCCCGTAGACTCGTCGACTACGTCACTGGGATTTTAGTGAATGACACGATTGGCATGATTAATCGCGTTATTGCCGCTTTTCTTCCTAAAAATGGCTGCGAACTTCACAAGAGATTTGCAAGTATTGAAAGCGTGGCTGAAATATGGCAACTTTAGCGACATCGATGTATCGCACCAGGACGATGCGTACGTGTCCGTCCAAGCTTGTCCTCGCCTCCTGGCAGAATTTGGATTAACGTCGCCTTTGCCTGATAACCTCAAGCAAAACGTATATTGCAGTGCGTGCACAAGTTTGAAGAGAATAATGGATGGGATTTTTGAGCAATTGAAATCTGCTCAATTATCAGAGGAAGCGCTATCAGTAGTGACGGATTGCTACAAAAAAATTGATTTGTTTATGAGGCATCGTCTTCGAGTGGTAAATCAATAGCAGGCACTTCATGAACTCTTTCAAACAATGAAAGCACGAATCATTGAAGGTACGGGCTCAAACGAAGTTCTCCTGGTTATAGATTTCAAAATGAAAGTTGAGCCTTTGTACTTCCGTGAAAAAAACACGGACCATTACGGAAAGCGTGGTATAACGTGGCATGGAGCGATGGCTCGCTTTTTGAGCCTAGAGTCCAATGATGAGAACGATGGATTGGTGGCAGTGGAAAATAAAGTATACTTTGACCACATTTCTGCTGGTGACAACAAGCAGGATCGTGAAGCTGTCATTGCGTATATGGAGGCCACTATACTGTCCATCAAACGGGATCTCCCTAATTCTACCAATATTACTGTGCAAAGTGACAATGCTACGAGTTATCAAAACGCATTTGTCGCCCATATGATTCATGTGTTGGCGAGTGCATATAGCGTAAATATTTGCAGGTTCATACACACGGAAACCCAAGACGGAAAATCCATGCTTGATGCCCATTTTGCCCAAGGAATGAGGAAAGTAAAGGCTTGGGTTCAACAAGGGCACGATTGCTACACACCACATCAACTTGTTGCTGCTTTAGGCGCTGATGGAGGACTATTCAATTCGATAGCTGAACTAGTGGAGTACAAACGGGAAGCTACCGCAGATCTACATCGACAAATTGCGCCCATGGAAAAATCTTTTAGTAAACTGATAAGACGGGTGAATGATCTCTTTTATGAGTATACGCAGCCAGAAGAAGTTGGAAACACGAATGGTAACGCATCCACTATCGTTGATAGTGCCAAGTCCAGTTTTTGCCTTAATGACTCAGTGAATTTTTGTGTGCGCGCATTCGCTTACTCTGGTATTGGAGATGGAATTCATATTGTGATTGATTCCCAGACTTTGAATTGCTCTCTAAGGAAAAATACGCCCAGAAGTTTTGGCTGGACGGCTACGGAAATCGCCGACCAAAGGGCTTCAACCCAAGAAAACTTACAAGAAGATGGTGTCTTAGACATGACGAGCAGTACAAATCACGATGAAAGCAAAGTGACAGCTGTCGATGAGGAATACCTGTCGGATTCAGACTTTAGTGACTCAGACGAGAGTATTTTGGGATCTAAAGCAATCGCCGATGAGGAAAACACATCTGTAACTGTGGTTGGTTTTGTGACTGGTGTGGAGATAACTACCTTTGGACGGATGAGGAGGCGAGCACAACCGAAAGTAAATGAACGTCAAACCAACGCTTTGCACCCTTGGAATGGTGAAAAGCCAGTCAGGTATGAAAAAAATGTAGTATCGTATGCTAAGCGAAGTTTGCTTGACATGAAACATGCCGGAGATCTCACGGTAATTGCGTCATCGGAACTGTCGTATAAATTGATTGAGGTTGGACGAAGGTATGCTGCAACGTGTTTGCTGCCGATAATTTTCGAACAAGGCTGGGCAAGGCGGCCACCTAAAGGAAAGATGTACGGAGCCAACTATGTCGCTTACTACAAAGATGATATTGGTGAACTTTTCCAACGAGGAGTAGATGTCCTGTCAAATAAACTTGGTCCGGGAAGGATGCTTGAAATTATACAGGCGAAGTATCCCTCGCGGTTTGCTTTCCCCAGCATCAGTCAACTTCGCGCAGAAATATCAAAGTTGATGAAAACACGAAAAGAATCGGGTCAGGAAAATAATTGCGACGGCGAATCCATTCACGCGTCGGGCGATTCTGCAACTCCACGCGTAAAGCCGAAAAGGAAGCGCACGGTAATGGATACTACTTACGCAGTATTTCTCAAGCGGCTTGTAGATTCTAACCCATTTATTGTTGCCAAGCCAGCTATCGAACAATTTCGAGAGGCGTTCCCGGATTCATTAGCTGTCGAGGACTCCACTATACGGAACAAAGTATACGTCTTCAAGCGTCAACGCACTATTAAACCTGCCTAATTTACAGAGATAATGAAGATGCATCCAATACCACGCCGATTGTCTTGACAATACTCCATAATGTTGTCGGTACTTCATGATCAACACCATTTCTGGTCCCGAGGCTGTATTCACATCCTGAAGGAGGTGAACATTGACAAAATGTTGTACGTTTTGGCTGGTGAAGATACCGGTGCGATCGAAATGGTGCAGAAGGCCATGATTGGCGCGAACACACGCAAGCTGCAGTGCCGCCGTGGTGAAGATTACGGTCAGCACCACCACCACCACCACCATCATTATCATCTTGAGTCTTTCAATGAGCAGCGTGCCACGGCCGTGTACAGCAGTGTACTGCTGTACACGATTTTGCCGTTCAGCTTGGATGGCCAAGCACATGGGCGTCACCACCAGCAGCATTCCAGCCAGCACACGCACAATCTTCATCTCGACGAGAGGTTGCTCCAGTAGAAAAGTTAACTCGCGTCAATCCCCCCCTGCGCGGATTGTTGCTAAAGAAACGTTGCTGAAGTTCAAAACTCCATTGTCACTGAAGAGTCACACGGTTAATTAAACCGCCTGCGGTCAGCAAAGAACGGAACTGCATTGCGTCAAGAGGCTCTCTTCGCGTAGGAATTGCTTGTATGAAATGGTCTTTTGGTTCATGCACTCGAGTTGGTAGACATCCACGAATGCCATTCTAACCTAATGTGCAGCTAAAAAATATCGGAACTTGTTCCGATGTAGATGAAAGTTCCTGTTCCCTCCCCTTTTCGGTCAATTATGTAAAGTTGCTATTTGGAGGTACTGTCAAAATCTCGAATCCGGATAAAACGCTAAATCTAAAATTTAAAACCCAAATACCTTTTTAAAACGTTAATTCTAAATCTACGGATTATAGCACTTTGGTCATTTAGTTGGACACAAGATGCCGCTCGACAAATGGAAGAACTGGTTGCGACGAATAAAGTCGTGGGTAGTTTGTTGTATGTGGTGGAGAAGGTGGTGCTCCATTGGTGTGTTCGATTTTTTTTTTACTGTAACAGAACGACGATGACCAGCAGCGCGGCATGAAAAGACATTTTTGTACTGGTCGTTTTAAGTAGTCACGCGTAGCTGTTGTTTGGGTCCTTGCTTCCGGCCCAACTTCTCTCGTAGCTCTCGCTGCATGGTTCGAAATCCACTCACGGATTGGTCCGACACACCTGTCGAGTTAGCTCGAATAAGGAGTTTTGCGATCCATCTGAGGTGTTCCTTAATGTCGACGGGGGTTAGCTTTGCGTCTTCAATTGCCTCGTCGACTGCGGCGTCCTCAGCCGTGTCTATCACTGTCTGTTGTACAACCATCTCCGACCCCGCAGAAGTCTTCATCTGTGGGCTCGTCGATCATATTCTCCTCAGGCGGATTGAGAAGCTCATCCAGTGACATTAGGTTTGATGTCATGGGTTTCCCCACAACCTGGTGTTTTGACTGTCCGCACGGATTCCAGTATCAACACCACCTCTTTTCCAAGTTTTCACTCACCGATTCGCTCTTCAGTTCAACCAGACATAGATAGTGTTCGTGATGTGTTTGACGTTGCACTTGCAGTTGAGACTCAACGCTACAAGTAGATGCTTTCCTACTTTCGTTAACTCTCAATTCATTCTCAACTTTTCCAGCTACATCTCAAGTCAAGACCTTTTCGACTAGAACTCAAGCGGACTAATTGAGTTTCCACAACTTCGTGACATTTGATGTATGCAGGCGCGACATCAGTGTCATGAGGTCGTTGGTTACCGCGTCGTCTTCTTCCGATTCCTCGAATTCGCACGTGTAGCAGTCGAGAAGACCTGTATGCTTCCAGGTGTTGAAAAATATCGATGAAGGCATCGAATTCCAGTACTCAATACTCCACACTACTGCCTGACGAACGTCCACCTTGTACAACTTGGCTGCTTTCGCCATGTCCATCGTAGGATCCGTTTCAAGTAGATCCAGCGCGTGCTGAATCTGTCGGCGTCGGTAGTAACGTTTAAACGCAG
Organism: Phytophthora agathidicida; assembly: GCA_025722995.1. Taxonomy (NCBI): domain Eukaryota; phylum Oomycota; class Peronosporomycetes; order Peronosporales; family Peronosporaceae; genus Phytophthora; species Phytophthora agathidicida. The sequence continues at coordinate 73,417 of CP106977.1, read as the reverse complement.
AAACTAATCCAGCATCAAATGGCTGGCGCTTGCTGGTCGTGTTGGGCGGCAGGAAAGCCATCTCAACATTTGTTAGCGCTGCAGGCTCATAGCCGCCATGGACTGTATCAGATATAGCATAATTAGAGGGGTACCCATAATTATGGTTTAGGACAGGTTAGGATAGTATACAAATATCAAGAGCAGAGTAGGATGGTCTGTGGGAGCTTCCTAACCATCCGAACTGCGGGGGCGGCAACCCACTCACTTCTCGATTCGGCTGCCCCCTCCAACATCGCCTTCCCTTTTGAAATATGGACAGTAGCATTGTCAACAATCAGCAACACGTTTCGATGTTGTGTTCTGAATTTCGTGTCGATATCATACAGCCATTTGCCGACAATCGCCCTTGACATCCACGCCCTTGCACTGTTCATGTAGGTTAGCTCGATAGCTGTATCCTTTTTGAATCCTTGCGGTTTTAGATTTTCAGATGAACAAAGTGGGGAGGCGCTCAGTTCCGTCCGCGTTACACGTAAACGCTATCGTAATTCTTGTCTTGTCTTTCTGCTTGCCGAAGAGACGCTTTCATGCGAGGGTACGGTCGGGCGGCATCGATAAAAAACCCGGTCTCGTCCATGTCGAATATGTAGCGTTGCTCGCACTCTTTCACCTTACGCTGCAAGTCGATGATGTGTGCATCTACAACTGCTCCACTCTCACCGTGCATCTTAACGGCGCCGAAACTGTTTCCCGGCTTGGATGAATGGTCGCCGTGAAATTTACCGGTCCACAGTGCTGTGGGTGGACCCGCCAGCGTCGTCTGAAAACACGAATGGTACGTGAAAGGCCGCAATGAATGTACATAGTGCTCACCCTGAGTGCAGCCAGCGTTTACCGAAAAAAAAAAACTCGACTTCGGCATGGATATGGTACTGTACACGTATATTTGAGTACAAGCCCTCAAAAACTGGCAATGGACCGGGTTGCGCAGGTCGTCCGATATGAACTCGCACCAGCCTCGGTGCCGGACTGTAGGACGGTATCCGGAACCCAGCGATACGTAATTTTCTTTATTGGGGGGTCTCGCGGGAATCCGGAACCTGGAGGTTGCGGGGCGCTGGTGGTTCGTTGCTTCTATCACGAATATGCAAGTTTGTTGGCTGCTCAGAATGTCTTTCGCGGCCGAGTCCACCACTGAACATTTGGGTCTCAAGGCGTGCGCTAAAAACCACTGGGTTCCACTGCATGTGGTCGGCAACAGCGCTATGATAATTCGACAACAACGTCAGAGGAAACCTCCAACAGCAGCACATCTCCTGTTAATCGTTTGGCAGAGTCGTCGCATAGCGGACACCCTGGGTGTCAGCTCGTGATGACATCACTTGTGAGAACACAAACTGCAAACACATTGGCTAACATAGCTGTGGTGGAGCGAGTTTTGAGGAATGCGAGTGATGGGAACTGATGCAGACTCAGATGTCACAAGTTTGGATTAATGACACGGGATTAGATCTGAACCGACTTGATCCTGGATCCAAGATCCCAAATCCACAGATGGCGAACTGGCTTGATCTAGCGTATACAGGACGGATCCAGAGCGATTGGGCGGGAAACAGCTGTGTGAAGGTAAAAGGGGCGTGTAGCCAAGTTTATTGGGTGGTTGTAAGACTAGGATGCAGTATGGGATAGGCTCAACAGTAAATCAGAACCAAATTTGCCTTGTACCTCTCAAGTGTCTTCAGGAAACGCGAGGAAACGGGAACTATATTGGTCTTAGAACGTGTAACAAGACAGGAATATTGGATCTAGTGTTGGTTTGGGTAACTGGATAACATATTCGCCAGATCCTACCTCCTGGTGAAGTACCCTCAAGCGCAGACCCTAGATCCGACGGAGTTTATTGCTTGGCCTGACGATCTCTCGGCTTATCGACAACCAAAGTTCCCATCATCGGAGGCGGCAAGCATCGTAAAGGAACCCCCGCAAAGGCTACAACACTCAGTAAGGCAACTTACCCCCCAGATCCGAGGTCGAATACTCCCTCTGGATCTGGATCTACTACTTGGACGCAGAGTGAAGATTTTCCACGCTTCTACACCCTACTCCCGCGTCTCTCCAAGACGTTCGAGGGCATCACACCACCGAACTACTTCGAGTCACCAGAAGAGCAGATCCCGCCCACCGACGGGTACACAAGGTGAACAGTTCAGCTTGATCACGGATCATAGGAGTAATCCCTCCTCTAGTCGGTGTCTGGGCGATAGTTGGGAAGTCGGATTAACCTTAACCAGATTTTGGGAAATCCTGCTACACCACAGTCGCACACTCACCATGGATCAATGGGACTGTTGCACGCATCAATCACGACATCTTGCAAGTCGTGCGTGTTCTTCTGATGGAGCTCAAGCTCGACACTCACGAGTGGGCCTACGTGCTACCGCTGGTCCAAGGCAACCTGAACCACACGCCAGTTACTTCCCTATGCAACCGATCGCCAGCAGAGCTGTTTACTGGTCTTCCTCGGCCCTCTCCGTTTGAACCGATTGTCATTGAGTGCCAAGGTAAACCTGTGGTACTCACGGCAGGCGTGGAGCTGACGACAGATCGTTTGGACCGCCTTTGCACTGACTTAGCCGCAATGCACCGTGAAGTGGTAGACGAACGCGAGAAGCGTCGACTTCACAACATGCGGAATTCGAAGGGATCCCCGTGCAATTTCTCCGTTGAAGACTTCGTTCTCTGGTCAAGGATCGACCGGCGCCTGGCTGTAGACAAGCTGCTGGCTAGATGGGTCGGTCCGTTCGAGGTGCTGGAAGCGCACCCGCACTCGTTTGTCATCCGTCACTTGGTGTCCAACCAGAACTTTGAAGTGCACTGCTCCTGGCTTAAATTCTACAGCGACAAAAGCCTGGATGTGAACGAAGATATGCTCGCGCATGTAGGTAACCAATGGATGCTTCTTGGCGTGAAAGCGTTCAAAGGACATCGCAAAGAATGTGACGTGTGGCAACTGTTGGTATCGTGGGTCGGCCTCCATGACGAAGAGGACTCGCGGGAAGGGCTGCGTGCCATGAACGACCAAGTGCCAGCCAAGGTGGTGCAGTACGTCCTGGACACAGACGACCCGGCACTGTCGACTGCCTACAAGGTGATCACTCGAGCCTAGGCGCCGGAGCGTCACCGTCAGTGACAATTACATGTCTGCATATGGATCGGCCGGGCACTGGAGTCCTTGGAGGGCTGTGTAGGGTTTATCAGGACTCCTGCTGCGTGGACGCACTCCGGCAACAGATCGTGCGCTGGTGCCGCAGCGTGGAGACGTAGAGCTCGTGGAGGAAGTTCGGCAGGGATTTGCTCGCTTGGACGCAGCGGAAGGACTCGGTGCAGTGAAACCTGCAACCACGGCTTCTACTGCGCTATGAACAAGCCGCGGAGCGCAGATCTTAGGATGGACGATGGAGATTCTCCATGGGCGCCGTAGTGCAGAACTCTAAACAGTCTGACCGATCAATACTCAATTTTGCATTTACGAGCACGCAAGCAACGCACTACAAGTATTTCGCACAAGCGGGGCACGGCACATTGGCGGATTGATGGGTCTTGGGTGTCACATTAAGGATTTTGGTTCAAAGATCGCATTGTAGGCGCCGCAAAATCGCGATTTACCGGTTTCCGTCACTGGCTCCAGTTTACCGGCTTCAGTTTTACCGCCACGGATTAACCCGTTGTGGGCTGTCCAGCAGCGGCCTTTTAGGCAAATCTGCTATCCCAGTATTAAATACTCCTTTTTGTGGAAACTCACGAGTCTGCACCACTATGGGAAACCTCAACGTCGACGGCCAATAGTGTGGAAAAGAAAACAAAAGATATTCTGGACAGCTTTTTTGCAGTACGATGGATGAAACCAAGTCCCCAACCACTGGCTACAACGAGATTCTTAGCCAGGTCTAGCAGAACAACAACTTACAACTTCAAAGGAGGAGGCATTGCTGACCCAGTCAAGAACCGTGGGTCCTAGCTTAACAATCAAGTCGAGCTTGGCAAAGGCTTTAGTACGTTAGGTTGCTTTTATACTCGTGTAGTGGATTGGAGTTGGGATAGCCTCATCCAGCACTGCAGCGGACGGCGAGTTGATCTTCAGATTGGCAGTGGCATCCCAGCCACTGCCAACGATCGAGACGATGGCTGGACGGGTGTCTTGTTGTCCGAGCTGGCAGCAAGGATACAGAGAAAAGGAGACAGTTTGAGTTTTGCTAACAAATACACCAGGCAGAAGACGTTAAGGGAGTGCCAGCTCCCCCATCCTGGTGTTCGAGTGCGAGACCCACTACAACTCGTTAAGAAGCGTGTTGTACAAAATGGCGAGGCGATGATACCGCTTTTGGCAAAGTAGCAGCAAACTTGGTGTCGATTTTGGACTTTGAAGTAACAGGAAACAGCGACATCTTGCGTTGAACAAGGGACGAATAGGATAGCAGAATTAAGGTCGCTTTAGGATCCATAAAGACGCTTTATGACAGCCGCAGTGCTGTTGAATTAAAGTCTAACGATTTCGCTGTTGTAGCCACTCATTCTAGAGTAATCTTGAGCAACTTAACCAACAAGTAAACAAACATAGCTGAACATTGTTAGCCGCACCGTGGTCGTGATGATCGAGTAAACCTCCCTGGTCTCGGCGGGGCTGCAAACGGAGTCGTTGTACACTGTTTCAAGTTACCATCACGAGAGCATGCTTACAATTCCTAGTCTCTCTCGGACCTACTTAGATGTCCAGTCACGGGTGAGGGAAGCAGTATCACGTCGTATTTACGTAACCCCATCTTCAGCTTGATCCTGTCTGGTAGCAGATGGCGGCACAATCCAGTTCAGATGGAGCGATTACTTTGCCCGCAAGCGCTGAAGTGCAAGCCGGGAAACTACGATTTCAAATCGGATGGCTTGACTTGCTTAGGCATCGTAATCTTTAATAGCGCACATTTTCCTAACAAATTGGCAACAACTGTGTTCGTTGTCTGGGTTGTACGGTTGAAGAATATGTACCTTCCAGTTCAAACGCAGGTTAGCGCCCCCTATGGTCAATGTGGAACCAAACAAGTGCACCTTTCACAGCTTCTCCGAGTTCATAAATGTAAATACCTTGTGCTTGAGCAGAACGGGTTGCGTCCTTCCCACACCGAGAAGTTGGCATTGTAACTGCGCACGACATGTATTGTTATGCAATGCAGTTGTGTCTGTCTGAGTCGCGTTCGCCACGCACATTGTGCGCATCCATGAGCAGGAGACTGAACGGGATTAGGATGATTCAGCAATGATGAGCGCTGATGTCTGTGTCTGCGACATTATACAGTCCGAGTCAGTACATGTAGTTCTCTACGGCTTGCCAGCAGTCGAACTTCGACTCGAAGAGGAAGCAACAATCGAAAAATGCACGGCTTCCGATCTCTCCATCTCGTCCGTCCTTGTCCCCATTGCCCGACGAACGACAGTCGAGGACTAGTCTCTGTGTGGCAGAAACTTACAGCTGGATGACTCGACAAATTATGGTCTAACGTAAATTATGATGACGAGCGCAGCAACGTTCGTCCTGCAGCCAATTTCCATACTGTATCTCTCGCCTATACCGTGGCTTTCATGTTTCCGCGGTAAACGTGCTAATTCAGTCGAGAGATAGACGATTTCTGAACGCCAGGCTCGAGGTACGTGCAGCTTCTGGCAGTAGTGATGACGAACTCTTACCTGATGATGAGCAAGTAGATCTGAGCCTCCGATTAATTATCTACAGTAAAATCTTCGGGATTATAGGCAGCAGGACAAGTACCTTCTCAGATATTGGTTGTGCATGGGCAATACATATTGTATTGGCAAAGTTTGCCGTGCAGTACAAAGTTGCCTCTGCAAGGGAGAACCGGACGACAAGTTTGGCACCATCGCTCCGAAGATGTGCTCGCTGCACCCCATCGCATGATGGTTGTACTCTAGCCGATTCGCATATTACGTTGTCCAACAGAAGGAACCAACCATCAGGTGCTTCACTGTGTTTTGTCTCGCGCACGAGAGGCTTCTCTGGTTCCTGTTTCATTATTCATTTTGCTTCGACCTGAGTAAACCCGAACGAGCAAGAATGCTGAGTTACAAGGAATTGGCCAACGCTGTGATGCTTCTCGCCATGGTGGGTGTTTCCAGCGCCGCGACGTCGGACCCGTCGTCGGCCAAATACTCGGTGTCTGCCTACGCAGTGGGTGACTGGGGCACAACATTGGACAAGGGCTCGTGCTGCGGCGGAAAGTACAACAACTTCGACCTCCACGCTCAAGAAATCGTGGGCAAGTTGATGGACATGCGAGCCGGTACTGGCGTTAAGCCTAAGGCTGTCCTCGGTCACGGCGACAGCTTCTACTGGACGGGCATCGACAGTCTCGAGAGCCGTGACTCGCGTTTTGCGACGACGTATGAGTCCAGGTACAACGGGGAGAACATCAAGAACGTCCTCTGGGTGAACGTTATGGGCAACCACGACTACGGTGGCGCCAACTACGTTTGCAACGTCGGCGACAAGCTCGTGCAGTGTAACAGCACGGAGGAAATGCTTCAAGGTCTGGAGAACAAATTTAAATGGCAGTCGGACTACACGAGCCCGAACGATGACCGCTGGGGTATGGATGATCATTTCTACGTCCGTCGCATCGAGGACGCTGCTACCGGTGTGAGCATCGATATCTTCAACGTAGACATGAACGACGCCGATATTGCCGGTTCCGTTGGTGTCTGCTGCCAGTGCTACGGATACGCCAAGGATGACAACAGCGGGTGTGGTAGCATTGCCCGTGGTGACAAGTACTGCTGCGGTGGAGACACGGCCATGTATGACACGTGCATGGCCAAGTTCGTGGAGTGGGCCACCGACTCGCGTACGCAACTCGCGAAGATGGCGAAGGCGTCGACCGCGACGTGGAAGATTGTCAACAGCCACTTCAGTTTCGTTCAGCACTACCACGAGGACGGCTTTCAAAAGTGGTATGACGCTCTGAAGGGAGCTGGCATCCATGCTTTCATCTACGGTCACACCCACGGTGAGAAGCACGACTACTCCGATTCGCTTCGTATGCACTTGGTCGAGAACGGAGCTGGTGGCGGTATGAAGAAGGAGTTTGCGAGTACGATCCCGGACTTTGCGGCCAAATACGTCAAGAAGGAGTGGGCGTACACGGGAGACGAATACGGTTTCTTCTCGGTGGAGGGTTCGAAGGATTGGCTCAAGCTGCAATACCACACGGCCGACAACAAGTGGAACTTCACGGAGAATATCGCGGACATGACGATCGGTGGCGTCGCGACCAAGCACTGCTGGTACGTTCCAACCGATGGCTCGGAGGGCAAAGCGTGCTAGACAGCACCACTTACTGAGTACTTCGAAATAGCACTCACTTGAAGTTGTAGTGCTTGCAGTACTCCAGAATGCGTCCGGATACAGTACCACATTCCGAGGCATCAGGGTTAACAAAAAATCAACTTCATTAGAGAACAGTTTCGTTTGCGCCTTGTTCATGGTGAACTGGCCGTGGACAAAAGCTACTTTGGCCGAGTCTCCGGGGTGTATCGTATCCCATAATGCGTTGTGCCCACTCTAAATCCCGCGAGAAAAATCTGTTCGCACGCCTTCATTTTGCAAAAATGACTCCTCGCACTTGACGAAAATTCATACTGTAGTACACAGACAGCGCTTTCAGCAACATGTAACTTGCAAAATGCTTCCCTCTTAGCATATTAAATCATGCCGAGGTCGATGCCCTTACTTTTATTCACAAGAAATGCTCAGAATAGTACATCTACCTCACGCCAAGGAGCTGGGGCGACGCAGCATGCATGCTGGATCTGACAACATCACTGTTTTTTTCAGCTGTCATATGGCGTTAGCTTCGAAACATTGAGGTACGCGAAAATGAAGTAGTAGCGTGAATCCGCTGAACCGTTCGATTTCAATTCAAGCGTCCCTTCACTAGGCTCACCAGAAGCAACCCAGCACCATTCAGCAATGCCGTCATCTCCTTATTTGGCGCCATCACAATCCACCCAACAGCAGTCTCATCGCTTAAATTCCATTCATCAAATGCCAGTTACTTGGTCAAAATGGAGTTGTGAAAAGGGTAGTACAGCCAGAGCCATTCATTTACAACACCTCGAAAGCCGTCGCAGTATGTACAAGAAATTCGCCACCATATTAGTTATTAATCCTTATATGAACATACGTTCACTAGGTCGTCTGTGACTTACGTTGGGAATACCTGTTTAGTCGGTCACTCTTCTCCCATCGTTTCACGTGGGGTGGTTACCACCAAACAGTTCATCAGGGTGTTATCGTTCTTGGCGTGGGGTGGTTACGCCGAATATTGACGTAATTATCCAAAAATATAAAACAGGTGAGACCAATTCGGAAAGGTGAGCTGGAAGACCCGTTGCCAAGGTTTGGGACCAACTTGTTGTCTTCGCACTTAGTATCACACAGAGCCAAAAGATTGTCGCCAGACTGTGCTAGATTTTGGCTAATATCGTACATCCGAGCTGCACAAAGATCGATAACAAGCTGTATTGTGGCGAGTCGGTGACCAAATCCACGGGAAAGCCAAACAGAGTCGACCCCGGGAACACCAAAGACTGTTCCCAGTCGGCGTGTGGGTCCTCCTCTCGTATATCCCCTCGAAAAAGTGGTTCTTGAACTAAAGGCTACGCTTTAGGCCCAGACTTGCGTCGGCCACACCAAGCCGCCCTCGATTCTCGAAATCACCAAGACAAGAAATCTCCAACACAGAACACTACCAAAGCAGAACTTGGCTCTTGCTCTGCAGGTCCCCGTCTCCACGTGATATATCCAAGCTCAAATGCCCCGAGCTTATCCAAATGCAACACGTCACGTACGCACACACTCTCTGTCATCTTCTTTTTAGACCCTGGACCCGGGTCTTAACAGCCTCTTCTTTCGTCGGCGAGTCCGGCTTCGGCTCACCCCAGTCACTACACTTCCACTTGCGGCTCAGACTGAGAGCCGCGTACAGGATCGTCCACTCGCACCTCAAATCCAGGAGGTGCCAGAAGTTATGGCTCGGATTGAGCCGGTCCGAATCCAGAGCACTTGCACTTCACTCTGGGACCACCCGCGCACCACGCCTTGATTCAGGCGAAATATCCCACACAGAAACAATTCCGGAACGCGGAAACCAGTCTCCACTCCAGACCCAAAGTCGTCCAGTAGCGAAAACTCTGCCAAACCTCAGAGAAGTCACCTCTTCCCGAAAAATATGAAGCACTCCACAGCACCGACCGAAGACCAGCAACCGAGAAGTGGGAATATGAAATAACAAAGCCAGAACCGTAAATAACTTGGTTAATTGAAGTTGAATTTACTTGGATATTCTCCTTGTCCTTCCACACACTTGATCTCAGTATGGCCTGCACACAAATGCGATCTGACCAACTCACTTGCGTCCTTCGGGGCAAATTGAACTCTGTTTGATATGAATCACATGCAAACGGAGACCTACAAAGATAGAGCGCCGGCTCCGCCACAAATAGCTACACTTTGAAATTAGAGAAGACATAGGCGTGCTTGAACTAGATCCAAGCCAGGAGACTTCAACCTCACGGCACCCAAACATTGGCCGAAATTCCACACTCAACCTGGAGTCGCTGTTGTCGACACGAATTCAGGACCTCATTGGTCCGTCGACCAGCCACCATCCTGGTCAGGCAGGGGGGTCGCCACCTGAGGTGTACCACTCCGCTTCAGTCAGTACAACTCTTCGGCAGACTGGACACCTGATACCATGCTGACATTCGGGATGCATAACTGGGATCCAATACTCCACGCTGGAATCCGTGACACCACATCCGGGAACAGCACCAAACTTGGGATCCGAGCACACGATCCAGGATGATACACATCGTCCTGGCATTCGCAACATCTACCGCTACTCCAAGTCATCATCTTCGGATCTGGGGACTCACACCGGGAACTCACACTAGGACTCCGAAAGTAAACTCTGGGACGTCGGAACACAAACACCACTTCCTCGGACACCTCTCGCATCCCTCAACACTTCTGGGCACAACTGCATCATCGGGACTCTGAGCGTCAGGGCTCGATGCTCGGCTCCATGCTGCCACCACAAGACACTCGGCAACGCGTACGACAACCACAACATCTGCAACACTCTGGGAGCCATCTCCACTTCCGGACACAGTAGCTCCGAGCAGCTTCTCTCAGCCCACATCTCACTCGGCTCCTTCGTGGCTGGCAACCTTTCGGTCAGATGGGTGGGGTCCCAGAAATTTGGGGCCACCTCATCACACTGGATCATATTTGTGCCCGTCTTGCTGTAATTGTCGATACCGGTTACATGTTATCATTAAAATCTCTGGCAAACTCCACGCAGTGTCGTTGGCAAACGCCACGCAGAGGCACTGGCAAACGCATTGACTTGCTGCTAACATAATGACGTAGCGCTCCATGTTGGAGGTGATGGCGCGCAACCCTTGTCTCCTACTCCGTCGAGTATACCAGCAAGTGGACCACCGCCCCCACACATCCACTACCGTAAGCTCCACAGACTCCTGCACATAGCAACAGAGGAGGCAGAGCGTGTTCGGTTCTATTGAATCTGTAAAGCATTCGTCAAACTCAAGCACTAAAACGTAAAGTTGATGTCCGCTGAAAGCGCAAGGAAAAGCGTACATGCGAGGTTGACATACAACACTTTTCGACCTTCTGCAAGCCAGCGACTACAGTTCGTGCCGGTACGACTCGTAGCGTCCTCGGCGCTGCTTGCTGCGTGGGATTCGCTTCACATGTTAGTCCAAGTGTCTGAAAGTCTAGCCCCTGGTTGGGAATGTATTCCATCCGACAGGTAAACGGTAAAATATTAACATAAATTACAGACATGGACGATAACTGGATCGATACATGGACAAAACCTAAAGTCGATACCCGGACGGTAGCACTGTCCAAAAAAATATATATACCCCACGCAGCTTGAATTTTTACGTCAATTGTGGAAACCCATCGGCCCTTATCCAGTACTAACAAGTCTTTTCTTCATCAGGCCCTCCGGCGGCAAACTCACTCAGCTTGGCAACTCGTTTGTATTGTCACCATCAACCCGAGGTCGGCTCGTCGCCTGTCATCACTTCCATTTTCAACCGGCGCCCACTTTCGTTTCGCAACCTCTTTCCGTTGGTCTGATCGCTGTTGTTGCTCAAATCACGGAGCTTCATTCACTTTCTCAGGCTGAAGTCGTTTCTTGATGGCATTGTCTCCTCCACCTTTTGTGGGCGTATTTGTTTTTACAGCCTTATATCAAGATTCAATTCTGCCCCTCTCATCGGCTTCATCATGTCTTCCTTACACCTTGTAATTTTAGCTTTGTCCTGCTGGTGTTGCCACTTTAGCAAAATTAAAACAGTCCTAGTCAACTCTCGCGGCTTCTTTCCGATTGTTCCAAACTGGGAGTTTCTAGTCTTTATGGATGGAATCTGTGTTGTTATACGTACAAATAATATCACGACTCAGTTGCCGAGTAAACCCCACGCCGTCGCTAACGAGCGACACTAGCACTGCTTCTACTGACCTTATTCACGATGTGTTGACTGCTTTTCGCTGTACATTTTTCCTGCCGGCTCCATCAAACTGGAACAAGTCTGTGTTCGCCTGCTTACCGGTGGGTCGTATGGCCCAGCACGCCCGTAAACTCGTCGTCCGACCAAACTGGACGCTTAAATGTGGCCACTCCAAGCAGCCTAGAACTAGGTTCAATGTATTAACACGTTTGCTTCTCCTTTCGTGTTACTGGCTCGTCACACTGCGTATGGCTACGTCCGTTCCCCGCTGGCTCACCCAGCTCGTCACGTCCTCACCGTACGCCGTAACGACTTCCTTCAAGTCCTCTCTCGCACTCTACTCGTCTCGACTCGTGCCCGTCCGGCACCAACCTCACGTCAATCGCCCTGCCGCTCTCGTCGCAGCCTACTTGCTACCCACTACGCCTAATCCAAAGTGAGTATCTGGCACTACTACTCACTGCTCACTGCTCGCTCCTCACTCCTCGTCACCCACCAGCCACCAGTACCGCGAGCCACCAGAGCCGCTCATTGCCCCATGCAACTCGTGGGCGCGACTTCCCACCTCAAAGATCTTCAATGCACGGCTCGCAGCGCTCGTACTGTGACTGTTCCTCGCCTCAGCTCCGTCCTCACCAAGCGGATCTTGCTGTTCAACTTCAACAAGATCTTCCGCGATGTGTTGCGGTACGTGGCCTGCGTCATCGTCATTTGAGCTCGTCTCCACCGCTAATGTTCTCAACTCCTTACAAAACTTCTATGATACCGGTAGAAACATCTGAAGAGACAAATTCAAGTGATCTACGCACTCCGGAGGTTGACACGTTCTAACAAGATCATGAATGCCGTATAATCATGAAGATCTTTCTTTGGGGGCCGGGGCCATTACCGTGTAAGGGTAAAGTTGGCTCCGGGTGCACTGCGGAGGTGTATGAGTGTCTCGGGCGAGATGATCTAAAGGCATCTGCTGGAATGGACATTAGAATGAATTCATCCTGAGGAGGCTCCTTTGGGAGCCGGGGTCATTACCATGTAACAGTAAAGTTGGCTCAGGTGCACCCGAATCCGTTCTTGGTCTCCACAACAGCAGCTTACAGCAATGGCTACGCCAATTCCCATCAGGAATTACAACGAGAAAGCGACACGGAAATTGAAAGAGGGAAATCTCGATACGAGAGATGGGTTTGATCATAGCTCGCATTGCTGCATATCAAGCTTCCAGAGGGAATTTTTTTTAACACCAAATAGTCCCCCCCCCCCTTCAGAACACGATCATTCATGCCGATCACTATCGTCAGGCCTGTTATGCGACCAGTGAATTGCTTTGTATGCACGCACGCTACACCAGTCCAGCAGATACAGTACAAGGTATCATACAACACAATGGCTCAGGCAACGAGTAGCCAGTGGCACTTGTAGCGCATCATGCGAAAGGAAAGCCAACCTCGAAATTGCCGCTCGCAGTCAAATGGAAAAATTGATTGAAGAGGGACACTTGGAAACTGGTAAAGGAAAAAAATCAGCCCATGGCCACTGAATCGCTCAGTGCAACGAGGTGGAATTGTAGGGTCAGGGCACTGCTTCGAGTACGCTGGTTGTGGGTTCCGATAACTAATGTGTTAGCGCGAATTGAAGTTGGTGCTGTTCACGCTGAAAAAAGAGCAGAGGCCCATGGTATTCTAAAGCGAATGCTGTCATTCAATTTCGTTTTTCTCATGGAGACTTTGATATTGGTGTTGGACAAAGTAAATATCTTATCGCAGATACTACAACAAAACAATGTTGACATTGTGACTGCTGTCCACGCCGTTCAAAATATACAATGTGAGCGGAAATTAACGAAGAACTTTGCACAAACCAGCGAGCATGACTGGAGTTTCCAAGCGACATGAATAAAAGCATCTGCGTTTTGCAGCAATTTACCAGAAACCAATGACACAGTAGTACCAAACAGAGATGACCCATGGCCTCGTCGTGGACATCGTAGCAGGGGCAAGGGAAAATTAAATGTTCCAGGTTCTGATACAGTTGTACGCACCCAAGCATCGCATTACAATGAGGATGTGTATCTACCTATAATCTCAGCCATTGTAGACGAACTCGACCGCCGGTTCAGCAGCGGTACGCTTACGCTTTTGGAGCTCTGCCTCCATCTCTCGAATCGCTAAGGACTTTTACCCAGATGACTTCAAAGAAAACCTCGATCGAATCAAAGATGAAGCTACACGTTTCAAAAATATAGTCGTAAGAGATTCGTGATTCTATGATCTCAAAAATATTGGTGAACTGAGTGAAAACATGGTTAGCGGAGGGTATCAAACCCTATTTCCTGTGCTGTATCGAGTGATTGAATTGGCTTGTGTGCTTCCAATATCTACTGCAAGTTCTGAACATTCATTTTCAGTTCTCAAGAGAATTAAAACGCGGCTACGAACAACAATGTGTGATTAATGGACATCAAACTTGATGCTACTGTCTATTGAGCGAGACTTATCAGGCTTGATAGATCGTGACGCCGCCTTAGACAAATTTAACGAACTCACAGTGCGTCGGATTCCCCTGTAGGCACATTGTAGGGCTGTTCACACTACATAATACACTTCATACCCCTTCAAAAGTTGAGTAATTGTCCTATTTCGTTTCGAATTAACCTTGAAAGGGGGTCATCTTTTTTGTCTTCTACAAGCAGAACAAGTTGAAGATTAACATTTTCGATGTTTTTGTTCCTAATGTTCTTTGCGTCAAATTGGAGGAGGAGGAGGAGGAGGAAGGGGCGAGTGAGGGGCCGGTGCCTCCTCATTTTGACCGTAGCTCCGGGCCTGGCCCAGTGCACAATAGTACGCAGTTTGAGTTATCGCGAGTGACGCACCAAATCTCACAATCCCCCGGGTATTATTTTAAAAATAATAACCTGGGGTTTATTCCTATAACTTTATTGATGCGCTGCAGTTGCTGGTGTATTCTTGCTGGTTTCGGAGTGCTTACATCGTTCCTGCTTTTGAATTGTATGCTTGCCCTGTGTGGTGGAGTCAAGTCGACTTCTAGCGAGCTCTTTTCAGGTTTCCAGTTTGCTCTTTCAAATCTTGCGCATTTGCCAGGCTGCTTCGTCGCAACGATAACATCACACTAGAGGGCCAGGTTGCTCAAGACATAGTGGATGGTGCCCGATCAACGGAACCAAAATTTGTCGATTTGCTGTCGTTCCTCGTCGAGTCCCAATACCTGGCGCCCACTCTCTTCATTCTTCATTTCGCTTGAGAGAGCACACGCCAAGTAGAGGTGGATCAAAATGCTGAGCTGCAATGCGTTGATTCACAGTGCGGTGCTGATCGCCGCGGTGGGGAGTTCAAGCGAGGCGGCAGTGACATCGGACCCAGCGTCGGCCAAATACTCGCTGTCCGCCTTTGCCATTGGTGACTGGGGCACTACCCCGTTCAAGGGCTCGTGTTGCTCGCGTTCGGACCAGTACAACAACTACGATATCAACGCCGAGGATGTCGTCGCCAGTTTGATGAACACTGAGGCTGGCAATGCCCCTGTCAAGCCCAAGGTCATCATTGGTCACGGCGACAACTTTTACTGGACAGGAATCAACAGTCTTGAAGGACGCGATTCTCGCTTCACCACGACTTTTGAGGAGAAGTTCGACGGCGCCAACATCAAGACGATCCCGTGGGTGAACGTGCTGGGCAACCACGACTACGGTGGCGCCAGTTACGTCTGCAATGACGGGGATAACAACGCCAAATGTGAAAGCACTGAGGCATTGATCCAGGGACTCGAGAACAAGTTCAACTGGCAGAAGACGTACACGAGTCCCAACGATAACCGCTGGATCCTGGAAGATCACTTCTACGTCCACCGCATCGAGGACCCCGCTACAGGTGTGAGCATCGAAATCTTCAACGTGGACACCAACGACGCTGACGTTCACGGCGCTATGCAGATTTGCTGCCAGTGCTACGGCTACTCCAACGGCGACAGCGCCACATGCCGCAACGCCGGACGTGGTCACCAGTTCTGCTGCGGTGGCGACACGGCCATGTTCGACGACTGCTACGCAAAAATTGCAGAGTGGGGTGCTGATTCACGTACAGAGCTAGCTGAAAAGGTGAAGCTATCGACTGCGACGTGGAAAATCGTGAATAGCCACTACGGTCCATACGATCACTACGCTGAAGCTGGCATGAACAAGTGGTTCGACGTTCTACGAGGCTCCGGTATTCACGTTTTCTTGTATGGTCACACTCACGGAGAGAAGCACGATTACTCGGACTCACTGGGCATTCATTTCGTTGAGAACGGTGCTGGTGGTGGCATACAGAAAGAATCTGCGAGTGGAATCCCGCCGTTCGCGACCAATTACGCGAGGAACAAGTGGACATATTCTGGAGATGAGTACGGTTTCTTCTCGTTGGAAGCTTCGATGGACTGGCTGAAGCTGCAGTACCACGCAACAGATGCCAAGTGGTCATTCACGGAGGATTTTGCAAACACTACGATCGGCGGGGTGGCGACCAAGTACTGTTGGTACATTCCAGCTGATGGTACTGAAGGCAAAGCGTGTTAGAGGGCAGAACTACGGTATCAATAGACCTCTACTGGGAGGTGACGCCTGAATAGCAATCGCACTGAGAAATTGCGGCTTCGAAGCAATTTTTCCATCAAACCAAGATCGGAATAAATGCATACGCTCCAGTCTCAATTAGCAGTGTGAGCTTCATGAAAACACGTAAACCGATCTCAAACTAAAAAAAGGTTTTCAAAGCTATGAGGGAGCAAGACCGTCCATATTTTTTTTTACTACGTAGTATGATCTGAATCGGGTGCTAAGGCACACGAATGGTGGTTTAACTATTTCTCTAAAGCTGCCACAATCCTCAATCTACACACAAGCACGGTCGAATGGGAACTTGTCACGCTTAGCATCCCCTGCCCTCCGTTCCGTCAGCCGGAATGTACCAGCAGTGCTTGGTCTGCACTCCACCCACCGTGGTGCTGTTGAAGTCCGCTCCGAAGTTCCAGGCCTTGTCGGCCGTGTGGTACTGCAGCTTGATCCACTCCTTGGAAGCCTGCAGGGACATGAAGCCGTACTCGTCGCTCGAGTAGGTCCACTCGTTCTTGACGTAGTTGGCTGCGTATGCCGGGATGCCACTGGCGGACTCCTTCTGAATACCACCACCGGCACCATTCTCAACGAAATGAATGCCCAGCGACGCAGAGTAGTCGTGCTTCTCGCCGTGAGTGTGGCCGTTAAGCCACACGTGTGCGCCCGAGTTACGGAGGACGTCGAACCACTTGTTCATGCCGTTCTCGGTGTAGTGGTTGAAAGGGCTGTAGTGGCTGTTGACGATTTTCCACGTCGCAGTCGACTGCTTGACCTTCTCGGCGATCTGAGCGCGCGAGTTGTCGCCCCACTCCGAGAACTTGGCCGAGCAGGCGTCGAACATGGCCGTGTCGCCACCGCAGCAGAACTGGTGACCACGTCCGGCGTTGCGGCATGTGGCGCTGTCGCCGTTGGAGTAGCCGTAGCACTGGCAGCAAATCTGCATAGCGCCGTGAACGTCAGCGTCGTTGGTGTCCACGTTGAAGATTTCGATGCTCACACCTGTAGCGGGGTCCTCGATGCGGTGGACGTAGAAGTGATCTTCCAGGATCCAGCGGTTATCGTTGGGACTCGTGTACGTCTTCTGCCAGTTGAACTTGTTCTCGAGTCCCTGGATCAATGCCTCAGTGCTTTCACATTTGGCGTTGTTATCCCCGTCATTGCAGACGTAACTGGCGCCACCGTAGTCGTGGTTGCCCAGCACGTTCACCCACGGGATCGTCTTGATGTTGGCGCCGTCGAACTTCTCCTCAAAAGTCGTGGTGAAGCGAGAATCGCGTCCTTCAAGACTGTTGATTCCTGTCCAGTAAAAGTTGTCGCCGTGACCAATGATGACCTTGGGCTTGACAGGGGCATTGCCAGCCTCAGTGTTCATCAAACTGGCGACGACATCCTCGGCGTTGATATCGTAGTTGTTGTACTGGTCCGAACGCGAGCAACACGAGCCCTTGAACGGGGTAGTGCCCCAATCGCCGATAGCGAAAGCGGACAGCGAGTACGTTGTAGTCGCCGGGTCGGACATAACCGCCGCCTCCGAGACAGCGCCAAGCACGCCCACGTAAACGGCGAGAAGTTTGGGGTTGAGCATTCTAGTACTTGTGGTAAGTATTGTACGTCGCGTCTTCGGCGTTTGCTGGTGGATTGATGAATGAACCACCAGGAAGGGAAAAATTGGAGAGTAAGTGTTTTGGTGTCGCTACGTTCCCAGGTGTTTGGATTTCAACATTTTCGTGCGGAAGGCTATCCCATCTGCTGCAAAGGCCTTGGCAAACGCACTGCGAAAATCTGTGCGGCTGGCACTCGACGACGGATTTGATGCCGAGCAGCTTGGGATCCTAGCTTTTAATCTTGGATCCAAGCTAATAAAATAACTGCGATGTAACATGGCTCTCGGCGAGCCTCTCGCGCCCTCATGGCATCGGCATCAGAGACATCGTGCTGCACGGAGCACATGGTCGAAGTTTTCTCACGGACAGCAATTGAATCCACGCGATTCAAGGGGACGTGCTAGTTAAAGTTCTCTTAAACTTCTGACACGCCGGAATGGACAATACGACGGAGATTCCAGCCAACAACAACGCTATCGATTGTCGTCAGCCGAGAGTTCATGAATTATGAATCATGACCCCGCACAAGTCGTGGCTCCACTGCCTGTTGATCGTCAGACACGATACGATGTGGCAGTCAGCAAAAAGAGCCGTGAACTGTACAGTCCAGACAACTTCACCATGGCTGGTCTGAGATCCTCAGGCTCTGGTCGTGAGGGAAAAAAATACGATGCTCCAGCCAACGCAACTTACCACAGTGCTGACTGCAAATTGCAGACTGCAATTACATGTACATATGTTGCATCGTTTTCTTGTTTTTTTGTGTGTCACCGTGATGCGAAATGCGAAGCATCAAACTTAAAACATTGTGAGGTTGTTTCTTCGCTGATCATGGAGGCTGGCAAGTGCTATATATCTCAGCGATGCTGTCAACACGATACCTTATTGAATCATCGAAATGGCACTATGCGAGAAAACTTATTTGTTCATACGTGTGGTCTTCGCTGGGTCGTCACCAAGTCATTTGAAGGCGTTCAGCTCACACTGATACATCTTGCGCTTCGGCTTGCAAACACATCTCTTTCCAATACTGCATTCCAACTCTGATTCAGAGTGAAGCAAGCGAAGAGTTTAGCGGCCCGTTTCAGCGAATGCTAACCAGATATATCGACAACGCGTTGCTTGTAGTTCATCGTAAGTATAACGAAAATGAATTTGGTGGAATGTACGAAGCTCTATTCTGTGGCGCAGCGCAGGTCGTGTAAAATCGATCAAGCATCCAATTCGACTTCTCCCTTGGTCAGCAACTTCGACAACGCGGTTTTCTTTGCGCTACGCTTGGCACGTCGTTCCTGTTTCAGCTTCTCGCGGTTCGCACGTAACGTCTCCTTGTCCACCTTCGGTTTCCTACTACCACGAATGGGACCCAACTCATCATCCGAAACACCATCGAACGCAGCGCCCATGTCGACTCTCTCAGTCTTCATCTTTTTCGCAGGACGCTGCTGCACTTCCACCTCCACCTCCTGCTCCCGTTCCTGTTCGTAATTTTGCTCCTGCTTCTGGCTATTCGTCTGCTGTACCTTGGCCTTCCACTCGAATTTCTCCGGGCCTGCATTCTGCTGCTTCGGTTTTTGTTGTTTCTGCACCACCGGTTTCTGGGTCGCCATGAACTTGTTCACATGCGCGGCCAGTCCCGCCGCAGCCGGCTTCCCCTTCTTCTGCTGCTCCTGTTGTGTCCTCTTCACGTCCACCTCCTTTTCCTCCTCACTCTCGGACTCCTCGTCTTTCTCCGGTCGTCTCCTCTTCTTGCCGACCTCCGTCTTCTCGTTCACCACCTCGAACAGTTCCTTCTTCACGTCCTCCCTCTTCTTTCCCTTAACAGCAGCAGCACTCTCTCCTCCGCCATTCGATAGCAACTCGTGTGCGTACAGACACTTCTTGCCTCTATGGCAGCGTCCGTTCTGGAAACTGTAGCACACCCTCTTCTCCACCGGTTTCGGCTCACTCTTCTTTTCTGCTACCACCTTACTCTTTTTCTCTCCATCCTCGTCATCTTCTTCTTCTTCTTTCTGCGGGTGTGAAAACTTGCACTTGTCTCCACGTTTACATTCTCCCGTCTGCACAAACTCGAAGCAGTTGCCGTACTCGCCGTCCTTAATATCGTGTGAGAATGGACAATTAGCACCTTTCGTGCATTTGCCCTTGCGCAGCAGCCAACACGGTCGTTGACTAGCGTCGGGCGCCTCCTTCTTCTGTGCTTGAAATTGGTCCTTGGGTACCAGCTGCCGCACATTTAGCGTACGTCCCTGCATCACTTTCTTGTTCATTCCTTTGATGGCGGCGCGCATGGCCGACGCGGCTGTGAATGTCACGAAGCCGAAGCCTCGCGACGTGTTGGACGCCGCATCCAGCACCACTTTGGCCTCTACGACAGCGCCGAATTCGCTGAAGATCTCGGACAATTGACCGTCGTCTAGCGTCTTGGGGATGCCCACCACGATGATCTTCTGGCTGTCGTTGGACCGCATGGCGATGGACGTAGAGAGATCGAGTGAGCCGCTGAGTGCCAGGTGCGATTGAAGACTGCTGGCTGGTGTCCATTTGGCAGTCCAGCAACTTACTGTAAGTAAGTTGCAGGTCCTCTTTATGTTGCGTGGATGTTGCTCGTAGATCGCGTACGAGTCCACGTGGCCGTCGATTCGCAGTGAGCCATTTAGCTGGGGTCGTCAGTTTAGATCGTGCACAGTATGGGTCGGACGGTGCTGTACGCGACGAGTCCGCGCGACTCGAGCATCCTGAACCTCCTCGTGTGCATTGCCGGTATCTACACGTGCTACCTCAGCTATGGAATCTTCCAGGAGAAAATGTACGCGCCCTACCCAACCGAAAACTACGATTTCTTGCTGTCCATATCTACGAAAAGCTTACACTCGCGTGTGTATTTCTTATTCTACTACCAGCTTCACGTACCGTTCACCCAGCGGCGACAAGTTCACGTCGACACTTTTCATGCTGTTCGTGCAGTGCGTCACCAATTCGCTGGTAGCGTACGCCGCCACGTTCGTGTGGAAACCTGAGCGCGCCCGCATGCCGCTTGCTCCATTCGCGTTTACGGCTGCTGCCTATTTGGGCGCGATGTTGTGCAGTAACGAAGCGTTGAAGCACGTGAGCTTCCCCACCCAAGCTCTGGGCAAGTCGTGCAAGATGATTCCCGTCATGCTCATGGGTGTGCTCATCCGTCGCAAGAAGTACACGCTGCGTGACTACATTTGCGTGGTGGTCATCACAACGGGTATCGCTGTCTTCCAATTGGGCAAGGGATCCGCTAAGCATGCAGAACGCGAGAACAGCACGTACGGTCTGCTGCTGTTGTTTTCGTCGTTGACTCTGGACGGCATCTCAGGCCCCAAGCAGGAGGAGATCGCGCATCAACTGCGTCCTTCAGTGCACCAGCAGATGCTCAACACCAACATTTGGGCCGTCATCTATACTGGCGTTGGTGCACTGGTCACGGGTCAAGCGTTGGAAGGTTTCTTCTTCTGCATCGAGAACCCGGCCATCCTCAACTCGGTCTTCTACTTCTCTGTGTGCAGCGCACTGGGCCAGAACTTCATTTATTTCACCATCCAGCAGTTCTCAGCGCTCACGTGCACCACCATCACCACGACGCGCAAGTTCTTCACGATCTTGTTCTCTGTCGTTTGGTACGGCCACGAACTTAGTCTCATGTCGTGGCTTGGCGTGGCCGTCGTGTTCCTCGGTCTTGGGTGGGAGCTGTCCAGCAAGTACCAGAAGTACCAGGCGCAGAGTGTCAAGCTTACCTAGACCGGCCGAGAGCAGTGTTAGGTGCCATCTCTCATCATAAGAACCTCGCAATGCACTCGGCTGCTTGTTAAATGTGCAGTGTTTGTGCCCTCCAGCAGTATCTTTTACTACCTCTACGTTGGTGTACTGGTACTGATTGTTTACAGGATTGATCGTAGCATCGATTTCGTTGTTGATCAAGGTTGGTCATGGTCGAGGAGTATGAGCGCGAGTATTCAGCGACTGCGTCCGAGCGCGAGCAGGGGTAGCAGCTCGCTGGTTGCTGTCGCTTCCAGTGGAACCGCTTGAGTTAGGCGTCTGGGATTGCTTCGAGGAGCGACGCACAGTACCCAAGTCCAAGTGCATGAGCCCAGTGTCCGTGTTCATCATATCCAGCAGCAGATTTTTGAGGTCCTCGCCGAGTATACTGAGGTCATACTCGCCGTCTTCATTTTCCAGCCACCGCGTTACCTCCTTACGAAGCGCGGCAAGTAGATTTGGGTAGTGTTTGGCCGCCATCTTGCGGAAACGTTCCTCCTCTAGCAGTCTGAGTGAGTTACCAAACAAGCGGTCCTTCTGGCTAGCGCTTGCCTCGAATTCAGCGATCTTGGCCTTGAACTCGTTTATTTTGTTGAATATCTTCATGATCTTCTGCAGCGATCGTAGTCGATTCTGTGCGCTCTTCACCGTGCTCTTGACTTCTTCTAAGTCCGCGATCGAGTTCCGCAACCTCTGCAACTGTAGATCCCCGAATGACGCTGAGTAGACCCAATGAAATTCCTTAAATGCAGGATCGAGTCTGGATATGAACGAATCATTGCAATTCTGCTGCATTTCTAAGGCCGGGGGCGACTTCTCCTTCCCCTCGTCTTCCTCTGACGCATTTGACACACTAGTTGAAATTACAGCGTACTTGTCTATAATGGCGCGCCGCGTTTCATGTCCATCGTCTTGACAGCCCAAGAAGAAGCTCACACGCTGTTCCGGTGTTTCGATACCAAATGCTGCAAAGTCATCATTCATCGAGAAAAACAAGCTGCGTAGTAAGGTTTCCACAGGTTCGTTCAGACCAATTAGCATTTCCTTGCCAGTAGCAAGCGTGTTCATACAGCTCTCGTCATGTTGCAGCTCGCGCGGGACTTGAGGAAGAGAAATAGCGAAATGTTGTGTTAAGACTTCATCGCTGATGAAGTCGCCAACTGTAATATCATGAGCCAGCATCGCAGCTTCTTCTAGAGTTCTTTGAAGGAACTCACATGCGTTTGACCGCCCCGCTTGAACCTCCTGAAAGCCCCTCAGAACCTTGGCAAGGGTCTCAAGCCCTCGCTTACTAACGTCAAGTTGGCCACCCGTCTCGAGAATCCAGGCACAAAGTTCCTCAAACACGTCCATTTCAGTAGCATCAGTATCGTCCTCTAGAGAGCCATCTACATCGCGTAAGGCCTGGATAACAGACACAATGCCATCTTGAGATAGTTGCGTTTTCCTCGCCACCGCTCTGATAGCCCTCAAGGTGTCTTCCAGCTCTGTAATCCGCCTTGTCTTCTCTTTGAGCAAAGCATTAAAAAGAAGCTCGTCTCGCTGCGCAGATAAACTGGAGACATTGTCTCCATCGCCTAATATATCCAAAACGTGATCAAGCGCATCAGCGGAATCCTTGTTCTTGTGGAAGTTTTTATAAGCGTCCAACTCCGCAGCCGAACAAACAAAATCCAAGTTGAAGTGACCGACGTCATCTTGAGGGACATGGCGAAAATCATCATTTGTTCGGATTTGAAGGCCAACAACAAGCTCGCGAATGCCCTCGGAGGTTCGAATCCGGGTATTTATCCGTTGCCACAACTCATTCGACAAACTCTTCTGTCGCGTTAGTAGATATTTCTCTTGCTCAAGCAGCGCTGATCCAGCCACCATAGGAAGTGCTTGGATATCCACAGGATCAACCACATGCAGGATTGATTCCATTCGGCTAACAACACGGTAGGCATTATCAATTCGACTTTGGAGCTTCTCCCGAGCAGCCTCCAGCCCTTCCAGCTCTTCGGAACACTTTCTTAGCAACAGCTCGTTGATATCTTGGAACTTACTTGCCTGGTCTTCTTCGTTTAGGCCCAATTCTCTCCAAATCTCTTGGCATCTCTGATAGTACAGTCAGTATGTTAGAAAGCTTCAAGCACCAGTCTCAGACATAAAAACGTACACTCATCAAGCGAAAGGATTCCTCCTTCGTCTCCATGCTCTTCGCTGACGCTTGAAATTGGTCCAATTCTGCTCGCATTGCCGTCATTTGATTGTCTCTTTCGGCCAGCTGGGCGGCGAGTATCCTTTCACGTTCTTCCAACGCCGCAAGCTTGGTGGCGGCTTCTGGTTGGTCTGAGGATTGTTGTTCCTGGGAGTGACCACGCGAGCCTACTGCGTCATTAAAATTTGTCACCATCTGGAACGCGCATTGCAGATCCTTGTCGTACTTCGTTTCGAGGTTCTCCATCTTCTTGTCCATCTCACCTTTCATCACTTCCAAATTTTGGATCATGTTTTCTTCAGCCTCTCTCTTCTGCCTCAGGTTCTCTTCCTCGTCGAACACCATGTAAGTCCTCCAATGAGAATATATCTTGACGATAAGCCTTCGAATCACGTCTTTTGCCGTGTCTAGGGACTTAATTGAATCTAGTATTTCCACCATTGACGCTCGTTGCCCCTGCTTAGCTCGCACTGCGTCACGAATCTGGGAAATACTGTCCTCGCAATCTTTCAGGTTCTGCTCGTTCTTCTCCATGAACTCTTGTTCAGTCATCCCCCCGCGATTACATGCCATCAGCCCGTACGTTATATTCTGGAACAATTGCGCTCGTTTTCGTAGCTCATTGTTCATGGAAGCTTCGAGGGCTTCTTTGTCGAATGCAATCTACACACGCAACTTTAGTCAGCTGGTACAAAATATACAAGTAAAGAAAGAGATACACCCATACCCGAAGTTGGTCCTGAATCATCGACATAATTTCGCGGGATTGTGACGAAGATATTTCTTCATTCGTGAACAAAGGCGACATATAGGAGGCGATGTCTCCGTCGTCTTCGTCAATAAAGGTTGCCACTTCCTTTTCTTCATCCTTCAAATATTCTGAAATACTGTCCAAATCATATCCATCGAAGCGAACCTGCAAACACGACGTCGCTCAGTTACACTCAACCGATATTATAGGAACCAGAGGGCGATTCCAAATAAACGACAATACCTTGATTTTAGCCCTGCGAGTCAAAACGTTTAATGCATTTGTCGTTGCTTCCTCTGGTGCCTCCCTCAGTTGATTAATTTGCGCTTGTTTGGCCTTCCACTGCTTTTGGCAACGTTCCGTTTCCAACTCCATTTCATGCGTCAGTGTAGTTTTCTGGCGCTGCGTTTCTTCCATATCGATATCCATTAACTCTAACTTCTCCATCGCTTCTTCCACCTTACGGTTAGCGACGTATTGCAATTCCGATCCTTGCTTTAATGCAGCTAAAGGTACCCGCGTTCGCATCCTATTTATCATGTCCGCCAACCCGTCCCGCAACAACTTTTGACGGTGATACCGAAACTCCACATTCGTGATTTTGGCTGTAAACGATTCCCGTTGGCGCTTTTCTGCTTGTTGGAGCTCTTGCATTTCGAACGCAACATTCATGATTTCCAAGGTGCGGCAGAGTTTTCCAAGCGGATAAGGTGTAACGAAAGCTGCGTCTGAGCTCGGTTTGTGTTCTTCCAGAATTCGCTTTTCCAGAATTGCTACCGATGAACCACTGTCACTGATAAAGTCTAACAGTTCATCTTGGGGCTGGATACTGTCGTGTTCATCTTCGTTCACGCTCGTCAAAGAAGCAGCACGCGAGTGTCCATTATTCGGTACCAATTCATGCAAATGCTCCATAAGGCCATTCATCAGACGCCGCGTCTCGAACAAACGTTCGTCACTAGAAGATTCCAAGTCTCCTGGCGCGGAGAGCTGCTCAATCCTGCTCAGGAACGCTAATACGTTTGGGTTCACCATGCAAGTATCCACTAATCGATCCACATCAACAGGACGCCCTTCACCCAAGCCAGTAAAAATTGCCTTGACCAGTTCTCGACACAGGACTTGGTTGAATGCCTTCAAATTCACCAATTCCGCCGAGCGGCTATCAATGTTTTTCACAGCCTTGTTCTGGATGTTCTTAGCGCGGTTGGCGTATTGAAGCGTGTTTAATGTTTCGTTCGCATTAGAATCCGCAGGAGACACGCATGCACTGCAATACCAAAAAAAAAACACGTTAGCCAAAGCCATTATAACGAGGCTAACATTACCCCCTCCAGACTTACATGAAAAGTGTCCTGCTGTTTCCACCAAGCGCATCCTGAAGTAACCTTGTGAGTTTGGACGACCTGTACGGGACATGTATCTGTGACGCAGTCCGGCGCTTGTCATCACCCAGTGCGTTGATAACGTTTCCAAGAGCGAACAGTCCGACGTTGATTTGGATACCTTCCTTCATGCGTTCGCCTTCAGCATGCGTCTTTTTTAGCCGCTCACTGCCCGCCAGATCCACGAATGTGAGTTTCGACACGATCACAGCGTCTGTTTCTGCATCTCCTCCACTAGGTGAATCAAATGCAGTCATAGTGCGCCTCCTTATATTCGGCGTGTTTTGGTTGTTGGACACAGGGTGACCATTCTTGGATTCCTTTTGCAATACTCGCTGAACGATCTTGACCGTGTACACAGCGTGTGATCGACTGGAACGTTCATTCATCTGTGTACTAGCAGTAATTCGCTGCAGCGAACCTCTCCGCATCTGCTCCATCGCTTCTTGTCTATTAAATACCCGCACCTCTGTCAGCCCCTGCACCCACACGCCATTCTTCTTGTTTTCTCTTAGCAGCAAAGGTTCCGACTGTCGATTTGATTTCTGCGGACCCGGATTTTCCAGTAGGTCATGAATATCCTCTCCGTAGATCTCCAAAAAGGACACCGAGAGCTGAACATTGCCTCCTGTCTCGTTCAATTTCGCGAAGAGGTGATGCAAAAACCTCGGAATCAAGCCTTCGTCTGTGTCCAAAGTATCCGTGGTTTCCTCGTCGCTACTGTCATCACTCGAAGGCGCCCTTGCAAACAGACTATTGGCCATCACGGATGCCGATGACATGTGGTTGCCCACAGTGTGCGTCTTACCAGAGCCTGTCTGTCCATAGGCAATCACCGTCACATTAAAACCCTGCAGGAACGACGCCATCCACGGATGCAGCGCCTCGTCATACAGCTCCGTCTGCTTAGTCGACTGCGGAAACACGTGATCAAACCTGGCCAAAACAAACACAAAAACATTATTTAAGTAAATAATCATCCAGACACTTAAGATATCGCAAAATAAAATACAATCTTACGTGAACTTCGCTCCTGCAGTCAATTCGATGGCATTTTCCATCCTTTTAGACTTGTGTACACACGTCGCAGCATTGCCCGCCAACTCTCGAGGCAGCATGGGTCGGATCCGCACTGCAACGCGGAAACTGCCGTCCTTTCTGGGCTTCGTGGGGGTCTCCAATGGCCGCACGCGCGTGTCCTCGTTGCTGGAGGCCGATCTGTGGCCGTCTACTGAGTCGTCGTCCGAGTCGCAGGATGGAGGGCGTCCGAGAGCGGAGGTGGGAGGAGGTGGAGGCCTCGACGTGCGAAGCATGTTGGCTCACGGAGTGTGGTCGCGGTGTCAAATTGCAAAGTGACGGGCGACGGACGCGGTTTGGGTTTGAAATTATTGATTTAGAGGTGGCGCGAAATATTGCGCGCCGTCTTTTCTTGACCCAGTGACCTGCTGGACGTACGTACACTTTCATCACCCCCACCACGGCAAAACTTTCTTCCTTGCAACATTCATCACACATGAATCATGACAACATGATTCATGCCGCTGTCGCAGTCGCGACGTTTTTGCTTTTGCAATTTGACGGCTTCAACTTGCCATTCCAGGAATAGAGCACTTTGCCACCTCGGAGCTTGAAGACAGCAGCTTAGTCGGCATGGAGGTACTCGAAGTGCAGCCTCTTTCGGTGCCCAGCAGCCCTTCCAAAGGCCCCAAACGACCACAACCTCCACCTTTGGCTGCTCGCGTTCGAGTAGCAGTTCGAGTTCGACCAGCAGTAGAAACTAACAATGAAGATGCATCGCCTCTGTTGTGCATTAGTACACAAGAAGATCCAGAGGTTGAAACCAATGGAAACGTTATCAACTTCCAGCTTGAGAAAGCTCAAAAATCATTCCGGTTCGACAACATATTCTCGGGTGAGGCCACGCAAGCGGGTACGTTGAGCTCTGCATCCGTTGTGAGATGCATTGTTGGATAATAGTTATGAGCAGATGTGTACAATGGGGCTTTGCAGCCGCTCCTGGCATCACTACTACACGGCTTCAATGTCACCGTGCTGGCATACGGCCAAACCGGGTCCGGTAAAACTTACACCATTGGATCCGGCAATAACGATGGTCTCATACCACGCTTCGTGCGTGATCTCTTCAACGCACTCCGGAATGAAGCGAGTATCAAGACAACAGCCAAAGTGTCGTTTCTGGAGATATACTGCGACGAAATTCGCGACCTGCTGGCAAATGAGGGTGAACGAGGCCGTAGCAATTCACAAACACCCCCGAGGCTAACAATTCGCGAAGACGATTGCGATGTGTGGGTCGAAGGGCTCCAGCAAGTGAAAGTGGCGAGTACTGAAGAAGCTTTAAATCTCCTAACAACTGGTCGTCAGCGACAGACCATCGGCGCTCACGCACTCAACGATCACTCCAGCCGATCTCACGCTGTATACACTCTTGAACTATCACGCACGTTTGCCAAGGAAATCAAACGTGCCAAGCTCACGTTTGTGGATCTAGCTGGAAGCGAACGCGCCAAGAAGACGATGTTGGAGGGTCAAGGCATGAAAGAGGGATCCCACATCAATAGTACGGTACCAGGCTGTCTTTGAATGGATGATCCGAGTCATTATTGTCTAATTCGTGTTGATATGCTGCTGAATCAGTTGGTTTGCTCGCGTTAGGGAACGTGATCAATGCGTTGGGCTCCAGACAACGAACATGCGCCATTGCCAGCGGTCGAAGCAGTTCTAGCACTGATGATATTACTCCAGCTGTCACTGCCCACGTTCCGTATCGGTCGTCAAAACTCACACGACTGCTGTGCGACGCCCTGGGTGGCAACTCGGTGACACTTTTCATGTACGAAACTTGGCTATCGTATTCGTTACCACTCACACGCGTTTCCTAACACGTTCTTCACAGTGCATGCATATCCCCTGAGACCTCGAATGGAAATGAAACCTTGTGCACGCTGCAGTACGCAAATCGGACTCGATCGATTCGAAACAAGGCTCAGCAGAATGGCGAGGAAGCAGTCACTGAAGAAATTGTCGACGAAGAGGCATCTGTTGCGCGAAATACCATCAGTGAGAGCGAAATTTACACTTTGAGAGAACAAGTTGCTGCGCTCAAATTGCAGCTGGAGCAAGCCGTCGCTGCTGCAAAAGCAGCAAAACCTCATCAACCATCGATTGTTAAAGTTATCCAACGCAAGCCCACCGCTTCAAGATCGAGCGTAGGTAACCAGGCTACGTCAAAAGCTCGGCGAGCATCCAAAACCAGGCATAGACTTCGCGTTGCTTCACCCGAACTCGATACAGCGACCAGAGAGTTAAATCAACGTGAAGGTGGCGTAAAACGTAAAACTAAGCGTAAGCAAAAACGCTTCCACATGGATTTCAACGGAGAATATCTTACAAATCAGACGGAGTTGGAGGTGCAGGTTCCGAATGTACCTGAACTTCCAGCGCACCCAAGGGCAGAAGCAGTCTTCTGTAATGAGAAAGACCAAGCGACAAGAGATCAAATCTCTCAGACTGACAATGAATGTGTCAACGCCCTTTACGATGGAAACGGAGCATCTCGACATCGAGCGATGAGCGATCGAAGCACACAGTATGGACCCTATTGCCTCCAGACCGAACGGAAGACCCCAGTGGACTACGTATTACTATCTCCAAGCCAAATCTTCCGTGAAATACACAACCAAAGTCAGAAGGCAGGGGCGCCATGGCCTCGCCGGTGCCGTCTTAACACTCAACACCGTAAACCCAGATTTGATTCTCCAGCATTCCCCGCGCTCACTACCAAGTGCTCCAAAACTACAAATGTGCTTCAAGAGCTTCTTCTGCGTACTCAAGAACTCGTTGAGAATAACAGTTCGCATCTTCTGGGGCTAAAGCGTAAACAAGGAATCGACGAGCAAGAGGGAGAACAAACTGCGCTGCCGTTTGACACGTTCGTGGATCGCATGGCAGCGCTTTACGATCATCGAAGTCGTCAAGAGCGCTTCGTACATAGACTCGCGCAACGTTTTCGCCACCTCGCGAGTATTCTGGGTGCCGCAGATGTCGATAGTCAAATGAACAAGCTGTCCAAGTATGCGCTCAAGCACCAGCAAGCCGCACTTCACCAGCATCTTGAAGCTTTTGAGCGTCTAGTAGCAGATAAACTTTGGGTACGCCTTCAGCATCGGGAAGCTGCCATCGAAAATTACGCTGGGATCTGGAACGACAAACTAGTTGAGGTATTCCTGTCCGATGATCAGTACAAGGCATGCACACCCTGGCACGAGCACCGAGAAGATCACGAATTTTTCAAACAGCATATTCTGCCTTTCATTCTCAACGGATGGATCTCCGTCACGCCAAGCGACCTCGAAAACGAGCAGCTCTGGCTCACTTTATGATGCCAACAACCACACGAACACGGCAACAAATACGAAGTAAGACACGCCTAACACCGGAAGCTGGTGCACACAGGCAACAAAATAATAAAAAGAAAGCAAATTAATTAATGCCACGCGTGAAAGCAAATAACAAAAATACCACCAGCAGGGTTTGCCGACACAGTGCTTGAAGCCAAGTCCACCATTCGAGCAGTCAGACGCCGGAAGACCGAGCTCTATCTAGTCTCTATCGAACCCTCCACGGCGACAATCCACTCCAATTGTGACTGACATCCAGCGATCAATGCACCTAGCCGTAAACTCCACTCATCCATTCTTGCATGAACTCACGCTCGCAGCCTCTATATACGTTGGCAAGTAGCTCCGAAATCGTTGGAGCGACTATTAACTTAACCGAAAAAACCGAAGCGATCGGGTGCGAATTTGGTCATGTCGAGCTGTGGTCGCACCCCACTGATCTCGTCTGCGAGTAGCGCCCCTGCACCAAACGAAAGTGTCCATCCCTTGGAGCCATGGCCAGCATTCACGTACAAATTCCGGATTTTAGTACGACCGATAAGAGGGACGTCGTCTGCTGTCACCGGACGCCAACAAGTGTGTGGCTGCATTTTAGCCACATCCAGATAGCCGTCCGGGAACATCAGCTTGGCTTGAGCCAAAAGCCAGTCGTACCGCTTTTTCTGATCCCGTGGCGACAATTCCCCCGTCTTCTTTTGACTCACGAAATCCACACCACCTGAAATACGCAGCATAGACTTGCCCAGTGGTGCCACCAGTGCATGCCCACCAGCGTAAATGTTGTGCATTGGTGCACGGAAGCCTTCAGCCACCGGAACTGAAAGCACATACCCCCTCACCGGATAAATAGCCAACTTGACCCCTGCTCGTTTAGCCATTGGTGCAGTCGAATTGCCAAGTGCCAACACGAACTCATCCCCTTCAATAAGGGACCCTCTCCTTGTCTGCAGCGCAATCACGGTAGTTTTGTCCGTCAAAATGTGCTGCACTTCGGTGTTGAACCGAAACATCACACCTTGTCGCATGCACAAGCGATAGAGTGATTGGCACATTTTGTGCACGTCTCCACTGGTCCCAAAGGCCGACAAGACTGCTCCAGACTCGTACATCTCCGACCGCAACGCAGGCTCCAAATTTTTGGCTTGCGTTTTATTGAGAGGCTGCAACTCCATGCCCAGCTCCGACAAATGCGCACTTCGGTCGCTCTCCAGCGTCACTTCCAGCTCGCTGTAATCTCGGAAAATCTCGATTGTACCCTGCGCTGTCTGGTCCATGACTACTTCCCCTTTCTTGGTGTTCGCCTGCAACTCGCGCAATTTCAACATGCTGTAGAACCCCAACTCTCGAATAGTGCGACTGTGTTCATTGGATCGGCCCTTTTTCGAGTTGTGCCAGAACTGCAGCCCCCACTTCCAGAACTTGGTGTCTCGGAATGCCGACATCTCAATCTTCATGGGTTTCTCCCTCAGCGGCCACTTGGACGATGCTCCACGTGACGGTCGTACGGAAACGGTGACATCTGTAGACGAACTGGAGGCAGCCGCTGCAGCTGGGCCTCCGCTGACTGTTACACTGTTGCCATTTGCTGACGTTGTGGTAGTCGCAGCAGCAGCGCGACTAGGAGTGTGACTTCGACCCGAGCTGATCCCTTTGCGCAGATTTGTCACGTCCGACCAACTCGCGTATAAGGCTGGATCCAAGAAGGCTCCGTTGCAGAAGCTCACTTGGGTACCTACTCCTCTCTCCTTCTCCACACACAAAACTTCATGTCCCTGTTTCGCCAGATAATAGCAGGTGGTGAGACCGATGATACCTGCACCGCAGACGATGACGCGTTTGGTCTGGCGCCGCTGGTTGATTCCTGGGATCGGCTCCATCTTCATGTTTTCGGGTAACAATGGGATGCGCATTGGTGGTGGTCGCATGTGGTCAATCGGCGGCAGTAGTTCGCCCTCGAGCGATGCCACAGGCGGCATGTTGCGGTGTGTCACACTCACTAAATGATCGCGAAGGTGTGGCGGCAGTTCCAAAGCTGTGCCGATGGCATCACCGACTGAAGACGCGTCCGAATATCCTGAGGAACTGATAGATGCGAGTCGGTCCCTTCGTAAGCCTTTGCTCTCCCCCAGCGGCCGCCGACTCTCAGCGGTCTCCATATCCATAACGGGGTGCAGCTCGTCCTCCATGGCGCTGTTAGAGCCCATCCGCGTCTTGCTGCTGTCACTACTTAGATCCTGTTGCTGCTTGAATAGACCTGTATTTCCTGCGTCTGTTGTCCTCGCTCGCTCGCGCCTTCCTCGCCTTCACGCTACTCTCGGGCTCCAGATTCAGTTATGGGGTCGTTGGCCTCCGCGACGGGAGCCCGTTTTCTTTCCCCATTATTCGAAAGATAAAAAGGGCGGTCTGTCCAATCAGCGATTTTTCTACTATAAACTGACCACTCATGAAGCGCCAATTCAGTTATTGTGAAGTACAGAAATCAGACACATAGCGTTGCGACAGGTTCAAGCACTTGTTGAGAGTGGAGCAGCGCGCCGTGACGTCAGTTCCGGAGCTCGCAGCGACAACACGAAGCGTAGGAGCAGCACCGGCGAGGCCCTGGCGCCGGCACCGGTCCAGCACCAGCTGAAGCGCCAACGCTGGCTACAGTTGCGGTTTTTAGCCGAGGTATCCAGCAAAACCACGTGCTTGAAGCCGCGAAGATGAGATGAGGCCAACGCCCTTGCGACACCAGGGAGTATATCCTGGCGGAGACGATGACGACTCCGATCGGCGGTATCCTCGAGTACTGTACAGTGCCGGTAGAGACTTCCAGCAGCGCCGCATTATTTAACATGTTCAGCACCGCGATATGGCGAAATGCTGCTCCGCTGTCGCCCCGGAAAGCACCTGCTCTGGCACCGACCCCCTCAAAAACTACACTTGCGAACTCGTCCGGTGGGACCAGCGCGCTGCTCGAAATGGACAGCCGCGCTGCTGCTGCTGTCGTTGTGGCTCGAGCTCTGCTGCCGATAAAAATTTCGCGTCGTGCGTCGTGCGGCAGCCTACTGCGGAGCACAAAATAGAGCGTAAACCTGAATAGAGGCAACGAGTCCGGCGCTGCAGCGTAACAGCGCTGCGGTCTCCCTATAGGCACTTTTAGTAGTTGTTGTTGCCGTGTTGCAGTAAATACATGTGGACTATTTTCTTATTTTCATATGAAGTCATAGTGTCGCGTCGGTCTCCACAATTATCGTGACAGTGGCAAATTGCCGCGTGCAAGAAACGGTCAAGGCAGTGCATTTTCGCCGACCAGCTCGACAACTCCATGACATGCTGTCGTGGTGCCAGTGACAGCTTCACGTTACTACGGTAACAACCTGTCGATCATCGATTCGATGGAGCTGCGCTGGCGCGCTCGCGACGACGCTACTGAGACAGTTCATTACGCTAGGAAATTTGAAGGTGAACCTCCGTTAAAATTTATAAAGCTCATACCCAGACGCATAATTCATTCACAAACGAACAAATACCGCTGGCCAAGTTTCTCCCCACCCACCCCCACTCATGAGCAGCAACGAGTGAATTGGCAGCGCCTGCATCAGTTTTCAATGAACTCGCCGTGGAAACTCAAGGGACGTGTCAACCATCAGTGCGCAGAGCTTGGTATAAAAATTTAATGCAACTTACAGCAATAATTATTTGGTTTCCCACATCAATTACATGCAATACTATTACGGATGGCACTAAGAATGTCCACCTTGTTTTTTCTCAAACTATATTTTTCAAATGAAATCGCAGGCGGGGCGAGATATATGCACTCGTTTGCGTATGATGGGCAACACTCTTCATCAGATAGCTCAAGCACTAGCGGTTTGTATACGCACTGTACAGCGATGGTTGAAGGGTGTTTCCACAGCAGTCCGACCGCTCAATCGCGACCAGCGACGAAAGCTGACAAGCGACCAAGAGCGCGTTGTTGTCGACTTCTTCTTGCAGAAGAACACAAGACGTTCGCGCGACGGAGTTGAGTTTGTCGATGATACCTTCAATATTCGTGTTTCTGTGAGAACACTGGGCAGGGTTCTCTGCCGACACCGCCTCTCTTTCAAACGAGCTGCGTCCGCACATCACGAAGCAGTTACCGATCGTCAACAAGCCTTTCTGGCAGGACTGCGTCGGGAAGCTAACAAATCTTGGATCACGCTGGACGAAGCCGCCTTCTTTCTCAACCACCCTAGCAAGAATGCTTGGAGCGAGAGAGGCCGACCTGCTGTCGTAAAGAGACCAAGCAGTCGAGGAAAGATGCACTCGCTCATCCTTGCCGTTTCACCTGAAGGAGTTGTTGGCTGGCGATTGATGCAGGGTTCGGTAAGTTCAACATGGTTCCACGAGTTCATGCGTAGCTTGAGAGGGAACACCAACATCTTGTTGGACAACTGCTCTACGCATCATGCATCGCATGTTCTGCGGAAACGATATCTGTCGACTATTCAACAGGTTGCAGACGCCAAGCAGGTCACGTTGACATATCTTCCGCCTTATTCGCCCCAGCTGAACCCCGTTGAGCTCTGTTTCAACTTCATTCGCAAGCAAGTGAACTGGAACATTCCACGGACATTAGACGCGCTACAAACAAGCATCCAGACCGCGATTTGGGGTCTGGAACCTGCTATCTACAGAGGCATGTTCACCAAGTACTCGATCATTGGATGAGGATTGTTGCACTTGGACATACAAAAACATCGATTGGCAGAAGGACTTTTTGTGGCTGACTGAAAGACTTCTCGTCATTTTCTCATTCGCATAATGAGGTGCAAGCGCAAGAAGACCAACGAGTATCTGGACGATTGGGATATCGTCGAAGAGACTCAAGACCCCGACGCGACACCTCCTCCGTTTGAGACCGTGGCGGCAGCGCAGGGGTCTGACGAAGAGTAGAGCCAGGACCTGCTGGAGCTCGCTGTTGCCGACGTCCCAGCTCCGACACGAAAACCAAATAAGCCTCCGCCTAAGCAACGGAAAGAGTCAAAGAAGGTCACGCCGACGAGCAAGAAGACTCAAGTCAGACTGCAAAGAAAAAGTCCGCCGGCACCGTCATGGAGAAAGCGTTCAAGAAAGGAAAGGGCTACTGCAGTGTCGTTTGTCGCCTTAACGAAATCTGTTCGGACCCATGTTTGGTAGAAGAGATTCCGCGCACAGCTCGCGCGACGAAGCAGATCCAGATGGAGGCGTGGCATCTCGTGAACCTGCACTCGCTCTGGTGCCTCGAGGACGGACTCTCGCTTCCGGACTACTCCGACAAGACCTTCTTCGACCACTGCTGTGCGGGAGTAGCAGCCACCCCTCAAACGCATCTCATAGCACAGAAGAACTCTGAGCTGTGGAAGTCGATCCAGGCGTACCAGTCGCAACGATCACGGTCCGCCCTCGAGGAAGTTCGTCACCTCATCGGATACTCCGAGCTGAAACAGGAACTTTGCGAACAGATGGTCGTCAACGCCGGAGTGATGATTCGCGAGCACTTCTTCAAGTGACTTCGCTTGTACGTCCAGATAACGTTTGGATGACTCGGCAGCGATCTCGCCAATAGAGAGAAGAAAGAGAAGGCTGATCTCGTGAAGTCGATCATGCGCGCGTGCTACAGCACCGACGAGACGGATTTGCCGGAGGCGCTGCAGATGCGAGACGTGTTGACGCCCGACGGAGTCGAGTGGAGCAAGCAGTGGGTTCCGTGGGCAAACCACATCGAAGAGAATGGCATGGCGTTCTACGTTCGACTGATCTGGAAGTTTCAAAGCGCGGTCGAGAAGAAAATGGAGGAGCTGCCCAACGAGAAGGGGATTCGAGCGTTCTCGCTGTTTCCTATTTCCACGATGTACGCGAGCGCGCATATCAAGATCAGTGGCGCCGCATTGGCGGGATTTCACTCGCGCATCGAAAAACGAGTCGAGGGGTACCGATGGGAAGTTTCGGGCGTATCGCTATCTGCGTCTTCGTTCAAGCTCAATCGGTGGACGGTCATGCGCAACGCCTTCGAGATTTCTCGCTTCGAAACCAGGCGCCCGGAGTGTCCTCTCTCCAAAACAGAGTTCGCGAGTCTGACAGTAGAAGAGAAATACGAGCACGCCAGCCACCACTTCGCCAACCAAGTTACGATCGATGGGTACGGCGCGTCTGTTTTACTCTTTCGATCAAAGACCGAGGAACATAAGACATCGGAGGGTCCGGTGATTCCTACCGGATACTTTCCAGACGTCGTCATCGGACTTGATCCCGAAATACGGGCGATATGTACTGCCGTACGAGAAGACTTTCGTTATGGTGGAAGCAGTCGCAGATAACGAAGACGTAGGCGAAGGCAACGCCGGCGTGGATCAAAACGGGAGAAGAAGAGCAACCGACCGCGCTGGATACGAAGACCCAAGCCTCCCAAGCGCCGTAACGATCGGGATATTGTGCAGGTAACCACTCGCGAATACCGTCACATGGCTGGCTTCAATCGCTTCCGGGCGTGGAACGAAGGAAAGAAGAAACGACACACAGAGTACCAGAATATCATTGCAGCGATGTCGTCGTTCAAGACCGCAAGCTACAAGACGTACATGGATCGACTGAAGTACTTCTGGAGCAATGCACGGTTCTTGCTGCAGTTCTGCGCGGACCGCC
The DNA here is from genome assembly GCA_025722995.1 of Phytophthora agathidicida. Lineage (NCBI taxonomy): Eukaryota > Oomycota > Peronosporomycetes > Peronosporales > Peronosporaceae > Phytophthora > Phytophthora agathidicida. The sequence goes on along the minus strand of CP106977.1, from coordinate 36,421 downwards.
CATTTCTCAAGTGGAAGTGTTTCCAGAAGCGTATGGCGCGTGTGGCGATCGATGCGATTGCGAAGCGCATCGTTCCCACTGTCAGCAAAAAGACGTGCGTGGCGTACGGAGAATGGAGTGACACGAGGCAGTTTCCCACATTTTGGGACAGCCGATTTTCAGTTGCGACAGTGGAGTTTCGGAGTTTTGATTGGTGGATGTGGAGTGGATCTATTGCGACATTTTGTGGAAAGAGTGCGTGGTTTGAATGGCGAGCGTGTGGAGAGCCAAGGATGGGCCCTTAGGTTCCGGAAGCGCTCGTCCCAGAGATGTACACTCTGAAACGCACATGCGCTCAGTCCAGAACCGCCCACGTCCCGAACACGGGTCGCCAGGAAGAAGCATAAATTGTCTGCACGAACGTATCGTGTCAGACAACCCGTATTGCCTTGGCTCAAGGCACTGAATACCACCGTTCCAGGCCCAAGAACCACTCAAGTATACCCACAAGCAAGAAAGTATGAAGAACAAGACCCACAAAACACACCAAGACTCAAGATATGAACGTGTATGGACTCCCAGGTGTTCAAGAACACCCAGCAATGTGTCGTGAGGATGTGGAAGACGAATGAAGCCTGAAACCGACGACCCAGACTCCTAGAAGTCTGAAACTGACCCCCAAAGGTCTGAAACTGGCCCCGTTCCAGAGATACATGGCCTCATTTCAGAGATTCCAAGCCTCGGTTGAGAGATTAGCGACTGCTGTGGACACTACCAAGCTACCGAGACTCAAGAGCAGCAAGCCAAGACATCCTACGACTGTGTGCAGCGTGTACGACCAAGAACTGTGTGAGCAAGAGTCCAGTTCCAGAGCAGAAGAGACGGACCAAGTACGTGGAGGTCCTGTCGAAGACAAGTGAAGTGTGTGCGCCCTATACAAAGACCAAGTGAACTCCCCCAAAGGTATACAGAACACAAGGTAATTACCCAGAAGATATTGAGAGATTCAGAAAGAAGACAGCCGAAGTAGAGAGTAACAGAGTTAGTTTTACCAAGTTGAGCACAAGTCGAATTCGTTCGATGGCCTGCTAGGACAAGGGCGCGGATATAAAGACGCCGCGTACTTCCCCCCAAGCTTCAAGTCCAAGTTGCCTGTGGGGATCGTACGCGACGGCATTTCAGAGTTGATCCACGGCATTCCATATCCTAGTTGGGCCCACTGAGTGAAGGTAAGAGTGGGGTTCCCATTTCATGTTAACGATTCTGCTTGGAGGGTTTAGTAGTCCCCTTTAAGTGTATTAGTAGACTGCGTTTCAGAGATTCGAGAGTATTGTATCCCTCTTAGAGGGTGGTGCGCGTGAGAAGAAGAGTGCGTTTCAGACTGACCAGTGTCTGGAGCGTATACTCAGTGGACTGGCGATAGACCCACCGCTCAAGGGTCTTAACGAATAAGTAGCGGCTGTATATTTGCATATATTACTCTGTATTTTGGCTATCTTACAAGGGGGGGGGGGGGGGTGTTCTGGGGCTTTGTTCCTGGTCCAAAAGGGTGCGTTTTCAGACAGGGAACGACACGCCCGACACGCTCAAGGCCTACATTAACTACCAACTCGGCAGGTTGTCAGGTTGCCACCAAGATCAAACCAAAGAGGATACACAAGGGCCACACGCCAACTCTGGAACGTTCACGTTTTAGAGTTTCTGACCCCAGTTCCGGAGGGTTTAGTAGTTTTTTGGATCCCATGGGCTACCGCACTATACACTTGCGGCGAAAAGGTTCACCGACCTCGCCACAGTGATGTTAGTTAACCACACTGTTATTGTATTCGTAACCGGCAACTCAATATAACTACAGCAACGTCTCATTCTAATTTCATTTTGCTTCAACATTTAAATATAACACGAGTCCAAAAATAATAATACCAACGTTGCTCTATTTTTCAAGGCTTTCTGTTCTCATTGTATAATCTACTTCTACGATAGCAAGCTCTCAAGACACCGCCGGCGCCCCACTTTCTGTGTTCTACGCGTTTTTTCGGTAGTGCCAAAATCACCTCATCCAGCGTGGGTGGGGTCGCCTTGATGAGGCGGCCGCCAGCTATTCGAGGTCGTGGGGCCTTGTCCAACATGAGGTGGCACCCGATGTCGGCGGCGCAAACAAGCGGCTGCTTGATGCGGTACCACAAGCCCGCATCACCAAGGACCGTCTCATCGAGGCAGCTGCCCAGGGCGAGGGTGCTGGTGAGGCAGAATGGGTGCTTCCGGCAAGTGTTGACCTGCGTGGTCAACCTACATACCCAGGCATATATAGATAGGGCATTTGCCCTATTGGACCTAAACAACTTGTTTAGATGGTTTTGGAGACTTCGGATAGGGCATTGATAGGGCTCCATACATAACCCAAGTAATATTGACGCATGACAAACCTTATATGCTCCGCTAATAGTGTCATTAATCGTCATCGTTACTTGTGGGGATCTGAATGCTACTGAGAAGTTCGTATCGCTTCGTATGAAGAGCTCCTTCTAGCGACAAGTTTGTAAGTCGGGCTTTAGAAGGTGGTTTCTCCCACTTGATGATCGAGAAATCACTCTCTACAGTCGAAGTTCCAGGGAATGTTGTTGCAAGTCCTCCAACAAAGCGGTGCAGCAAGGAATAACTACCCTGAACTTTGCTCCAGCTCCCCTCAAACGTGGTAACAGTATTTTCACGCGCCGAGTCTTCAATTTGGCCACGAAAAACGTCACTATGTCGGTATTGGTCGCACAACTTAAAGTGTTCTTGCTCAATACTGTCGATGCCAGATTTGTACCAGTGTAATGCCATTCTTTCACGATGAGTGGTTATCAAACTGGACAAGTCATGCCCTTGCAACTGGACAAGCTCGCGTGGAAGGGCTGGAGGAACCTCCCCCTCAACAGGTTCATTTTGGTCGTTTCTAGCTGGCCTGATCTCATTAATTTCCTCAATAATATTAGCCATAACAGTAGCAAAGTCCCGTGTAAGACCTACCAGCTTTGTTTGCTCGAGCTCGTTCAAGATAGAAAGTAAAAAAAAAACCGTCATCTTGGAGTAAATTGGATACAAACACCGGGTCCACAAGAATTCTTCTATTATCCCCCAGCGAATATGTACTAGCCAGAATTTCCAAATCTTGGCCATAGTCACTCGATACACTTCGTGCGCCAAACAATATTTTGAGCTCAATTGACAATCGATCAAATTCTGTTACCTGCTCTGTGATTAGGGTCGTATTGGCTTCTAGTTTGTGGAAGGTAATTACCGCGCGTTTGGATAATTTTTCAACCAGTGTCAAAACCAGCCACCACTCAATAGGGGGATTGCATACTGGGTTTTTTCTCCTTTAGATAAGCTAGCACACGGCTCCGGTTCTTTTTAAACCATTGGCAACACCTCGCCATGGATTCCCAACGGGTATCTTGCAGCAAAATAGCAGACGAATCCAACGTTCGGTTAAGTTTTTGCTGGCGACGCAGGTACGCAGTCAACTGCGTCATGTAGTCGTAAAACTTTTTATTCATCACGGCCATAAACGCCTTCTGGAGAACCAAATCAAGTCGGTGTAAACCGCACCTGACGCGCATGAATCCAGGTTTGCAAACTTTCTGGAAGCATGTCGCCAAACCTTTATACACTCCAGTCATTTTTCTTTCTCCATCAGTTGTGATACCCAGCATCACATTTCTCCAATGAGGGCATAAAACGTCGAGAACGGGAACGACCACGCCGAACATTGCTTGACCAGTATGGGAGTCATACATCGGAATAGCTAGCAAATGTAAATTTACTATTTTCTCTCCAATCTATACTCGTACACGAGTGTCCAAGTATGAAATGGACATATGCGTAGCAACATCCAATGCAATTGAAAAAGTCCACGAGCGAGAAAGTGTCTGCTTAATTTTCTGGAGATTAATCGCGCAAATGAAGCGTGCATATTTTGAAGGAATATCCGGCGAACAGGAACCAATAGACGCAAAACCTGTGCGTTCTTTCGTCATTGTCAGTACAGATAACGCCATTCGAAATGACATACCAACACTCAGATAATCCACAATCAGGTTGAAACAGGGCGAGACGCGCTCTGTTTCTTTAGCATACACTAGTATGCGCTTTTGAGGAAGCGTAAGTTACTTAGACTTTGTATGCAAGTAGAAATACACGTCCCCGTGTATTTCTAAGCAAAAGACCGAAACTTTAACTTGAAAATAGAAAACTAAATTGAATGGAAGCCCGCCGCGTGGCGGGCCCTTAGCAAACCTATCTAAATGACTTATGTATCTACGGAGGTGAAGCCATGGTTGGCTCTCACGCTCCGGCCCTTATGTATGCGTTTGGCTGGTGGAAATGTGCCCCTTTCCACCAATAGCAGTGCGCTTAGCGCCCGCCAATGTTTGTGCCATTGGCGGCTCGAAATGATTGTTGACTGTGTATGTGACGCGCACACACAGAAGGCTTGCCGTATACTTGTCCGTGTATAGTTCGGCTATACACGTATATCTGGTGTACCCAATTACACCAGCCTGTGTAACCCTGTTACACAGGTGATATTGAATTGGGTTCTTGATTGTCAGTATGTACTGCAAACCAGAGTCACTTAAACGAAAATTCGCACGCACAAGATTCCACGAAACGTCATCGTCGCCATCTTCCAGCAAAACCTGGCCAATGACGATATCTAAAATTGCACAATCAACTGGAAATTCAAGCGGAGCTTGATTTTCTTGGGCAAACGAACGGATACTTGAGCGAAATGATTGAGCCCCGTCGAAATATTGACGTTTCTTGTCCGCCGAGAGCGCTCGGTAGACAACCCATCTTGCAGGGTGTTGACGTTCAAGGTGCTGCCGGTAATGCTCAGGTCGAAATGTTTTTTTGAAGAACTTCGCGTTATTCGTAACTTTGCGCTTTGCACCGACTTTCAGTTCACGACCGAAAGACGTACAAAACCGACAAGTGACAGAGACGACAACGTTGTTCGTCGGGTTTCTCTCAGTAATTGTTAGCCCATATTTTAGCTGATGACTGTCTTGAAATGGGGTTGACCGTCTCTGTTTTTGTGAGCCACCCCCCGCTTGTTGTATGTCTTCGTAGGGCGTCCCACCTCGACCGCCGTCGCTCTCCATCTCCATTCTAAATGACTTCAGGCACCACGACCACTCGAAGCTCACAACAAGATCTTGTGGCCGCAGATGTAAGCTATTTCGGTTTGCTAGAGCGTGAATTCAACGTGTACTCTCGGATAGATTTCATAGTAAGACGACTCTTCCCCGTTGATCGATTTGTGTTCAATAGGGCACAATTCAGATTTAGGATAGGGCGCGTTTGCCCTAAATACCTTGAAACGTCCTATCGATATATGCCTGTACATACCAGATGCGGACCATTCTCGGTGACCGCCGAATTGACGGGCAGGTTGTTTTCCTTACTGCTTGGGAGCTTACATGGGAGCATGCTTCTAACTTGCCTTCCGGGGAGATCAGGAAGTACAGAAAGCGCAAACATAAACTAGTAGAACGAACCTACGTTGAGGCAGAGGCCGAAGAAGAGCAAGATACCTAAGAACGCCTGGAACACAAGCAATCAACAGATTAATTCGTTTAATACGCCTACTGGAACCTTAGCTGCAACTGCAACTCTAGCTGCGTCATATCTTCAATGATGAGAGTGGCTTGCTTCGATGCCGTCAAGAAGCCATCAGCTAGAGTGGTACAGGGTCAAGCCCATCAACTCGCTCCGCACAAGCTCCTCAGCAACACCGCTGCAACAGCCCCCCATCAATGGTGCGCCGCCGAGCCACCTTTGGTTGCGGCCGTGGCACGCCGCGCTGTTAGATAGATGTGTGTTGGCCCGAGTAAATTGGGGAATGAGAGATGGGTGTGAGTGGCTGAGTGGCGGGATGGATGGTTCTCATCCTCACCACGGCCATGTCCCCCCCATTCCCCCCCCCCCCTCCTCTCCCATCTGTGTGGCACACGTATTTTGTGTGTGTGCGTGCTGCATATTTACGTGTGTTTCTCCTATTTTGTCGTCAGTACCATGGGTACTCGAGTAGTTTTCTACTTGGCAAACGACTCAAACTATTCAAACACGTCCCATCACAATGTTGACGTTTTGGCCAATCATGTTTGCGCAAAGCATTGATAATTAATTGTCGATGGTACGTATTTAGAGGATGTGATTGGCGGTCTACCAACGAGAGACTTAACGTATTTTGCACATCGATGGATACCTTCGGAAGCGAAACAGTTTTCATTCCGCCTTGAACGTGTCCAGTCCGTCCATCCCCCTCCTCCCCACCTCACATGGCCGGCCGCGTCAATGGCAATCGCAGTGTCCAGCAGAAGCCCCGCCCTCCGCTGGCCAGCTACACGTTCGGCGGGATTTCCGCTGTGGGTGCCGTGTTCTTCACGCACCCGTTTGACCTGCTGAAGATTCACCTGCAGACATCCAAGAAGGAGAACCTGGGGCTGGCGACCGCTGTCCGCCGCATCCTGAAGCAGCAGGGACTACGCGGACTCTACCAAGGCATCTCCGGTGGGGCCATGAGGGAGGGCACGTACTCTACGATGCGCTTCGCTGTCTACCACTACCTCAAGGACGAGGCTGTGCGGCGCAACGACGGCCACCCCATCTCCACAGGGCACAACGTTCTACTGGGCATGACTGGCGGCGTGATCGGTGGGGCAGTAGGCAACCCGGCAGACATTGTCAATATCCGCATGCAGGCGGACAGTCGCTTGCCACCGGAGAAGCGACGCAACTACAAACATGCAGTGGACGGACTGATCCGTGTGGAGAAGGAAGAGGGACTCGCGGCGTTGATGCGTGGGGTGAGACCCAATATGATTCGGGCGATGCTGCTCACGACGGGGCAGATTGCGGCCTACGATTTGGCCAAGGCGGCCGTATTGGAGAACACACTGGTGCCGATGCACGACAATCTGCAGACGCATGTGCTTGCCAGTATGGTGGCGGGACTCGTGGCCACGACGGCCTGTGCACCTGCGGATGTAGTCAAGACGAGACTCATGAACATGCATCACAACGAGTACAAGAGCGCCACGGACTGCTTCGTAAAGGTCGTGAAGCATGAGGGACTGAGGGGGCTGTATAAGGGGTGGCTGCCGGCCTACATGAGACTGGGACCACAGACGCTGCTGACGTTTGTGTTTTTGGAGCAACTCCGGAAGAGATTGCTATAGAGGGGTAAAATAAGGTGGTGATAATTTTTCGTTTTCACTCGGATGAGCGTTGACGCTAAGGTCATGCTATTGGCGAGTATTGTTGTTTACTAGAATGCCGATATGGTAGTGCTTTCTTGCCCCTATTCGAAAAATGCATACGCGTGGGTGGGGCGTATGTATTTTTCCAGCAAGATACTCGTGTTGAGCCTCGACAATTTCTCCTCGATGAATTTGTCGGGTTAATCACTTGAAACTAAGGGTGGCTTATCATCCTTCTCTAAACTGACACGTGAATCCTGGAAATCTGCAGCACGACCAAGATGATGCCTATGGCGGTTATCTGTCACTGCAATTACTGATACAAGATAGCAGTGGGTTTGACCGACTTCCAAAACATGAACAAAACGCTACGTTCCGTTATCCTCTGCATATTGCCCTTTCGAAGTAGCAAATTAGTAGTTCGCAAGCAAACAATTCATCTCATGCTGTTTACGACTTTTGTCCCAGTTCAAAATATCAACTAAAACTGATGTACCGGTATGGTCAATCCCATATTTGCATACGTACATTCCGTGCAAGTTGCCCCTTCGGTGGAATGCATACAGTCCCTCATCGTGAGTGGTGACTCACGATGAGAGATAACACTCATTTGATGTTCGAATTTGAAAATGACCGAGCTCACATCTCTGCTCACTCGAAAATATTCTTATCGCTCAACTGGCGTAGTTGCAAACACGACTATAAAGACAGCGATATTTATCAAGATCACGGTGGAAACGAGAACCTCGTGTGCGTAAGTCCGGTCACAATAATCTAGTCGCGACATAAAGACAAGCTTGGATACCAGCGCCAACGCATATTTGGCAAGTGGCAGCAATTCGTGATATTACTTCTTGAATGACATCGCAAACTCCACATGTAGATGAAAAATTAAGGCAAAACACTACTAGCTTCTAGTACCATGGAGAAGTGTATACACAAGGGAATAACGCGGTATTTTCAGAGTCTAGTGAGATACGAATCGTATTACTTGTACGATAATATCGTATGCCCCAACACTGACAATAACTGTGCTGGGTGTGTTGGAGAAGGACATAATATATATATATATAACTGTGTTGAGGCGGTAAACCCGGCAATACGAGCAAGTCGACGAGATTCGAATACCTCGAGATATTCGAATGGACAGGATATACTGCAGCGCCGAAGCTGGAAAAATACAGCAGCATTGCACCACCTTGGTATTCCACCGTTGCAACTTCTTCTATCATCACGGAGCACTTACCTCTGCGCCCGAGTCTACAACACTCGACACATAAGTACGTTCGCACACACACCTCTATTTACTGACGTCACAAGTCTTTTGTTACCATTTAAAATGCATGTGTGCCACACAGGTCGTTAAACCAAGGTTATTATGTGAGGTCGTCGGTGCCTCTCTTGTCTTTGTCGCTTCCGTTGGTGCTCCCCCTCGCCGCCTTACCAGTAAAGAAAGAAGCTCCAGGTGCGAAGTTCGTTCCCTCCCTGACTCCTACGAGATGCTCGCCCGCCAGTCCGCCCGCCTCGCCCGTGCCGGTGCCCAGCGCCGCACCTACTCTGGCCTCGTGAACAAGGAGAGCCACATCGCGGCGGACCAGAAGCTGTTCGCCACGGTCAAGCGCCCCACCTACATCAAGCGCGACTCGGACGCCCCGCTGCTCACCGGCATGTTCCTGGGTCTCGGCGTCGGCTTCGCCCAGATCATCCGCGGTGAGGTCTGCATGGCCACGGGCACCGGCAAGAAGGAGTAAGCAGATGCCGATTACGCAACAAGGAAGGAGGCGTGAAGGCACTGAAGAGAGATGCTCGTCTTGTCCAGACGAGTTTTTATCGCGTCACGTGAGGCGGCAACAGGGTTCTCCATTCAGTGGGTGATCAGGGGCGTTGGACACTGCTGTAGTTGGTCGACGTGCTGGTGGTCGCTGCTCCTTTGCAGCCTCTTAATTAAATGCTACACCGCCAGAATGAATAGTTGTGTCTGCATGAATTGGTTGTGTCGGTACCTGTGCCTCCTTGCAAGCGTATCGTCTTAACTCTAGACTCTGTCGCTGGAACACCCTCATCCACATCTCGTCTCCTTCGACACCGTCTCCTTCTCCATTTCTCTCCGAATCTCCCTCTACAGGAACACGTCCCCTTTCTTTACAAGAACGTGACACTCATTATCAAATTCTGCTGGTCATGGCTTCCTCTTCGTCTTCGTCGGCGCCGCTGCCCGACCGCGTGAGCTACGTGGAGGCGCACCGCCGCTTCATAGCATTGGAGAACCCAAGCATCGCTGTGTCTGACCCGAGCTCGAAGGCATTCCAGGACCAACTCTCTCAATCTCTGCAGTACATGAAGAAATGCATCCAGCAGCGGCAGCTTGACGGTATCTTGTCAGCTAACGAGCGCTTCTTCGAGCTGCACAACACGCAGCTCTACGCCTTCTGCATCGAATATTACCTGGGCATGCTCACGCCCAAGCAGACATTCTTTCAGCAGGCGGAAGCGGCCACCAAACAGCAGACTGACGAGCAACATAAGCGACGCTCAGGCCCCACAGACCACACACGCAACGTTGTCTACCGCACCAAGTTCTTGCATGAGGCTGATGTGTTCTTAACCGAGTTTCTGGACCGAGCTGAGAGTGGTGGCATCCTGACGGAGAAGAAGCGACGTGAGCAGTATGAGCGACTGGAAAGCAAACAATTCTCGCTCTCGAGAGATGAAAAGATCCAGCGGTTCCAGATGCAACGCGAGATGGAGAAAAAGTTGCAGGAAGTGCAGAAGCGACGTGAGGAGAAAGGAGACGCCCAAGTGGGAGGAGGACAGAAGGAGGGCGAAATGGACGAGTTGGACGAAGACGAGGACGACATGGAGGACTTGGAACGCGAGCAGCTCATGACGTTCATCCAACTATCAGTGATTAAAAGCATGGAAGAGCAAGCGTCTATCAATCAGGAGAAGGACATGCTCGAGACCATGTTGAAGATGAACGCGGCCACCGAGAAACAGGATCTTTTCTCGGAAACACATCGGCCTCCGCCACCACCCCAGGGACAGGGAATTGTACGGCGACAGAAAATAAGTTGGGTTGTTTGACACTGGCTAACTGGTGTGTTGGTTGGTTGGTGCAGGAGGTGACGCGGATCAATCCGCAGATGGAGATGCGACGCGAGACGATTCGCTCGGGAGTGTTCAAACCCGGTCACCGGCTCCCAACAATGACGTTGGAGGAGTATGCGGACCGGGAAGTGGCGGATGCCATGGAGCGGCAGAAACGAGAGCAGTGCGTTGAGAGGGGTTGGTGGAGATTAGTGATAAGTATCTGACGTTGTGTTGGCACTACTGTGATAGGGAGGCACCGCAGGGACCACGTCGGTATGATCAGCTCATGGAGGACGGCGACGAGGACGACGAGGCGTTAGTGGAGGAGGCAGTGTACAAGGATCGCGCTTGGGACGACTGGAAGGATGCGAACGAGAAGGGCATTGGCAACAAGAAGGGTTCACAGTTCTAGACTTCATGCAGATGTGTAGATGGCCGCACCAATACAGGATCGTAGCTGCATGACGTGAATTATTAATTGCTTCGTAATTTGATGGATAACTGATGTCCATCACTTGCTGCCAGCAAAGAAGACTTCTAAAGTGTGGGTGGTGTTCTTAGTCTAAAAACCTTTCCTTTAACACGCATTCTGCGGAATACTACTACTGTAGTAGTAGTCTACTACACTTCAAGGGCTGCATACGATAACTGCGACTGCTAGTTCTTGTCCGGCTTCGTATTGAGCGTCACAACACAACCTCAATCATTCTGCAAAAGAACCTTGTATTGAATCTTGAAGCGCTAGCTAAAGCAGGAATCGAAGGCCAATGGAACCCATCCATGCAAATTGCATCGATAGATTAAGGCCTAGGAGCACGCTAAGAGTGCGCACTTTAACGTGATCTTCTCCTGGTATCTCCCAACGCGAATCGAAACGTACCAACAGGCCGAGATCCTGAATGTCATCGATTTTAAAATCCTCAAGCTGCGCCGGCTTCACCACGAAGTAAACCTCCAAACGCGAAATCTCCATCCCCGCCCCCTGCAGTTTGAGAAGAACTTCGTTAAAATAATACATCTTGAAGCCATGATTGTCCGACCGGGCAACCTGGACAAAGATGACCGTTCCTGTTCCCGTGTCGAAGTACACCGCATCATAGCCGCCTTGGTTCCATGCGACAGGCTGCAACCAATGTCGATCTCCTTTAATTTCCAGCAATTCCACCTCCACCTTGTATCCAATTTGAAACTTCTTCGCATCCTTTTGTCTCTTCATCGGTTTGTCGCCGACTTTCTTGTCTAGTGGCTTAATCAAATCAGCTGCCACACCTATTTTCTCGGCACCATGGGAAAACTTGATATCGTACGTGCCGTCTTGGTGCTATTGAGAGATCCCACCCGTGTAAAATGCCTTTTCCGTTTTAAAATGTTTTAACGGATCAAATTGAAGGACGCTCGCTTGGGGCAAAACATTGTCCTGTTGGTTACCGTATAACCCCACCTCGCGCTTTGGAACAGAATCGAAAAACAGCCATTCGAAGACATGACCATCCAGCGAAGCATTGTTATGCGTATTGAGAGGTTCCACCAAATTGGCTATAACTTCCTCTCCGCACACGATGGCAATGCGAGAGGCTGCATACGAACTCACGGGGAACAATTCCCTAGGGCGGCCGCCAGCTTGCATCCCATAAAGCCGGTTGATGGCGTTATTGTTGAAATGACCAGTGCAGTGTTTAACAAGGTTGTCCGCAGCGGATTTAATACCGCCCTCCAAGTAATTCTTCGCTTTTTCCGCGGAGCATTGAAACATGCACCGGCACGAGCCACCAGCATAGTAAAACTTCAAATTCAAGGCGTGTTTCTTCTGCTCTTCCTCACTTGGCATTTCTTCATCGCCATTTTCGTCATTCACTTCAGACACACTCGTTGCATCAAACTTGGCTGCGACCTTATCGTAAAAGGTTTGGTCCGAGACGGCTTTGAGATACTCGTCTTGCGTCCATGAGTACATATAAAACGGACTAACGCGGTTAAGCTCATCGTCCTCATTGTTCCTCTTCCCAAGCGCAGCCATCGAGGAGCAGATAACAAGCATATCTTCCTTCCTCAGTTGACCGAAAATACTTCCCAAAAAAGCCGCATTCGGTTCGGTCTTGTTGTATCCATCCACACACACGAACCGCCGTTTGTTTTCGCCAGGAGGCAAATTAAACTTTCGGAGGTGGGTGATCGGCCACCATAGCTGCGTACCCGTGACCAGACAGGAGTGGGAGGCTGCTCGACTTTAATGAATCCAAATTACGTTCCACTCTTGGCGATTCAATGAAGCCGCGAAACTGAGTGTGCACGCAGATTTCCCAGTACCAGGGGGGGGGGGGGGGGGGGGGGGGGGGCAACAATGTACGCTCTTGTGTCATTCAGAAGCACTTCCACGCGCAAAAATTCCATAACTCGTGCACTCGTGGACGGCAATACAGCATCAAATCGCCATCTGAAAACAAACCGCACTTGCGCACAAACTCTTCTGGAAGGGTCACGAACGTCGTACTGTCTTGGATCTCAATCTGAGGTATATCCTTGAGTTTTTCAACTACTCCCATAACCTCATGTAGTTTCACCAGCACATGAATCACGTTCTCGGTTGGTGCATCCGTAAAGTTAACGCCAATACGTTCTGCTGGGTTTATTTCGTTGCATAATAGACCACGCATTCGCTCAACTGCTCCACTTCGCATAGCAATCACATCAGCGTCAGCCACGTGCCGTTCTCCCCTTGCTTCGTCGGGAAGAGGTGCATGTCCACCACATCGACCTTCTTTAATTTATTTGAGTTCAATTGCTTGATTAGCACGTTCATGTTCCCCGCCACCTTCTCAGCGTCAATCGTTACAGAGAAAGCATTTCCCGCCACACCAACGATCGCGCACATTAGCGTGGCCATAACCCTTCCTCCGCAATGGCAGAATTTGCCGAAGAAAAACGATATTCCTGTGAACTCGACCAGAGAAATAGGATCTTTCTCGGAAATACATCGGCCGAGAAAATGAGCTGATTGACATGGCTGATGTGTTGGTAAGTTGTGGGAGTAGATGGGATGCGACGAGAGATGAGTTCGATACTGTTCAACGTTGTGTTGGCACTACTGTGATAGGGAGGCACCGCAGGGACCACGTCGGTATGATCAGCTCATGGAGGACGGCGACGAGGACGACGAGGCGTTAGTGGAGGAGGCAGTGTACAAGGACCGCGCCTGGGATGACTGGAAGGATGCGAACGAGAAGGGCATTGGCAGCAAGAAAAGGTCGCAATTCTTGGCTTTGAGTCTATGAGATTGAGCTAACAATATAAGATCAGGAACGACTTCTCAGGCCACTGCGGTGCGCGTTCATTGCTACTTGCGGTTACCCGGCATGGCTTCAGTACAAGAACGTAGCAAAGCTACAGCTTATGCAACCGGTGACGATGCGGTCGTAGAGTGTGACGAAGATGCCCAGCAGCTGGAGGAGCTCCTGGAGGAGTTTTATTCATTCATGTACGAGAAGGCGGTGCTCGTAGGCCCAGCAGGAATAAGCCCCTCAAAGGTCAAGGTTACAGGTATGAGCAAAGCTGCTGCAGGTTCACCGACACGTGGTTCATCTCCAAACCATGATACCTACAAGAAACAAGCTGATAGCGGACCACCAGTAGCAAGCATTCCAGTATCAGCCTCCACTCCTCCTACTTCAACTCTTCCCCGAGAGGTGATGGACGCTCTGCTACCACCAAAGTAGGCTTGAGTAGCTTAGAATTGATATTAAGACCTTGTCTAACATGGGTGTTTTTATAGGACGTGGCAGGATGCTCAGGGCAAGTGGCAACGCATGGTGAGTACACTACCCGCAGCGCGAGTGGAGACACAACGACTCCAAGAAGTGTTTGATCACCTTTTACAACAGTATCAAGCACGAGTGCATGCGATCTGTCCTGTTCGGGAGAAATTTTTCTCGCAGGTCTTTGGTACGTCGATCGACAAGCATATTTCTATTTGGGCGCGTGTCATAACTTCCAGTATTCTACAGAGGAGCTGATTCGTGAAGTTGCCTGCGAGTGTCCTGAGCGCGGTTTAATGCTCTTGCGAGTGCGTGATGAGTTACGTCTCACTATTGAGTCGCACCAAACACTCTACCACAACAGCATTGCTTATGGCAGGCAGAAAGCCGTTCAAGCGGAAGCTGGTATCGGTGAACTTGAAAAAGAGATTTCTCGCCTTGACACCGAGCAAGAGATGCTTGCATCGAGAAAGAAAGACCTCGAGCACAAAGCAATGGTAAGTTGTGAGTGATTGTTATGGCTTGCACGAAGAGGGGCTCACTATGGTATCCATTTAATGTCTACAGTTCCTGGAAGAGCAATTCTGCGAGGAAGTGACAAAGCGCCGGCTTCGTCATGCGCATACGGTGCAGTTCCTGTACACGCAGCGCCAAGAACTAGAAATTTTCCATCGTGAAATGACGCAGGATTCGACTTGGAAGTGAAGACTACAGTTCAGTTGATTTGCTATCATTGCGCTATGTGAAACGTTTATTGTGGGAGGAGCATGAAATTTGCACAGGTCCTCGTGTTCGCGGCGAAGGTCTCCCCAAATGCCCAAGATTGTGGGTGGTATCCGTATTATGCTTTATCCCCACAACCCGTAGATTATGCGCTAGCTTCACAGCTACTATTGTTGCTGGCCAAGCACGCTTGTTTGTGCAGGAACGTAAAAGTGACCGTCCAGCTTGCTAAAAGCAGTGGCTAAAGCGAACTGCATTCCCAGTGTAGTTCTCACTCTACCTTTTACCACGCAAGCGTCGTGTCAGCACGAACAAGAGATGGCAACGCGCACCGACATTCGACAATGCAAGGTGGAAGGATGCAACAAGCGTGCACAAACCCGGCAACTGTGCAAGGCTCACGGTGGTGGCGTTCGCTGTCACATCCAACGTTGCAACAAACTGGTTCAAACAAGAGGCCGTTGCGTCGCTCACGGAGGAGGACGTCGTTGCATATACGAAGGATGTATGAAGTTGGGGCAGTACACTGGTTTCTGTCTCACTCATGGCGGTGGACGACGATGCAGCGTCCCCAACTGCCAGAAGTTCGTTCAAAAGCGAGGATACTGCAAGCGCCACTGGATAGAATCCCAATATCCTTCGCCAAGCCAAATTGGCGGTCCACCAAAGTCCAAGTACTCACTTAGTTTCCTCCTGAACCCGCTCGAGCAGAAGATCGTAGTGTAAATCCGAGTAAATCCTACACTCAATTGTACCTTACATGTTCACCCGTATTGCGCTTTCCTGGGGGCTGTGCTTCGAAACACGAGCTCATCGTTATCTGAGCAGAGTCGCCAAAATTAGCTCTGCAAAAAATGCAAAGCCACAAAATAACAAATCTCTCAAGATCTTCAGTTGAAGTTCTCTGGCAATTATGACGGGGCGGCGCGACGAGTCTTCGAGCCTCTCGGGCCCAAGTGTAGAGCTGGAGAAGCTCTTATCCTCTGCAACAGGCTCAACCCGCACCCAAGCGAACGACTACAACGCCGAGACGATGGTAGACGAGCTGCTCGCTAGCACGTGGGAATTCACAAACACAACTTTTGACACTAAAGACAGCGTAGTGCGTCACGCTTCCTTCACTAAGCAAACCACTTCCCTAAATGCCCTTCAGAGTGTTCTAACCGAATCCATTGACCGACTCGTTCAGCATCGCAAAGTGGTTTCGAATCGCATTGCGGAGCTAGAACAAGAGAGCCGAAGAGTGAGCAGCAAGTTCCAAGAGGGGCTGGTGAAACCAGATTTGCTACTTAATGTAGGTACAAAGAAAGCTTGGACAGTGTGAGTAAACTTGTAAAAGAACTAAATTGTCTTTGTTTTCGTTTTGTAGGACATTTGTGCGCAGATGGAGGACTTGGAGGAAAGATTTACGAAAGTGAGCTCATCAGCCGTGGTCATTGGAGATAAATTATCCACGTTGGATGACGAGCGATCTCGAGTTCTGGAGACGGATGAACTTATGGAGGCGTTGCTGGCGCTGAATGACCCAAGCAGCAAGATGATTAAGTCCAGTAACAGGCTGTTCAACACGCTGCATGACCCGAATCAGCTGCATGAAGCCTCGCAGATCATCAAGAAGATGAGCGTGTTTTCGACCGAATTATCATCGCCGACGATAGTGTATGCAGTTGCTGAAATCGAAAGGTTGAGTCAGACAATAGAGAACAATTTGCTAACGGAGTTTAGCAACGAGCAGGAGAAGGGAAATTTGCAGGGTATGCGCAAATGTGCCGAGTCGCTCATTGAGTACAACGACAAGGAGAAAGTAGCTGACCGATACGTGTGGAACGTCATGTGCGATCGACTGGCCAAGTACGTACCGAATCCCTTGTCTGGCTGACAACAGTATAGTAAAACAAAATTCCGTTGCCTATCATATTGTGGTTTTGTGTTATTCAGGGTCGCTGGAGAGACTGCTGAGTCGTCGCTGGATCCCATTGAAGACCTGGATGCTCTTTTCTCCAAGATTATTGCCATTTGTACGGAACAATTTCCAGTGATTGACAGTGTATTTCCTTCTGTCGCGTGCAACTCCATCCGCGAGCTGCTGGTGGAGCGGCTGTTTAACGACCCAGCCTTCGGAGTTTTATCATTCTTGGATCAGTTCCTCAAAACTAGACGATACACTGAGTTGGCGAGCCCACCAGTGCCCGATGCCGAAGGGGTATCGGATTTAGTTTCATCGTCTCCTAATCGCGACTACGTTAGATTACTGCGCGCTTCATACGAGAGGACATGTGCTATGGTGGCAGAGATCGAGGACATTGAACGCGCTAACCAGTTCGAGTACTCACCCTCTAACCAGGAAAGTAGTGATCACAAACCTGTTGCAGTGCCCGCCAACGAGAGAATCCATACTTTTCTCAACCTCCAGCTTCATTCTCTGTTTGGGATCCATCGCGAAAAATATCTGGACACGGAGCTGGATCTCTTGCAGGGGCAATTTAAGGACTTTTTGGGGACAGTGCAATTTCCCAAGCCATTGGAGCTATCGATAATATTTTTCGAAAATCTCCGAGGACTCGCAGAAGATGAAAATATTCCAACCAAGTATGTGGAAGCTATGGACGAGGCGATTAACCGTTGCGAAGTTGTGTTGAAGGCGTCTGAGTTGCGCGGAGAGCTTGTAACAAAGGTGTTTACGTCATTTGTGGCATCGTTTGGAGATGAATATCTGGGAGTACGTTTGTAAAAGGGTTTCCATGCAAGCTACCTTATTGATTCAACGTCGTTGATTATTGCAGAAATTGTTAGCGCTGGCCAAGGAAATATTGCAAGAACAGCGCCTAGCACCGGAGTCTGCACTACAATTTTTTATAGTCGTAGAGGTGCGTAGTCAACCATGTTCCCATTTTTTTTACGATGGATTAACCATAACGAAACTTCCAGGCTCTGCTCAAGCGAATTGAGTTCATAAACGAGCAATTTGAGGGGCTTGTAGAGCCATGTCTGGATGATGCACCTACCCAGCTCACGTAAGCTTTTTATTATCGAAAATGCAATGTTGCAACTCATTAACTTGAAACTCGTTGTGTTAGAATCTGCCACGAGAGCAAGCAAAAATGCCTGGGAAAGCTGGAAAGCTTAATCTCGGTAGGTCTTCAGCAGGTGATGACTGTCATCGAAAAAGCAATTGGCCAGATCCTGACCACAAACCAGGGAAAAAGTGACTTTCTCGGGGTGCAAGCTAGTATGTCGCTCTCCGCCTCCAACGCATGCCAGAAGTGTACCGAGTACTTGCAGCCGGTTGTGAGCGTGATATACCGAGTCTTGGTATGTACTATATGTTGACGATTCTTATGGTTCATAACGTGCCTAATACTTCCGCATTTTGTTTTGCTACAGATTGGCGAGAACAGCGACCGTTTTCTTACTTCTCTTGCGAGATCATTCAAAGATTTATATCTCCAGCACCTACGGAAATTCCGGTTTGACCCCGATGGCGCCTGCATGCTGCTTCGTGATGTGAGCGAATATCGACAAGCGTTCCGGTCGCCTTCCCTTCCAGCAGCGGTCGACGATATCTTCGATCTCCTCCATGAAGTTGCGAACGTGTTTGCGCTGCCACCAGAGAACCTTGGAGGGTTTGTCCGAGAAGGAAGGCTTGCAACTTTGAACAAGCAGACGATGCGCCATATAGTTAAGCGTCGCTGGGATTACAAGACGAATGCAGAAAAGATAGCAGCTTCTCTGAAGGACCCGAAGGACGATAAATCCAGTTAGTCAAATCAGCCCCTGGCTTCGACCGTGTGGGAAGACAGCCAGTCTACTGTATTTGGCAATGGGCGCCTTCCATAACCTACATAAAAGCTTTGAAATTTTCAAAGCCGTGTTTTGAGCACGGCTTTGGGAATTGAATGAAGTGGGTGTTCATACTGAAACGCAGCTTCAATCTTGAGATAGGATCGACTGGCACACTCATGTCCTTGCGGTCGGTTGATTGGGTGTGTTTACGATTTTGACAACTGGATATGCAATCGCCATTCGTGGCTAACGGCTGAAATGCCGCAGTTTGGAGTTTGGCGCCATTCGCAGAACAAACCGTGGGCATGCGGTTCCTAAACTACGTCTTGTTAGCGGCCGCAGTCCTCCTTCTACATCTACATGTAGCGAGCTGCGACGCTGTCTCCACTGCCACGACCTCGGAATTGATCAAGACTGGACCACTATCAACTGCTGACTTTCCCCCCCCAAAGGAGATTCCTGCGAAACGATGCTGAGGCTGACGAAGCTGCTGTCAACAACCTGGAGAATTATGAAGAGAGGGGTATCGTGCCAGCAAGCGTGAAGCAATATCTCATAAACCTCGGAAAAAAAGATGACACGAGCACGATCTACGTGGGCGGGATCGGAATTGGGATGGAGCAGGGCGCGTGGGGGAAAATCGTCAGATATTATCGACGAGTCAAGAACAAGCTCGACTATTTCTTCCGAACCGCATACTGGCAGTTCCGCTTCACAATTTGGGTATCGAACAAGAGGACCCCAGCCAAAATGTACGACAAGCTCAAAGTTCGCGAGACGACCGGCCCCTACGACAAGAACTACCGCATCTACGTCAACTATCTAAGGTTCTACGAGAACTTCAAAGGCCCCACGTACGACCCCCTTCTCGTTTTTGGGCCAAAGTTCAAAACGGACTAGGCACCAGAGAAGCTAGGGTACAGTAGATATCGATGAAATATTTTTTGCGGTCAATTTTGTGCAGTGAGTGAGCTGAGGCACGTTGTGCTGTATGCGTTCGTAGCACTGGGATTGTTCCGACGGGATGGCTGTGTGCTGTCCCGTAAGAGTGAGTTGAGGCCACCACTATCACAAACACTATCACAAATTGCGATTCACAATGCCACATTGTCAATGCGTCACACGCTACTAGCTGTAAGTGCTTGAGAATCATGGAATACAGTCGAAAGCAGGTAAAAAAATAAATAATTGGTGGCCCTGAACCAGTCCGCACAAAGATAGACAAAACAGTATTGCTCTGGAATCATACATTCTCGGCTCGAAGGTGGGATTTGTACAGGTCGTAGGCTTAATCAAAAGTCTCAAGACAGCACCAACTTGTGTGATACATGTAATATTTGCCTGTTGATCAGGAAACTCGCACCTCATTGTGCTGCATGATTTTTGGCAATGAGAATTTGCCACATTGAGATCGATATGCACCAGATTCCAGTTGAGGTTGAGGGGAAAGTGGGACGGAGTCGATAAAAGCACCGGACGAGGGAACTGAGTCAACGAAAACCGCTCATCTAGCAGCTACATGCTGTGGCGAGGAGCCCAATGCAACGTACGACGGAGTTGTGTCCATTTTGCTTCTTGCCTCAGCAAAACTTTTGCAAAACCTTCATCCTTTTGTCCCCTGTGTATATTCTTACTATTCACCATCACTTATTGCCTACTTCACTTGGCATTTGTACAGACGCAATGTAGCCATCTCGTAAATTGCTGCGAAACCACATAAATATGCATAAGCGATTCGAATTTCGAGTGGCCCTCCACTGAGATCTGCGTCGATATCTGAGTCACTCGGCCATTTAGCACGCGGAGCCTATCTGCAGCATCGACGCACGCGCCGCCCTCTACATGGTGGTAGACACCCGCAGCACCAGTCGCATGACCGAGACCGCGCTCAGTGTGTCTTTATCGCCACTGTTGCCAAGTTCCGTGGAGGACGAGACGCCGCCGGGCGTGTCCGAGCACGAGGGCAAGCGTGTGCGCTTCCAGCCTGTGTTCCAACCCACGCACACGGTGTTCACCCCTCGCTTGAGTGACTCCAGTTCGCTACAGTACCGCAAGCCGGACGACCGCGTGGTGGGCAGCACGAGCCTCGCGCCACCGAGCTCCGTATCCTCCATCGCGCAGCCCAATTACGATGATTTCCTGCGACGTGTGAGTGTCGTTTTGTACCAACATATTCGACGCTGCGAGAAGCGGCACAGGGAACAGCAGCAGCGTAGCAGTAGCGGCAACAATGCGGGAATCTCTAATGCTATAGCAGCTGCCGTATCGGCGCTTACGACGTCGGAGGAGCGAGCGCTCAGCGAATCCAGATCTCCTACACCAACCGAGGAAACGGCAACTTTCACCCATCATGATGACATCACGGAGGAACTCGAGTCTGCAGCTTTTGAAGTTGAAGAGGAGGAGAAAAGAGAACAACGAGAGGAAGGAAATGTCACGAATCCGAGCAGTATTTCGTCTCCGAGACTGGTGGACCTACCAGTGGAGGAAACTTTTCGAGAGGAACATTTTGTCACGCCGCAGTACAAGTATACTTTTGTGAGACTGCCCAGAGTGCACCCGATGACGGTGTACAGGATGGAGAAGATCACGTCCAAGAGACACGTCCCTAGCGTGGATGAGATTTTCCGCTTTTGCAAGAATTTGTTCAACAAGGCACAACTCAGTGCTGAGTGCACGATTGTGTGTCTGATCTACATTGAGAGATTGATGGAACAAGCTAGTGTGCCGCTGCTTGCGGCTACATGGAGGCCCATTGTGGTTTGTGGACTCTTACTGGCGTCGAAAGTGTGGCAAGACCTGAGCTCGTGGAACGTTGAGATCTCTAATATTTATCCGCAGTTCTCGCTGCACTCGATCAACCGACTGGAAAGACTGTTCCTGCACCATATCCAGTGGGATCTCTACATCTCCGCGTCGGTGTATGCCAAATACTATTTTGCTCTTCGTTCGCTGACCGAAAAAAAGGATTTCCGACGCCGGTACAATTACACCATGCGCGTGGACCCACCCAACTCGAAGCGACTGGAAGAACGAAGTGCAGCAGTCAAGAATGAGCTGTATTCCAAGAGTCTGTAAGGTGTATGAATTGAATTAGGATGCGTTATTGTTTTTGGTACGATGGGTTCCCTTAGTACTACTTCGAAGTACTTCTAAGTGTTAAATATGAAATACCATGGTTACGCCATTGCCGAGAAACCACCGCGTAGGCGCTGCTGAGCTTAGGCGGGGGTTTGATGGGGCATCGTCGGGATTGTATCGATCGCAGTGGCAAATATCGTCACTTCAACCCGTCGCGAAAAAAAATCTACTGGAGCAATTTATTGTGTTGGTACATTGGATCGCACATTGTTTAGCACTTAGATGCTATGTCTGTCGTGTGTGCATCCCACTGGAGTCTTGTGTGTAGTATCCCCCTGGTCGGTGCATCATCTCAAATGACAACCAAACTCAGGAACATTCGAGGCAACGGAAAGCTCGGTTGCACTACAAGGTTCCGCTTCGTGGATTGAACTCGGTGGCCACGTGAACATGGCTTGTTCTCATTCCACAACTTGCCGTCTCCTACTCAAGCGACCTCGACCGAGCCTACTCATCCGACTTCCACCAGCCATGGCGCCGGCTTCGCCTCGCAAGGGGCGGGGCAAGGCGGCAGGAAAGGCAAAGCCAGCGTCCAAGAAGAAGCGCGCGAGGACGTCTGGAGGCAAGAAACGCAAGGGCATCGGCGGAGAAAGCAAGAAGAACAATAGGCAGCGACTCGCACACGACGGACGCGTCCTCGAAGGCCCAGATGTGTGGTTCCATCAGGAAGTCGCCGACGGCCTCTGGGCTCCTGACGACGTTCGGGACAGCGCAGCGGTGCCTGCGATCTACAAGCCTCTCCAGGACTCGTGGTTCCGAGTGACGCACTGCGTGGACACCGACCCACCAGACTGGGACCCAAAGATCTGTGACTTCGTGGTTGAGCCGCCCAAGCCGCGTAAGAAGAAAACCCGCTCGCTGAAAGAAGTGGATACACCTGTGGAGCTCCCTCCCGTCACGAGCTGCACGAAGGTGGCGATGAAGCCGTCAACGGAGCAAAAAGCGAAGCTGAACCAAATGTTCGCGACTCGCCGTGCTGTGTACAACAAGCTTGTCGCCGCCTCCAAGGAAGAATGTGCTACACGTCTGGCTCAAGGATGCATCAAGCCCAAGGCGCTGGCGCAGCAGTACCGTCCGATGTCGACGAAACGAGGCGTTCGACAACACTTCCGAAACAAGAAGAAGCGTGCAAAGCATCTTCAGTGCAATTCGGAGGTTTTCGTTGGAGCCTTTGACGACTTCCAGGACGCTGTCGTCTCGAGCACCGCGCTGTTTGACGCTCTGAAGGAGAAGGGCAAGAAGACAACGTTCCCGGTCATCGGTTTAAGAGTGTATTTGCACGCTCAGACGCAATGGCGCTGCGGACAGACCACGGGTTCTTCGTGTCCAAGGATCGCTTCCACGAGAAGTTCATGGGCAAGCAATGGATCGAGCTGTCCGAGCCTCTGCCTGAGATTACCACAATGATGCGTCTAGTGCGCACCCGTGACAAGGGCTTCTACTTGTGCGTGCTTACCTGCAAGGACTTTGCGCCTACGCTGAGCACTCGCACGGGTGCTATTGATCCCGGCGTGCGCTGCTTCATCACATTCTACGATCCCAGCGGCCGAGTACTCAGCATCGCGGATCCCGACGAGAAGATACTCACGCGACTCAAGATTGCGGACACTCTGCGGCGCGAGCTGGCGCTGCTAGAGCAGAAGATCATAGAGCCGTCGTGTCGGGGGAAGGACTGTGCGTGCAAACGGACGAGTGAGGGGCGTGAGGCGAAGAAGAACAAGGACAGCAAGTGTCGACATCCGTGCCACACAAAGACCAAGGTGGCAAAGAAAATGACGGCGGCAGAATGCGTCATCATCACTGAACTGCTGCGGAACAAGCGGCGGCGTCAGCGCCTGCGTCAGCAGATCCGACAAATTCTTGGCAAGGTGACACGCATGGTGCACGACATGCACCAGAAGGTCTCAAAGTGGCTGTCGCTGAACTACCACGAGGTGCTGCTGCCAACGTTCGAGACCCAGCAGATGGCCGCTCGATATGTCCGAGAAGAGCGTCTGGACATCACGCCTGAAAGATTTCTTGCTCCAGTCGAGGAACTCGTGCTTCGGGGACGGAAGCGGAAGCTGCGTCGCCCGACTGTCCGCGCCATGATGACGCTGTCGCACTACAAGTTCAGGAAGATGCTGGAGTACAAGATGCAGCGAACGAGCGGCCGAATGGTGGAGGTGCACGAGGAGTACACGTCCAAGACCTGCTCAGGCTGTGGCTGCATCGACAAGAAGCTTGGCGCCAACAAGGTGTACAGGTGCAAGCACTGCCACCTGGTTCAAGATCGAGATGTTAACGCAGTACGGAACATCTTCCACAAGAACGTGGGTGCGTTCGTACTGCGCGACCATTTCAACCGGTGTTCCTACATCGGGGAGCCCTGCTAGCTCTGCGCTAGCGTAATAGGCCCAACAACCGTAGGTTCAGCTGAGGACAGAGGCCGTGATGCGATTCGGGTAGCCACGGACGTCTAGAGGCAACTACGTTAGGAGAGTTTACCTCCTGCAACTTGAACAACAGTTGTTGTTTTTTTTTTAACAAATTATATTTCATGTAGACCACATCACATTGATTTTAGCCCCACAATCTCCCACTAACCCCACATCTCCAATCAGCACCGCCGCTCAGCAACTGTACGATCACTGTGTAGCAAACATGCACGGCTCCGGGCGTGTTCTTCTCCGCGCCGCCGCGCGTGCCAACGGTGCCGCGCGCCGCTCTCTCACTTCACTTAGCAGCAGCGCCGGTGTCTTGACCGCATGCTCGTCCAAGGCTGGCGCTCGCGCGCTGCGTGGGGCCTGCGCTATGCCTGTGCGTACACAGCGTCTCAATGTTGCGTCATCTGTGCAGATGCGCGCGTTCTCGGCTTCCAGCGAGGCGACGGACGTCCCCGTGCCCTCTATGGGCGACTCCATCTCCGAGGGAACTGTCGTGGAGTGGCTTAAGCAGCCAGGGGACGCCGTGGCTGAGGACGAAGTTGTCGTCGTACTCGAGACCGACAAGGTGAGCGTGGACGTGCGCTCGCCGTATGCCGGCGCCATGGGGCAGCAGCTGGCAGCTATCGATGACAACGTGCTGGTAGGTGCGCCGCTGTTTCAGGTCGTGAAGGGTGCTGCAGGTGCGGAGACGACGCAAGAGACCAAGAACGAGGCGGCTCCTGTTGCTGCCACTAGTGCTGTTTCGACTCCGAGCGGAGAGGAGACGACTGTCCCTGTGCCATCCATGGGTGACTCCATCTCGGAGGGTACGGTCGTGGAATGGATCAAGAAGGCCGGAGACTACGTCTCTGAGGACGATGTTGTGGTCGTCCTGGAAACCGACAAGGTCAGTGTTGATGTCCGCGCTCCCAAGACTGGCACGATCACCAACACCTTGGCCGATGTGGACCAAACGGTGGAGATTGGCGTCCCGCTCTTCCAAATGGTGCTGGGTGGTGAAGCTCCTGCTGCTGCCAAGACGCCCGCTCCGGCGTCTCCGGCTCAGACTCCGGCTTCGACTCCGGTAGCTCCTGCGGCCAAGATGTCGGTCTCCACTCCGGAGCCTGCAGTTGCTGGTGCCAACCCGCTGCTGGCCACGAGTGAGCGCGTGTCTCGTCGCGAGAAGATGAGCCGCATGCGCCTGCGCACGGCCGAGCGCCTGAAAGAATCGCAGAACACGGCGGCGAGCCTTACGACCTTCCAGGAGGTGGACATGTCTAAGCTCATGGGGATGCGGAAGCAGTACAAGGACGCATTCGAGGCGAAGCACGGCGTCAAGCTGGGCTTCATGTCGGCGTTTGTCAAGGCCAGTGCGTCGGCGCTGCTGGAGGTTCCCGGCGTGAACGCAATGATTGACGATGAACACCAGGAGATCGTCTACCGCGACTACGTGGACATGAGCGTAGCTGTATCGACCCCAAAGGGTCTGGTGACGCCGGTGCTTAAGAACACTGAGTCCATGAGCTTCGCTGATGTGGAGAAGGGATTGGCCGAGCTCGCCGCCCGTGCGCGTGACGGCAAACTGACTCTGGAGGAGATGACCGGCGGTAATTTCACGATCTCGAACGGCGGCGTCTTCGGCTCCCTGATGGGTACGCCTATCATTAACCTGCCGCAATCTGGTATCCTCGGCATGCACGGCACGAAGATGCGCCCCGTGGTTGTCGACGGAGAGGTGGTAGCGCGCCCCATGATGTATCTGGCGCTCACGTACGACCATCGCCTCATCGACGGCCGTGAGGGAGTCACGTGCCTCAAGGCTATCGCTGACAAGATCGAGAACCCGGAGCGACTGCTGCTCGACATTTAAGATGCTCCGAGGGAGCAGCTTATGATCTCTAAGAGACTCGACGAAGTTGCACAGACAGATGAGAGGTATCAAGCTACTCAAGAACATGACACTTTCATAACATACTTCTCATTGCCTAGCAATATCGACGCGAAGCCGCGAATGTATTCCAATAGCGCAACGTTGAGACGAACTGTCACGAAACGGAGCGAATGACTTTGATATACAACCACTACCACGGATCCGCAACTCGTGCACGTCTGTTGAAGTTAGTCTCTTTGTTACTGAGGCACACTGTACCATCCATATCTGATGGATGGTACCCTTCAGCTCTAAAACCCCTTTAAGCTGTTACATACAAGGAAGACTATACTATACATCGCACTAATGTAAACTTTAGTGCTCCTGTAGTCCAGTCATCCATACGCCGCTCGTAAGACGGCGTATTCTCTTCCTCTGTCATCAATACAACTTACTTCGCCTTTTGACACCTTCCTAAACGAACCCTTCTTTCTCTTCGCACTCCTACACTACCGCTAACCTCGCCATAACGCCAAAGTAGCTCGATCCGATGGCTGCAAATCGCGTACTCGACAAGTTTCTCAAGCTCTTTAGGTCTCCTCGAGCCAAGGGCACCTATGGTGTCGTTGCCCCGTAGCAGCGAACGACGTGTGCGGCCTGATAAAGGTGGTCACACAAGCTGCCTAAATGAGGTCAGGAATGTCCGCAGGCCGGCCAACTTCGACTTGATACTCTTCGATGAGGTTCTGGAACAAGTACACCCCCACAGTGTAGGAAATGAAGCGAGGCGGCTGCGTGAAGTTGAACTAGCGGTTGATCGGGAAGTAGTTCTTCTTGTCCAGCTTCACGCACACATACACCATCAGCGTACCCACAACAGCAATAAGCAACGAAATCTCGACGAAATTATGCAATTCGAGGAACGACGCTCCGGACATCGCGATTTAAGCGAACGCATTGGCTCAGTGAACAGCCAAAGGATTTTCGACGAGACGGTGGGTGTCGTGACTGAAGTGAAGAGTGTAGGTCGCGTAGGTAGGAGTTGGTCTCGAGTGCGGGGTAGTTGGTGTATTTGATAATGAAAATGTCTGGCCTAAATGTGCATGCCTTCCTGTGCGCTTAGCTCGCACAGGGGCCTCCTTGATGTTTTCTGCATGTTTCTGTTTCTACGTGCCTATGTGTCCTGCTACCCTGCATGTTTCTTTGCTTTTCTTCTTTTCTTTTGAACGTTCGTAATATCCAGCTATATGTATGTAAACTGCGAACGGAGAGCCTTGCAGGCTGCCGTCGCAGCGACATGCTGCCTCTGGCTGCGAGCAAGCAAGCCAGAGCCTATGCGCCCACGCTCTCTGGCTTGCTTGCTAGCAGGCCGAAGGCGGGCATGACATCTCCCCCTGGTTGATTTCGACTTGGCGGCATTGAAACCCTTCTAGGTGTTGACGCCAATGCGAAACATGTTCGATACCTGCTTCGCGTTCCCAGGTCGCCTCGTGTTCTGGCGACCCATGCCACTTCACGAGCCATTCTCGTTTGTGCCGTCTGATTCGTCGCTTCATCAGTCTCTCAATGATGTAGAGTTCTTCGCCTGTCTCGTCGTCCAGAATAATCGGTACTGCCTTCGGGATCGGGCGGTTCGGAAAATCCGTTGTGTTCGTCAGGTAATGAGACAACAACTCTACGTTGAACGTAGGATTGAGGCGTTGCATCGTGCGTGGAAGTATCAACTTTGCCACGTTGTCGTTCACCATGTGTTCAATCACGAACGGTCCAACCTTCTTAGCCGCTAACTTTGCCTTTCTGAGCTCGGTGTTCTTGTTCACTGTCTTTAGCGGTAAGTTCTTTGTGTCAAGCAGCACTAAGTCGCCTTGCTTGAAAACAACTTGTCTGCGCTTGCGATCGTAGTACTCTTTCTGTCGTACCTGCGCTTCTTTCAGATTCTTCTGAGCTTGTTCCACGATCTCTTGCCGTTCCTTGGCAAAATTCTTGGCATACTCAGCGAGAGTCACATCGTCCTCTGAATGTAACAGATCCTTCATCTCCTCTGCCACGATGTTAGACACTTTGCGTCCTGTGTCGACTTCGAATGGAGTCATCTTTGTTGACGCGTTCATAAGGGTAGAATGTGCATACTCTATTGTTCCGAGATGCTTCACCCAGTCGTCGCCGTGATACGACACCATACACCTCAGTGCATCTTCAAGTACTAAGTTCTGACGCTCTGTCTGACCATCGGCTTGCGCTCGATGCGCAGTAGTCATGCTCAGTTTGACACCCATCACTGCCATCAGCGACTTCCAAAAGTCCGAAATGAACTTTGGGTCACGATCGCTAATGATCACCTTTGGTGCACCATGGTGCCTGACAACAGCATTGAAGAACACTTCAGCTGTGTCCTTGGCATCAGCCATCGTATACGTTGGTGCGTACTTCGCTCGTTTAGACAACTTGTCCACTACAACGAATATCGCATCGTACCCTTCTGACGCTGGTAAACCCGTAATGAAGTCCATCGATACCATTTCCCAACATTCGAGCGGAGCTGGAATCGGTATTAGCAAGCCTTTCTTCTTCTGGCTGCTAGACTTCCACCTTGCACATGTTTCACATGTGCGCACGTATTCTCTGATGTCGCGATCCATTGTTGGCCAATAGTACCATTGCGACGCTTTCAGATACGTTCGTCTGCTGCCTGGATGTGCAGACGTGTTGCCATCATGGAATTCTGTGATGACATTCGTTCGAAGTTTCTTCGACTTCGGCACACATAGTCGATAGACGGTTTCGCTTTTCTTCTGTTTGAAGAACAGAAGACCGTTATGCTTCACGATTTTTTCTTTCTCTGTCCCCTTAGACCACTGATGTTTGAAAGCAGAATCTGACGCGTAGCCTCGTTGAAACGCTTCCTTCGTCTCAGACGCTAAGTGCGGAGTCACAAAATGGTAGTCGACGCTGTTGACTTGCTGCTGTGCCACACCAATCTGACGGCTCTCCCCCCGTAAGGCGACATCGTCGAGTAACAGGTGATAATCCGTTGTGGATAGGTGGCGGATCATCGAAGACTGAACCATATGATCATGCACCTGCGACGCGTTCTTCACACATGCGTCATCGCATTCATGTACCGTATAGGTCACATCGGGTAAAGGCGGTTCTTTATCCTCCTCATCGTCTTGTCCATCCGGCGGTGGCCGTGATAGCGCATCTGCCACCACATTCGCCTTGCCCCTTACGTGGTGCAAAACAAACGTGAACTGTGAGAAATGCGTCAAGAAGCGAGCCATCTTGGGAGACACTCTTGGATGATGCAACATCCATGAACACGCCGAGTTATCGGTGTACACGTCAAACGGTCGGCCATGTAGATAGTGTCGCCACTTCTCCGTCGCCACTTTGATAGCTAAGAGCTCCTTCTCGTGCGTAGGCCATCCACGCTCATGTCGATCCAACTTCTTCGAGTAGAAGGCAATCGGATGGTCATCATCACCGTACTTATGAGATAGGACACCTCCTATGCACCCTCCTGATGCATCTGTTGTTACGATGAACGGTCGTTCGAAATCAGGTAACTTCAGCATTGGAGCTTGCTGAAGTGACAGCTTGTGATGCAGGTAAGCCTCATCTACCGACTTGGACCAGACCCACGGAGCATCCCCTTTCGTTAGATCCCTCAACGGCCGTGCAATTTTTGCAAAGTCACAGATAAATCTACGATAATACCCTGCCAGACCCAAGAAACTCAAAAGCTCCTTCCTGTTAGTCGGCGTCGGGTACTTTGCGATTGCTTCCGTTTTCCTTGGATCCATGCTCACTCCTGCCTCAGACACCATGTGTCCCAGGAAAGCGATTTCAGTCTGACCGAAGGAGCACTTGGACAGACGCGCGTAAAGCTTCTCCTTGCGTAGTACTTCGCAGACTGTACGTAGATGTTCTACATGCTCCTTCATGCTCTTCGAAAAGATGCAGATGTCATCGAGATACACGACAACAAATTCGAACTTGTCGAACAGCGTACGCATGAGACGAGACCATGTCACTGGCATTCCAGCCACGCCCATAGGTGCAACACACCACTGGTACGTCTCCTTGTGTGTACGAAACGCTGTGTACGGTCGGCTCGACTTAACCACAATCACCTGATGATAGCCTAGCGCTAAGTCGATCAAGGTGTAGACAATACAGCCTACCATCTTGTCGAACAGCTCCTCGATCATCGGTAACGGAATTTTGGCCACAACCGTAACCTGGTTGAGATGTCGGTAGTCAAAGACCCAACGTAATGGAATCTTCGTATTCCCGCTACGTAGCCAATCTGCTCTCTTCGGCATCTGTCCCGTCACCGGGTCCTTTTTCGGAATTGCGAAGATGTTCGAAACCCATGGTGAGTTCGACACTTCGATCCTCCCTTTCTTCAACTTATCCTTGATGAATTCTTCAAAAGCATCCTGTTCCATCTTTGACAAACGGAATGGTGATAGAGAACTCGGCTGAGCTCCCTTCTTCAGCGTCAGCTCAAAGTTGACTTCACGCATCGGCGGCAATCCATCCGGTAACTGCTCTGGGAACACATCCTTGAATTCCTCGGCAACCACTTTGCGAATCGGTTCTGGAATTGTCTCGGTGTCGGCTACTAGTTGCACTTTCACGCGGAACACTTATTCATAGTCTCCTGCTTTGAGACTGTCCGAGAACGATGGTCCGTCGACGTCGTTGAACTGGAACTTCTCTGGAATAACAACCTCTTCAGTTTACCAGTTCACCTGGGGATTGTAGTCCTGAAACCACGGCTTCCCAAAAATGACGTCATGTGACTCTGGTAACTTCCACTCCACGAATTCCATCGCTGGAAAGAAGTAACCGTCCATGCTCACCGGCGCTTCAACATGTTTAACATCCGTTGCCGGAGTAAACGTCCCATCGAAACGCTGAGCTTGTAGTCGTCTCGACAAAAGCACATTACTCGCCATGCCTGGCTTGATCATGTTCGTGCTGGCACCCGTGTCCAACAAAATGCGGACATCTTTGCCGTTGATGCGACCTTTCTTGATAAAAAGGTTGCTCTTGCGTTCGGACTTCACTGCGCTGACCTCCATGGTCTCATTCGACGTTGGTCGCGATCCTAGCAAAACCAAGTCCTCAGCGGGGTGCATCGCATGCACTTCGGCCTCTTGCTCTGGTGGCAATCCGCACACACCAGATCCCTCTTCAGGCTGCATCGCATGCAAGCCTTCTGCGTCTGCTGACTGTGATCCGCACGAGTCAGTCTCTTCTGACGTCTCTGTAGTTGCAGTGAGAGTCGTTTCTACCTTTTTACGGACATCTTCCACGAACCTCTGTAGCTCATCCGCTTGTTCTTGGATGTCTACTACATTCATGGTCACGCGATCCATGACGACGTTATCCTCCTGGTCGTCGTCCTCGAGAATTATGTTCATCCTCGGCTTTCCGCGTCCTTGGCCATTGCCCGAGTTGTTGTACCTCGGCGCGTTGCGTTTGGCCATCGACGTTTGCTGCTGCTGCATCGGACATTGCCGAGCCCTATGAGCAGAGCTACCACACTTGAAACATAAGTTTCGGCGTTGACACTCCTCTTTCGACGGCACCCTCACGTTGCCGATCTCCATCGGGACGGGGCCATCGTTGTTGCTTCTCGATCGTCTGTTGTCGAACGATCGGTACCTTGGTCTGTCACGAGCACTATCTGAGCGTCCTCGATACGAGTGAGACCGATCATAGTCGAGCGCTACCGAAATAGCCTCGGTCAACGTTGCACACCTGCGATACTGGACTTCCTCCCGAATATTTGACGGTAGACCACGTAGGAAATACATGATCTTATCCAGTTCGCTCATCTCCTTGACTTGATTAATCAAGTGCCGGAACCTGCTGATATAATCAGGCAAGTCCTTGCACTGGCGCTCTTTCAAGTCATTCATCTGGTCCCGAAGACGTTCTTGCAGGTCTGGAGGCACAAACTCATCTTCCAGCTTCTCAAAGAAGTCTTGGACACTCCTCATATCGTCTTTCTTGACGATGTACCACTGCGCGGCGCCATGCTTCAACGAACCAGCCAATACTGCCAAAATGCGTCCACTCAACTTACTATCCCTCCAGTCTATGCCCTTTGCTAAAAAGTATTGCCCCACCTGCTCCCGGTATAACTGGAACGATTCCTTGAGCGTCCCCCCGTAGCTGGGCAATTTTATCCCATCCAGCTTGAGTTCAGAGAGCTGCCGTGACTTGCGCAGCTCGTCTATGAGTTCGGTTTGCTTGGTCATAGCAGCCAGCATGCTTTGCATGAGATGTGCTGCGTCTGCCATACTTGATACTTCTTGATCCTTTGATACTTGATACTGGTGGGAGCAAACTTTTGTATAGGCACTGACTTAAAGACAGTAAAAGAGAAAAACTGTTAAAGGAAATAACATATGCTACTTCCTAATTTTTTGGCAAGTATGCGCTTGAACAGATTCGGCGCTTGGGAAAATACGCGGAAGAGTCTGATTACTCCTCGTCAGACGAGTCGTCGCACTCAAACACGGGAAGGTCGCGTAGAATTTGCTGCAGGCCAAGGCCCGCACGACGTTGAGCACGAAGTAAGTTCGATTGGGCCTTCAACACCTTGTCCAGCACGTCTTTCTTAGCGGCGACAACCTCGCTGCTCTTGATGTGTTTGATAAGAACCTTCGAAATCCGATGCGCCTTGGAAATCGATTTGAAGAGGTCCTTTCTGGCCTTATCAGCCTCGATAGGGTGCTTGACGTGGAGTCGAACGAACGAGCCAATCAGCTGCGGGTCGGGCGGATGACGCTTTGGAGCTCTGGTCATACCCTAGCCCCACGGGCGACACGAAAGAAATTCCCAGCAGCTAGTTACTGAACCGCCAGAACAACTTGACAATTTGCCGTCTAAGATTTGAAGCCACTCACTAAAAGTAAGCGCTTTCTGCTAAAATTAGCAGGACTTAGTACGTAGGCAGGGCAAGGTTGCAGTTCGATGGTCACGATTTGAAGAAAGCTTCACCGGGGCTGACTACACGAACGCAGCACTTTGCCCACCAGATCCACTCCCTTAGCAGCGGTTGAAGACGATGTCGGCAGCGGCGGTCCCCAGCAGAACTCCCCCCGAAGTGCTACCAAATGGCGTGACTGAGGTGAAGAGTGTTGGTCGTTGAAGTTAGAGTCGGAGTGTAGGTCGCGTAGGTAGGAGTTGGTCTCGAGTGCGGGGTAGTTGGTGTATTTGATAATGAAAATGTCTGGCCTAAATGTGCATGCCTTCCTGTGCGCTTAGCTCGCACAGGGGCCTCCTTGATGTTTTCTGCATGTTTCTGTTTCTACGTGCCTATGTGTCCTGCTACCCTGCATGTTTCTTTGCTTTTCTTCTTTTCTTTTGAACGTTCGTAATATCCAGCTATATGTATGTAAACTGCGAACGGAGAGCCTTGCAGGCTGCCGTCGCAGCGACATGCTGCCTCTGGCTGCGAGCAAGCAAGCCAGAGCCTATGCGCCCACGCTCTCTGGTTTGCTTGCTAGCAGGCCAAAGGCGGGCATGACACCTCCCATTACATAAGTAGGTAGATATCTTTCAATTATTACATAAGTAGGCATGGTGCCTCACAGTTAGTGTGTGGCATACAGTCATTAGCGGATTGGTTGAAATGGGTATTCATTTCAGCCAATCAGACATTGACATGTATATGAGTGGTTCACATGAGGCCTAGGACTACCGCCCTGGCTCTAAATAATAACGGAGTTAAATTTGCTTCGGACTTAACACTTGGCTTTACTATTGTGAGCTTCCTCTACACTACGTGTAAGCTAGTAACGGTAAATACCTAGCCCGTTACACCTTGTCCGAAAAAAAGACCAGAACACCTTCAAATCGGATGTACCCTCTCGAGTTCTACACCGCACCTCGGCACCAGTAGTACCGTACTCGCCTATATGAGGACTATATCCATCTCTTATACATGGCCACAGATAGGTTCGTTTTCCACACTACGTTCGCTTTAGGTGCGCAATTGAACCAAGTATTTAAAATACAGGTAACTTTGTCAATTTTAACTGTACAAAGCTGAAATTTGGGTTTTGCCTCGTGATACGTTTACAGACATTGTACCTTGCTATCAGCTACCTGGTGTGTGTGTACACATACGCTCTGACGTGCATTCATATCCAAGCCGGCGTTGAGCGTCAACATTGATGTGTGGACAGGAGAATGAACATTAACCCACGTTTACTCCCGTCCTGATTTATAGACACTTGTCTTTCGTATAGAATGGGGAATGATGGTGCGTCCAATCATCCGGTTTATGTAACAGGGTTACACAGGCTGGTGTAACTGGGTACACCAGATATACGTGTATAGCCGGACTATACACGGACAAGTATACGACAAGCCTTCTGTGTGTGCGTCACATACACAGTCAACAATCATTTCGAGCCGCCAATGGCACAAACATTGGCGGGCGCTAAGCGCACTGCTATTGGTGGAAAGGGGCACATTTACACCAATCAAACGCATACATAAGGGCCGGAGCGTGAGAGCCAACCATGGCTTCACCTCCGTAGATACATAAGTCATTTAGATAGGTTTGCTAAGGGCCCGCCACGCGGCGGGCTTCCATTCAATTCAGTTTTCTATTTTCAAGTTAAAGTTTCGGTCTTTTGCTTAGAAATACACGGGGACGTGTATTTCTACTTGCATACAAAGTCTAAGTAACTTACGCTTCCTCAAAAGCGCATACTAGTGTATGCTAAAGAAACAGAGCGCGTCTCGCCCTGTTACAGTTCACGGATAGATACGCGTGCTAATGCCCCCAAGCACGACACTACAGACACGCGTTTAGAGAGACCCTCACTTCTCAAGTTACCGGACAATGATCCAAACAACTCTCAACTTCTCCCGCGCCCCGGCACGCCCCGGCTTCCGTACCATACGTCAAGACGCTCGTCCGCCCGCACCGCCCCCTCCACCTCAGCAAGGTCCGCTCCCACCGCCGATGCCGAGCACCCGCCCCCCGACTCGCCGAGCGTTCGACGTAGATGAGCTGGACATCGACTACCTGGAGGTGACTGGCCCATGTGTCGTGCTGCCATACCTCAACAAGCTGACATTTGGGCTGGGGTCCGACATTCGGGAGGAGTCCGACATGCTGTTGGTCGCGAAAGGCCCAGGCTACGTCTACGCGCCGAAGGATTTCAAGGACTCCATCATCGTGCAGTTGGGCGTCCACTTCGGATACCCTTTGGAGGCAAGTGACGATGACCGCAGCCTGCTGATGTGGCAACGACGCCGGATCTCCGGATATGACTTGGCGATCGCGCTGATAGCTGCTGGTGTCATCTACGTCAAGTACATTGACTACGCGATGAAGGGCAGACTCGCGGGTTTTGCGTGGCTCGACGACATGCTTCAATGCATCCCCGAAGCGACGGTGATTGTGGACGTCGCAGCGATGACGAAGCCAAGTACCGAAGGTCGGGTTCGACTTGTTCGCTGGACCCGAGCGCGTCCGGAGGGTTGCCGTGGCCATAATCACGTCCTGTATGGACCGATGCAGAAGCCCAACCACTTTGGTTCGGTGATGGCCAAGCGCGTGCGTTCTGATGTTGCGGACCCGACGATGTTGAAGTGTCTGGTGTACTCGAGGGCCGCCCACATTTTCAAGTCGTCCGTCAGACCTGGCCGACTCAACCAGCCCCGCAAAAACAAGTTTTTGCGCCTGGCCAAGCCGTACTTCGCCAAGTTGCAGGATGCCTTCCTCGAACAAAAGGATGTCATGGGTGATATGCGGACTGAACTTCGGTTCCGAGTTCGAAGTTTTGGTGAAATTCCGGCAACGTTTTCGCGTCAGTTCGCCAAAGTGTGGCGTCTCCTTGACGTCGTGGAGTTCGACGTCTAGGTTTAGGGTTTAGGGTTTAGGGTTTAGGGTTTAGGGTTTAGGGTTTAGGGTTTAGGGTTTAGGGTTTAGGGTTTAGGGTTTAGGGTTTAGGGTTTAGGGTTTAGGGTTTAGGGTTTAGGGTTTAGGGTTTAGGGTTTAGGGTTTAGGGTTTAGGGTTTAGGGTTTAGGGTTTAGGGTTTAGGGTTTAGGGTTTAGGGTTTAGGGTTTAGGGTTTAGGGTTTAGGGTTTAGGGTTTAGGGTTTAGGGTTTAGGGTTTAGGGTTTAGGGTTTAGGGTTTAGGGTTTAGGGTTTAGGGTTTAGGGTTTAGGGTTTAGGGTTTAGGGTTTAGGGTTTAGGGTTTAGGGTTTAGGGTTTAGGGTTTAGGGTTTAGGGTTTAGGGTTTAGGGTTTAGGGTTTAGGGTTTAGGGTTTAGGGTTTAGGGTTTAGGGTTTAGGGTTTAGGGTTTAGGGTTTAGGGTTTAGGGTTTAGGGTTTAGGGTTTAGGGTTTAGGGTTTAGGGTTTAGGGTTTAGGGTTTAGGGTTTAGGGTTTA